>LS591075.1:424159-435090 GCA_900490775.1 Pristionchus maxplancki | reverse complement strand
CCCCCCCCCCCCCCCCCCCGGTCGCCGTGACGTCAGCAGCAGCCTAGTGGCCAAATCCCAGACTGTTGAAGCAGTAACCTGTCAAAACCCGTGACGCCACGCCCTATTTTCGCAATCCTGCAGCCTCATGCCACCTGGTTTGGAAAAATGCAGGCACATGCCGTTGGACCGCGCCCACCTATGAACGCAATAAAAAAAACAAGCAGAAAACTAACGTGCATGTAAATCTCGTCGACAATCTGCTGGTATGTGGAGCACTCAGCGAGGACTTGTTTGTAGTAAGTGCACTAAAATTGAAATTGAATACGTATGATTTTTTTTTTAAAAATACACACAACTATTCACTCACTTGTAGGACGTTTTCCAAGACCAGTCCGTTCAGATTCATGGTCTTCTGATTTCCCCATACTGGCAGCGTGTTGTTCTTCTTGGTGACTTTCTGGAGAGCAACGAGATTGAATAAGGTACGTTGGAAAACTAACCTGGACGTCCGGAATGCTGTTATCATACGCATCATCTTCGTAAAATGTCTCAGGCTGACCATCGGTAGCCGGTGGCATCATCATGATTGGCTCTGGAGCCTGAGAAACCGGTGAAATTGAGAGCAGGAAGCAATATCGACGATAAACATCACAATAAAAATAAAAATTTCGAAAAAAATAACTTACAACGTACGCTTTAGTTGAATACATAGTTGATTGGCAAAGTTTCGTATGTAGCAGATAGGTTAGTACATGTACACAATGGCTAGATATGAACGAGATTGAACATTAGTCAATTAGAGCAGTAACGAGTTTACGCAAATTGAAAGAAATGTCATCAAAAACTCGTGGATGAGAGAGTGTAGGGAAATGAGAGAGGCGCGACGTCAGAGAGTACAGTAACACATGGAACTTGCATGGTTTTCCGCTCAGGACTTATCAGTTTAAATTGTAATTTTCTTTGGAGAGTTGCCAAGTCGTCAAATTTTTCGATTCTTTATTTTTCAACTTTTAAACCCATTTAAAACGTTTGTTTTCAGCCTGGCTCTTTTATCGCCAGGCAGACAGCTCGGGCGAACCTTGCTCAGCGTTTCCTCCTGCATAAAGATGTCTGGAGCCGGTGCTGCGGACGACATCAACTGCGAAAACCCGAAGGTATGTTCTTGTCTTTTGTCCGTTCTCGATCTAACTCTTCCAGGAGTTGTATGAGAAGGCTGAGGAGTACTGGGCGAATGCTCCGAGGGACGACGATGGAATGCTTGGTGGATTCGCGCAACTCCACAAACCCGACATCACCCAATCGCGTAATTTCCTGTCTGGACTACACAAGAAAGTGAGTGTGCTGCTCTCTAATCGAGTTTACGGTTCATGGAAATGCTCCTCAGGGTTTCCTCAGTAGCAACGAGTATGCTATCGATTGCGGTGCTGGAATTGGAAGAGTCACAAAGCACCTCTTGCTCCCTGCATTCAAAAAGGTGCGAATCATTTATCCGATTTTGTTTTTAAAACAATTTGTCTTTTAAAGTTTATTATCACTCACTTTCAAACGGTTATTTTATTATACGCGTTCAGGTAGATATGGTTGAATTGGTGAAGGAGCTGGTAGAGAAGTCGGATTCCTATATTGGACCCCACTCATCGATGGGTGAGAAATTCGTCTCCGGACTCCAGGATTTCGTTCCTGAGAAGGGAAGGTTAGTTGTGTTGCGACAATTGAGTGCGTTTAATGTGATATTTAAATTAAGGTATGATCTGATCTGGATTCAATGGGTGTCTGGGCATCTGACTAATCGCGATTTCACGGATTTCTTCATGCGATGCAAGGTAACATTTATTAATTTGTATACCCCTTTTCATCATTTTGTCCGAGAAACATCAAGAAACTAAACAAAGCCAGTGAACGATCTATTTTCGTCAAAAAAAAAGCTTCGTGATTTCATTAACCATTACCGTATTCGCTATCAGGAAGGTCTGCGTGAGAATGGTCTGATCTGCCTGAAGGATAACCTATCGGATGCGGGCAAAGAGCTCTTCGATGATGAGGATCACTCGTGGACGAGACCCGAATGTAAGTCATAAAGGGAATTATTCCTGACCCCTGAAATATTATATTTACGTAAGCATGAGTCATCAAAAATGTAACAAATATACTACTGATTTTTTTACGCCCGTGGCGCTACGAAATTAACATATGAGTGTGAAACTATATGTAGGTGGGAGGGGTGGTAGCTCTCCTGAGTCGGTAAAATTTGAAATGTCAGCGATAAATAGGTGTGTTTCAAGTCTACGCTTGAAGACTGGTGTTGGGGGATGAATATTCGTATATGAATAGGAAGATTGGAATACCATCGGGCTATGCTGACTGGTAATGAATGAAATCTTGAGGTAGTCATCGTAAACTCTATATTGACTCCGAAGGAAGATACTCAGTCACTATGTGGCTTATAGACATAGAAAAAGAGCGTGTAATAGTAGTTGATCCAGTCATCACAGGTGTCATAGAAGCAAAATAAAGTAGTGGAACAATATAGGATTTGTAACTATGGATAAGAATAGAGGGGCAATTAAAGGAAGGTTGGGGGGGGGTGTGAATGTGAGAACATCTGGACGCAGAATTTGCCAATTTATTGTGATGTGTCCATGTGAAAAGAAAATTGAGAGCAGATTAAAATCCAGAGGTGATAATCGATGTAGTGGTCTTATCAGAGGAAGCATACAATTTGATATCGTCAGCGTAGCATTGGGCGGACACATTTGGAAAATGAGATAGTGCCGCAATGAGAAAGGCGAGCGAGACGTTTAGGAGAGGGTACGGCATCGAAATCACGAGTGAAATATATGTAGAGAATATCAGTGGTTAGCTTATTGGAATGGGCGCTAATGCCTTGTACCAGAGAATATATATTATTCCGATTTCGATGAAATTGTTTACTTATTTTACCCTTTTGTGCCTTTTTCACATTTACAGTCCATTACCTTTTCAGCCCTGATCGTCGATCTTCTCACTCAGGCTGGTCTCACTATTGTTGCCTCTGAGCAGCAGCGCCTCTTCCCGAAGAATATGTATCCCGTGAGTAAACAAACTGCGTATCAGAGTAAATGAGAATGTGAATAATACAACTGCTTTCATTTCTATTACACAGTCTCTTCATATCTATTTTAAATAAATTGTGCATTGTGTTTATCATAAATTGATAATTGCAGGTGAAAATGTTCGCGATGAAGCCGACGAAATCCGCCCAGAAGACACAAGCGAAACCTAATCTTCCCACTTTGATATGAACATATTGATCTTTGATCTCTCATCTATAAGTGTTACTTATTGTTGTTTATGTTTTGTTGTCCAGCATCTTACATGTACAAGCGATTATGGCTATAAATTTTTTTCTTTATTTTTTCTTCGTTGTTTACAAACTGTCCGAGACAGAACCGAATGGTTTACCTATTGATACATCAGTTGAAGTATCGGAAACAGTAAAATTTATACTATATAGATCGTAATGATCAACGCATTGAAGAAGAAACTGGGAGGCGGACCTCCCGAAAACAATGGTGAGACACTACATGGCTTAATGAATACATCCAAACATCAAATCAAATAATATTTCTTTGCTCTACATGAGAAATGAGGATTTGAATGTTAATCTTCTGCGGATACCATTTTAAAATCACGAAGAATCGGAATCAAAAAATTTCAAAAAAAGCGCGAGAGAGCGATGACATCAAATACTATTGGAGCTAATTACTATCGACACGGTGTCATTTTCTCCTTGAAATCGCCGAACATAATACAATTTCATAACCGTCATATTTGGTTGATATCTTCAAGGTGGGATTCCTCCTTCGATGCCCTCTGGCGTCCGTCCAATCGACGCTGCTCTACAGAAGAAGTACGCCCGTGGAGTGCAGTACAATAGTAAGTTAATTTTTCTTGACCCTGATTCACATGCGATACTATGGTTATCGCAAAGAATTCATGTAAGCGAATTCCATACAGAGAAATGACGCCAAGGGCAAACGATGATTCACGTTGCGTGGCGAAGGAATTTAAAATTGAAAAGATCATGTGCTAAAGGCACGTCGTATGTAATAAAAATAGCTGCATTACCGTAATTGAAGTGCGCATCGTCATCCGAGGCGATCGGAACACTGGCAAGTCCTGTCTGCTGAAGAGGCTACAAGGCCAATCGTTTGAAGAGGAATATGTGGCAACGGAAGAGATACAGGTGAGACTGGTTAGCAATAGCAAGCAAAATATTTATGGACCTTTCACAATCCCACAATGAGCCCTTCTAGGTGGCGAATATCCACTGGAACTACCGCGCGACGGACGACGTTGTGAAGGTGAGATTGAATGTTGATTTTTACCCAAATTAGGTTTTTGATCCTTGCTTTGATTATGGTAGTCACTGATCGATATCAGGTTGATGTATGGGACGTCGTCGACCATAGCAGAAAGAAGAAAGTGCAGCCGAACGTCCTGAAGCTGTTGAATACGGTAGCGTCGAGTGGAGAAGAGGTAAGAAGATTAATTTTTATGATGATAAGCGTGCGAATGAAAAATCAACCTTGAACGTATTGGAAATTATTGACTTGCTTCATATTTTCAGTACGAAGACGCGGTGTGCGATGCGCGCTTCGTCGATGTCTACAAGGGAGCCCATG
Organism: Pristionchus maxplancki; assembly: GCA_900490775.1. Taxonomy (NCBI): domain Eukaryota; kingdom Metazoa; phylum Nematoda; class Chromadorea; order Rhabditida; family Neodiplogasteridae; genus Pristionchus; species Pristionchus maxplancki. Next base: position 430,444 of record LS591075.1, on the reverse strand, counting down.
GGGTGAGCATTTTCCTTTTCTCCGTATTCCCATTTTTGTTTTATTTATTATTTATCACTGAAAAAAAGCTACGTAAGAGAGGATTGGCTTTGAAGGTGATTCTCATCATGGACATCACCAAGCAGTGGACGTGGGAGTACGTGCAGAAGGAAGCACTTAAGGTGCCCACGACGCTGCCGGTGAGTGCAATTTGGGATCTGCGATATTGAACGAAGAGAGGGATCCTTGAGTTTACCTACGAATAGGTAATTAAATTTGAACTCTCGAAATGCTAGTGAGATGGATGTGTGCACTGCATGTATGAGGAAATAAATGAAGACGGAACTTCCTAGTTAGCGCAATCGTATGCCCATCCAGATTCTGATCCTGGCAAATCGTCGAGACATGGGTCACCACCGGCAGATGACCGACGACCAAATATCCCATTGGGTGGATGGATTTAATCGGTATGCGATACTTCCGATATTGAATTTACGATTTTCTCCAGAAAATGAATCGTGGTATATTTGTGCTTCAGCTTTTCGAAATTTGTCTAGAGGGAAAATAAACAGCTGAAATGTTTTTGCGTGCCGTTCTTGGCATACATATTTTTTTGTTTTCTTTCACCTTTTCGATCTTCCTTTAGTTTGTGTGGTTCTCTCACAAGAATGTCTCGCTTATTCCTCTCACCTCTTCCCCTTTTTTTGCATCATTGTCTATCGTTTTCTCTGATCATGGGGGTGTTCCTCATTGCCATTCCACTTCTTCCTCTCTTTCCGGTAGTTCGCTCTTCCCATTGTAGGATGGGAGGTAATTTAAAGTGCTCGAATCTTTTTATGATTGTAGTTGAGAAGGGAGAGTATCAGACGACGAATTGTGATCACTTGAAGATATCGTCCACATCAGTTTGCCATCCTCTCTTTTATCCGCCTATCATTGCCATCTCTCTCGGTTCCCTCTCTATTCCCTTCTCGTCCGTTGCCTTACCATCTTGAGAGTCTCGATTGTTTGTGAGTGAAGAGAGATAAGAAGAAATGGAGAGGAATGAGAGAATGGAGAGGGGGAGGTCAGAGATGGTAGAGACAGGGCACAATAATGTATTTGTGAGTAAAAAGAGAGGCAAGAGGGAGGGTAATTCATGGATGTTGACTGCCCTATCTCGGGATGTTGTTCTCATGTGTTGATGTTCCTATTCCATGCAGGAAAGTTCTTACCACGGTAGATTGACACAGCGCCATAGTTCTTGCACCCATTTCAATCTCTCCTGACCCTCACTCATATTTGATTTCGCATCCAATGTACCCCGCGCTTTAGTATCTTATCACTCCGTTCCTGACAGTGTTCACTTCAAGGGTATCAATCGCATGTTCGATTGTCTGTAATCTGGCGCCACTCTTTCTATTCAATATTGCCGTTTTTGCTGCTTCTACTTCGTATAATAACTGAAGGGAAGTGCCATAGATAGGAATAGAGCGCTGCCCCTTATCAATATCGACTCTTCACTCTATCACACGCTTCTTTCCATTTCTCCCCCTCACATCCCATTTCAACACATGATCCCAGCATAGATACCGATTACTGAATCGTTACCACGAGACGCGTTCATTCTGTTCTATCGGCTTATGGTAATTCAGGGACTTGCGTCACTCTCCTCTCGACGATGGTATACATACCCAGTTCAACGACTTTTTCCGACTTCAATGGATGCGAGAGTGTCATCGGAGCGAGTCAGTTGCTTGATCTTCAAGCGGCTATTTCTAAGCAAGACTCCTCCAGGAACGATATTCAAAACACTCTTCGGCAATGTCGTCGCCATTATTATGTACATTAGTTGCTTCATCTACTTGCCTGCAATCGGATTGGTCAAGTATGTGGATGATCAATATAAAGTGAGCCATTCACATATGTTATATGATCGACATTGAATGATTCAGCACATCGCATCAGTTCTCTCGTACGTGTTGTTCGTATTGGTTATATGGACTACGTTCACTTACCATTATTACCTTATCGGAGGCGGAATCAAGGTGCATTCATAAGTTCCTTTTTACAATTTAATTTTTTTTTGCACTTCTTTGGCTGAATGGATGAGACTCCTGTAATATATGGGTGATAAGACATTTCGCAAAAAGGAACTCGAAAAAGGACGTTTCGCAAATTTTTCTGCCGCAACGCGACCGCGACGCAGAGCACGCACATCCTCTTTGAAAGCTATTTTCGCATGATTACAAATATTATTTCTATTTTTCATTTATCGAATCCAGTGTAACTGAAGCAGCGTAACCCGATAATTAAGAAAAAAATACGACAAAATGTAAATGAAACGTGCACAAAACAAATTTTTTCGAAATGTCTTTTTGCGAAACGTCCTTTTTCGAATTTTCTTTTGCGAAATGTCTTATCACCTAATATATGAAAGCCAATCTCAGTTCGCCGCACCCCATTCATGGGAACTTCGTGCCACGGGTTTCTTCATGGTAACTTCACCGAAATTGCACCGGATGATGACGTTCTTCGGTCTGATTACTTCTGTCCTGGCCGCATACCATTGCCTGACACTCAACTTTCTTATGGAGTGAGCAGCTGTTGTGCCAGAACATAGTCACTAAAGCGATTTTCTCACAGCAAGTTCATCAGTGTTGCGAAGTGGGACCACGACGTGATGTTCAAGGGATGTTTTCTGAAGGTGCACTTCACATTGTGCATTCTCGTAGCATCTTACAGCATCTTTCGAATCATCCAAGATCCCAAAATTATTGAGGCGAGGAAGTAAGCCATTGAATTGAGAGTTAGTGCTATCTGCCTCCTTCAGTCGCTTCCTCAGTGAAGGGTCGCCTCAGCAGCCTAGACAGCAGTTGGCTCTTCCTTCAGTGAGTGCTGAAGGATGGCCGACGGTGTCGACTTCTCCTCAGGAATGTTCAATCTGCACGCAGAGAGCCGCCAACAGGCAACTGAGGTAGATCACAGAGACTGACCATGATAAAAAAGGGCAACTCAGATGCGGCCATGTCATGTGTTGCTGCTGCATTGCTCGCATCGCGAGCACGAAGGCCTGTGTGACTTGCCCCTTCTGCAGAATGGAGGTAAACTCGGAAAAAAAGTATCTACGCTATCTACGATCATTTTTTGACATGGAATCAGAATTGAAAATAGCATGATTCAACAAAATAATTGCTTCAGGTGTTCAACGCTAGAAAGTTGCTGGTGGAACCAGAGATCAGGACTGTTCCCCTTAGCCACTGCGATAGCTGTGGTTGCAAGGATGATGAGAAGAATGAAGAGAATCGAGAAGTGGAACCGATAATTGAGCATCGAAGGGAGAGTGTTGAGTCTCATGACGATAGAAGAGACGGAGCAACAGCACTTCTTCTCCCCATGCCTGACATGATGCCGAATATGGGCATCTAATTCATCCCCATTCCTCTTGTACATTGATATATTTGTAGATATACTAGTCGATTCACGTTACTAGACATACAATACTGTGTTCACCCCTTGAGTACCAGGTTCACTTCCCTTTTTATGCTCGGGTCTCGTTTCATCATTCCAAGTCCATCTCATCACTTCCATGTATAGTGGCCATTTTTCTGTGCTTGAAAGCGAAAAATAATGATAAAGGCTTATCTTCTATGCTCTTTGTATGTCACGGAGTAGTGTGCTGAAGTTGTGTGCTGGTTGTAGAGCAAGAACAAAGCTGATTGACGGAATGGAAATCGATGTGACAGACACAAGAAAATAAACATTGTGATCATAGCAGGAGCACAACTAATGTGATTGGGTGGTGATTGAGTGAGGTTCTCCTCAAATTGCATTAAAGATAAATAACAATTCCACTTGAATTTGCCTCGTTACAAGCTGAAAGCGTTGTTGTTATCATGCGTCTTACAGCGACCATCCCTCTCCCGATGGATTCACTCGGTGCAGATGGACGTGCTCCTCCATGAGGTTAGTGAGAACACAAAGGGACGAACGTCATAGACGGAAGAGACGAAGAATCAGACGATTCATTTGCATATGACGATCACGGAGAGCGCAATGACGGGATTATGAAACGATCTTGCAGGAACAACTTCGGTCTTCGCTTCGTCCATCTCTTCTTCAATGTGCCCTTCCTCACTCTGCAGAGGGAGACACTGCGGAGACAAATCGAGACGAATAAGGTCAGCATTTAGAACTGTCTTTTTTCACATGAGCAATGAAAGATGATTTTCACGTCAACGGTCTGATTTTTCTTTAAAAAATGGTGGCACATCGGTGTTTCTCCAGATCGAGATCGCCGGTTCCTTTGCTGAACTTGACTGCTACTCGGAGACGAGTGATGCAGACTACGATGTCTTCGCCGAAGCAGTCAACAATTCGAGGAGGGCAGCGGCAGAGAGGACTGCACCCCCTCCGGGGAGAGTGCCCATGCCACCGGGAATGACCAATGGTGAGAACTTGTTAGAAGAACGTACATCACAAATCATATGGATTTTGAGTGTGAGATTTTGGATTGCAAATGAATACAGTACTGCTATAGGTTCGAATGCGTCCACTCCGGCATCCACTCTTCCCCGATCCCCGGTTGCAAGGGGGCCGATGGGAGGTGGGCAGTTGCCCCCGGGAGTGAGACTGCCCGGAGTGAACTCGCCCGCGATTGGAGAGAGCTCGGGAGGAGGAGCACACTCGCCTGGTGAGAGGGGGGGGGGGGATTATTCTTTTAGTGAGTGCGACGGGATTATTTTAAAAATCGGGTTTGCTGCTAATAGGATAATTCTTGAGAGGTTAAATGAGAGGAGTATTACGAATGTGCAGTACATGAATCCGCCGCTTCATTGCAGCCTCTTCGAACACGACGGGCACTCGTCGATCGTCGTTCGAGATTGTGAATGGAGGAGGAATCGACGAGGGAGAAGATGCGCTGAGGGCAGAAGGGGAAGAGGATGAGGATGTGGAGAGATTCCTCGGTGAGTGAATTGGTGCATTTATTGGTTTCGATGTGCATAAAAAAAAAAAAAAAAAAAAAAAAAAAAAAAAAAAAACTGTATGCGGGTATGGTGAGTTTAGAGGGGTGAGTGAAACCGGGATGTGAGGGAAAATGGAAATTTAAAATTCAACTATTTCAGGAGCTGGGCGATCTCTGGCGGCCTCGTCGATGAGACAGAGAGGAGGAGGCAGCACCAGTGATGAGTGAGGGATTACAATATACTACAATACAATATTTATCAGTGTCGCTTTCTGGGCGCTGATCAAGATGGGGTGTCAGAGAGCTGTTCTCCACATGGGAGTATTAAAAAAAATTCAAACACAATAAAAAAAAACTCTTACTCTATTATTACTGTAAGCAGTCCTGATCAACCTGATCAAATTGTTTTTTTTTCTATTTCTATTAATTTCAGTGACGTTCCTCTGGCCGTGCGACGAGCGGGTGCGAATTCGATGGTGCGCACCTTCGAAGAGGATTTCTCCGTGGACGACAACTTGGCGAAGCAGGTCAGTTATGGGCTAATTAATAGAAACCCGTATTTTCCTATATATTTTTTTACTGTAAGTCTGCATACGATTCTGACGACAAAAAGTGATATTAGTTCAAATTGCTCCTGCGCTTTCCTCGACAATTGATTGAAAACGAATTGAGTTTCACTGATTTTTCTATTCCAGATGGAAGCAGCGATGGAGCGACAGCCCAAGATGCCGAGTCGACCCGTTGATCTGCCCATGGGTCGAGGAGGGAAGAAGGAGGATGGAGCAGGAGGAGACAGGACTCCCACTGGTCAGTTTGACACTGCATTTTGAAATTCCCCTGGCGCACAATTTTGGCCAGAAGTCTGTTGATTCAAAACTAGGTATTGTTTCTTTGAATACAATTCTGTATTATCCCTATTGCTATTCAGTGGGAGTGAATCGGTATTAAACGAGTATCTCTTCAGCCTTCCGTGTTAAACTGAACAGTGAGGACTCGACGAGCGAGTACCACACTCCGGAGAGGGAGAAGGAAATGGAAGAGGAGGATGAGGAGGATGAAGATGAGGAAGATGAGATTGTGAGTTGCTTGGTGCTGTGGGGTTTCATAGGCTCCTGCCCGTTTGTGTAAGAATCGGACAAATCGGGGTCGATCTGGCACAGTGAAAATGGTCAATTTTCTGAAAATGTGTGTTTAGTGGTTCTCGAGGGTGCTGATGACGATAGCCATATTCATTTCGCACAATGAGCCTTCATTGGCTTCAGACGACGTCACGTCGAAAACGGTTTTTCTTTTCTCATGACTTACCTGATTGGCCTAGAATTACGGCGAAATGGTTCCTGGGTCAGAATTTGATGGCGGTC
>LS591075.1:406532-421785 GCA_900490775.1 Pristionchus maxplancki | reverse complement strand
GACCGCCATCAAATTCTGACCCAGGAACCATTTCGCCGTAATTCTAGGCCAATCAGGTAAGTCATGAGAAAAGAAAAACCGTTTTCGACGTGACGTCGTCTGAAGCCAATGAAGGCTCATTGTGCGAAATGAATATGGCTATCGTCATCAGCACCCTCGAGAACCACTAAACACACATTTTCAGAAAATTGACCATTTTTCACTGTGCCAACCATTGTCCGATTCTTACACGAACGGGCTCATAGGAATGGTAATTAGACTGCAAGCTTTAAAAATGTGGAACCACTACTCGTTCGCTGTCTGATGAAAGTATAAATTCTAGATCCGCAACCCCTCCCCGGTTGTTCCCCTCCCTCCGCCCTCTCAGGCGATCTCAATGACGCACGATGATTTGGATGATTGGTTGGGAGGTCCCGCAGCGACCGATGAGGATACGGTAAGTAATCCTGTTATAACTTTTATTTGTAGATTACGTCGATCGGTGTTGCAAGATTAGAGATATTCTCTGAGCAATATTTAACGACAAGAATAATTTATTGTAGGTATCGTCAATGAAGGTGGATGATTTCTCCGACGAAGAAATTGGAGTGAAGATTCCCAAGGAGGAGGAAGATAGTGAAGAGGAGAGGTGAGATTTTCATTATTTAGTCGTACTACACTTGTGGTTTGATTGACGTTATTGCACTATTAATAATCTCTGTTCTCAGTGCCTTCACGAAGCCGGTGTTCGCTCCATCGAAGAAGACCAAGAGTACGGTAGTCAAGAAGATGCCCTCCCCTCCCCTCGCTGATCTACCCGCCGATCGATTCGATGGAGAAGAGGAAGAGGAAGTGATGGAGGAAGAGACTCCCAAGAAGGTATGTTTCATTCAGTTGCCTAGATGTTTCTGAAATTAATTAAACTCAAAAGTAATAAGTTTACTTTCAGGAGAAAAAGAAGAAAGTGAAGAGCAGCGAGGATGGGACGAAGAAGAAGAGTAAGAAGTCGAGTGAAGATGGAGAGGAGAAGATTAAGAAGAAGAAGAAAGGTCAGATATCATTAATTAATTTATCAATTAACAAAATGTAATTATTGCAGTGACGTCATCGTCGAAGCCGAAGAAGTCAGCTCTCGACGCGTTTCTCGATGGAGACATCGTGCCGGACACGTATGATGAATTATGATTTACCCCTATTTTATTCCCTCCCCAGCTATCGATTTCTTTTAGATTATTTATGTCCCGTCGGTTTTCCATTGTACTCTGATCAAACTTTTCCCAGTTGCCTTGCCTAGTTTGTATTACTTTTCAAAAGGATTGTAAATTTGTACTTTGTACTTTACAAATGTAAACATAGTATTGATCGTATTTATTTACCTCATGCGGACTAACACAAGTTCACTAACATGACTAATTTATTAGAGCAGTTTCGTAGATTAGGGCATTTTTGGTTGTATAACAGGTACCCTTGGCTGATAGAATCTTTAATCAAATGATAAAGTTCACTTTCGAATCGTTTCGAAATATGTATGCTATGTGGTTGTGAATCCTGGTGAATTCTACCTGCTAGATTTCCTTTTCAGCTTTAAATTAAATTGTGTTGTAGCGAAAATGACGGAAGTCTGGAAGTCGCAGGGCCGCAAATTCTGCGAAATGTGCAAGGTGCGTTCGAGTTTTATTACTCTTTTCTTCCAAGGATAGATTATTCTTGGTTCCTGAATCTTTCTATCCATGTACCAGTAATTCCACCTAGAACAAGTCTAGTAGTTTCACTAAGCAGATGTCAATCTATGCGGACCAGTGTCCTCGAAATGGGTATAATAAAATTATAAAATACTAATTTTAAAGGTATTGTTATTTCAAAAGGTGGGAAAATTAGCATTCTCTCAGGTGTGGTTCGGTGACAATCGTGCCTCGATCGAGCACCATGAGAGGGGAATGAAGCATCAAGCTGCTGTGAAGCAGAAGATCAGAGATCTGGGAAAGAACAATGAGAAGAAGGCCAGAGAGGTGAGCAATTTACATTAGAAAGTAAATTTAAAAAAGAAATTGTCGAAGAAATTAGAATTGAACGAAATGGGAAAATTTCTTTAGTATGCAGTAACTGTGGGTATTCTTCCTTGCATTAACTAAACGTCAGTGAACCTAGAAAAATAAGAGACGACGTCTCAAATATCGATGGATTCAGGCAGCGGATCTCGCGGCGACACTGGCGATGATGGAGAGTGGAGCAGCGGCGTCGATGGCTGCCCACAATGAGGGAATCGTCAATGGACCCGCACTGCCGGGTGAGAATATTAATTAAACCTGGTGCACGAATAAGCTTGCGCTGTCTCAAATCAGTCTGTATAAAGCATAATCAGTTTCAATCGATAGAGATATTTCTCCTCGTTCAGAGCGCGGTCTGGGCATCGGGCCGAAGGTGCCCGTGGGAGGGACGAAGTATCTCGATCCACGACAAATGAGTATGCAGAGTATGGCAGAGGAGATGAGTAGAAGGAAGAGGGAGGAGGAGGAGAAGAAAGCTAAGGTTAGGGGGAACCGATCTCATTGGTTGAGAGAATTGGGTAGTGATGAAAGCTAATGCGTAGTTCTAATTTCATCTAATTATTACCTAATGATGTTGCCTTCAGCTGGCTCTCACGATGAAGTCCTCTCTATGGAGAGAAGACGAACCGGAGGATGCACAACCACTCCCGAAGGTACGGTAGCTGAATATATTGATTGCTTCAGGGTACTCAACTTTAAATTATTTATTGTAATTCAGGACGACGTCGCCTCTATCATGTGGGTGGAGACGGATGCGGAGGACGGAAGGAAGTACTACTACCACATGTTCAGTGGAGGTGAGGGATGGGAGAAGTTGGGAGCATTTCTATTTCACGAATTACTCATATTCTGATCATGAGACGATTCATTTGATTTTTGTTGATGAAAACTAAAATGGCAGATTTGTTGTTTCACAGCGTCGATATCTCTGATAGAGAAGCAACGCGTTCGGTAGTTCTTCTGTTCCGTAAACATAAACAAGAATCAATAATTGCAGCGACATCCTGGGAGGTTCCCGATCGTTTCTTCACGCAGAAGGAATACGATCGACGACTGGCGGAGATCGAACAGAGAGCCATTGAGAGGGCCAAGCAGGTGAGATGCGCTGCAGTCTAGTTAGAGTAGACCGGCTTCTGTCAATCACTGTTAAATCACCAGACTATTGTGATTAAGAAAGTATACGTTTTTTTCAACGAGGTTGCCAAATTCCTATTTTCTTTGTCAACTGCAGCTCCTAGACTATATCAGACACCAATGGAACACGCATTACCCTTTTTCGAAAATAACAACAAATTCAGGGACTGCCATCTGATCCGTCGCAGATGACGATGATGAATTCGAGAGGAGAGGAGATCACGACGGCACCCGAGATTCAAGGTGAGGTGGTCTTTGATCTTTGATCTCTGAAGGCGCTGATAATCAGTCATTAGACAATGAAGATTTAATGTAGTTCGAAACAATTGAAGGAAAAGCAGAAGCAATCAATCTCTTCATAACCCATCTCCTTCACAGTGGCGAAACGAAAGAAGGCTCGCGACCAAGAAGAAATCGAAGCGGAACTGGCGAGATCGAGAGCTGCAGCTGCAGAGTACGGTAGTCCTGAGGAGGCGTACGGTAGCACACCCCTCGCCCCGCCTCCCACCGCCTACGGTGCGCCAGGTATACGGTGGTAGAGTGATGGCGGGAGGTAATCGATAGTTTTCAGCTCCCAGCTACTCGATGATGCCGCCCACTGAAGGAGGAGAGCTGCCTCCCGCAGAGAAGAGTCAGTTATCGATTGAAGCAGTTACAGTAACCCAGGGTCTGAAGTTATCGATTGATCATAATTCCATCTTCAGAATCCCGCTTCACAGCGATGCCCGAGAAGTCGGGGCCGTCAGTGTTCGCAACGAGGAAAGAGAGGAGGAAAGGTGAGGAGAGAGGGGATTTGGCAATAGAATTGAGTTCCATGTTTCGAAGACAATAAATATACATCACAACTTTTTAAATATTCAAATTTTGGTGAACCAGTTTGAAGTAGTAGCACTAGGAGTGTAGGAGTTCCACCGTTGCATGATGTGGATGGGAAATTGATTTATGCAGTTGAGTTACGTTGAATGGTTCGAATAATATACAGATCACTACAAGTGAGATGCTCAGATTTTGGGATGAAAGATCACTTGGAGGGTTGAGGTTGCGCCAATACATGCTATTTTGTGCAGACTGTTGTTAGACAATCTGATCATACTCAATCATCTAAAAAAATAAAATTACGGGAACAATGGGCAAGTAAGCAATTAAACTTAATTATAATTAATTTATAAAATAAATGTGAATAATTCGCAGAGTTGCGAGAGGGAGGTGGCGATCGAGTGCCGAAGGAGGAACCAGAGGGAGGATTCGAGGCCATTCCCATGCCTGTCGGTGAGTGGAATTGATTGATGCAGTATCTGAGGGAATGCGGAAATAGTTATCTGTAATTTGAATGAATATTTGTGATGTGGGATATTGATAGTGTTGGAAATTTCTATTTGGGGGTTCTATTGATGCAGAGTGAGATGTCGTGATTATGTAGTATAGGCGTGGCAAGAAATCTACGGGTGCAGACAGATCAGCCTCGCATGCACGCTGGTGGTTGGAGAGGGATATCTTTTATATCTATAAATTTGTGTATAGAGATGACGATATGATGCGTATCTGTAGCAATAAATTGATTGTGACGGGACCACTTTTTGCTATCAGGTGATGCAGGGACGGAATTTGAATAGATCCTGTTCAATAAAACAGTGACAGATAAAAATATTGTAACAATTTTCCCTTCTCCTCAGGTATTCCTTTGCCCCCACAGCCTCCCACTGGAGGGGGATTCACGTCTTCCAGTGGACAGTACAGAACGGGACCCGCCCAGGGATCGCCCCAGAAGGGAGGAGATGGAGGATACGGAAAGAAGAAGGAGAAGGAGAAGGAGGTAAGACATTGTTTATTGGAGAAGGTAATGCCGAATGAAATTGATATGGAAACAAGTCGGATGGGTTGAGAAGTTGTTGAAACGTAGATGTTCCGAAATCATTTTTGAAATGGAAGGGGGAAGTGAAATGAGAATATTTTCAGCGTAGCGACGGCAGTCTGATGCCGGCGCCATTCAAGAAGGCGAAGGAGGAGGAATTCAAGGCTGAGGAGGAACCGGAGGAGGAGGTATGGGGGATTATCGATTGAATAGTACGGTTACTGTATCGAATATTTTTTCCAGAACGTAACATCAGAAGTGCTGAAGTTGGCAGCAAGCGCGGCTCCCTTCGGAGGATGGACCAAAGTGGCCAAGGAGGAGGGGTCAGTGGGGGAGGGGAGGAGTGGGAAGGGGTGATGTTTCCACACCAACTAGAAGACAACTCTAACGCGTAGTTTAGTGTACTGTATAAAAGATTGAAAATTGTGGCAAATTGTGTTTTAATTTTAGTATCCTTCCGATGTTGCCCGAAAGCATATTGCCTTTTGTGGTCATGAATTGGTGCAACTGATCGGCTTTCGCCACTTCATTCGAGACTATGATGGCAGAGTGAAACATCAGGGTGGAGGGTTGTAAATAGCGATGATTCATTACGAATTCTAGCCTTATCAGTAAACGCTGTTGTGATCGAATTCGTGACAGCTGAGTGAAACGCGAAAATTGCGAATACAAATAGTAGAATAGGCACTGACAAAGGTTGCGAGGTAATCAAATAAATATAGTGTGGTTCAGTAATGCCCATCATATCAGCTAATGTGATGCCACAATTTGTCGACGAAACTCAAATGATATGGGATCGGTAAATATAGATTACAAATAATTCCTTTTTGCAGTATCTCGATTCCGTACGTGAAGCCCGTGAGTGAGGAGCAGATGAAGGCTGAGGAGAGGGCGAAAGCGTGGAGGGCGAGAGAGGAGGAGGAACAGGGCATCAGGGTGAGAACAATGGTCTGACTCTCTCATTTCGCCATGCTCTCTCGCCAGTTAGAGATGCGAGAGAGCATGGGAAAGGGAGAGAGTCAGACCATGGCTCCAAGGTGAGCTTCAGAGGGATAAATAAGGGTCGTAATCTGCATTCCGCACACTAGAGATTGGACAGAATGAACACTGTAGAATCTAAATATTGTAGTTTGTAGTTTCTCCCCTAACCCTCTTCATCAATTCAGGCGGCAGCACCGAAGAAAGTGGAGGCGAAGATCGAATTCACGGAGAAAATCGCGCCCGTTTTGACGAAGAAAAAGAACGCGGGACCAGTTGAATTCAAGAAGAAGAGTGCGCCGAAGAGTGTGAGAAGGAGGGATGATGAGTAGAGGAGGAAAACATTGTTGTCTGGTTTATTTGATCTTGATTCCAGTAACAATCCACCCAATTATTTATCGTTGACGTTTGATTTACCAATTTTGAGCACCTAATAATTCATTGATCTTCATTGCCGTTTGAGTTGTACCAATTTCGTAATATCATCATTATCTGCGTTTGTATCGTTTGAAGGGCGTAGACTTCGACTCGCCCTTTAGTTTGTGGCATTCTTTCTGTCGATAAATGGAGCGATGACTGAGAGAGAAGAGATGATCCGGGATTAAGAATGGAATGACAGAAGAGATTGAGATGAGAATACATCATCATCGATTGTGGAATAAGTGTATTTGAGTGTAAGATATGTTTATTGCTGCAACTGAAAGAAGGGGATCAAATAGTTGCAGAAGCAACGTAGTAGAGTCTTCGAAAGTCGACTTTGCTCGTTAACGCGACCATTAAATTCCTCTCAGAATGGCTGCGTTGCGTAGTGGAGATGGAGTGATAAGGAGTGATTATGATGGGGAGAGAGAAGGGAGAGATTAGAGAGGGTGTGAAGGGAGGGGAGGGAGAAGCTAAAGAGTCACTTGGAATCGGTCTCCGTCCACAGAGAGACCCGCCATGTCCAAGCTACTCGGATTCACCGTGGGTATGTTACTGTTTTATTGATTTCATTTCTCTTAAAAATAAGATGGCAAGCAGCTGTTTGCACAAGTAATTCAGAAGTTTTTTTTGCTAAATTCGATTTGCTTTACTCATCAAACTCTTCAAAACCTCATCTGAAGAAGTTGAAAGCAATGCGAGAATTTTTTTCTGCATACTCCTCGATAGGGAAGAACGAAGAAACAATCGTTTCAAGTTTGCACTCTATCCATCAGTTTTTCTCATTGTTTGGTACTCTGCAACCGCGCGTTTCGTACTTTCGTAGTCTTGCCAAATCATGAAAACAGTGCCTCTCCCCTCTCAAATGACCGCTCATTTCTACTCGCACGAAGAGTACGAACCTCTGCTCAATAGGGGAAGGCGTCTCAACGATAGCTGTCTTGAGAGCGAGTTTTAGATCGATTTAAACTTGTAAAATTGATTTTCGAAATTGCCTATTTTCGAAAATACGGTTCTTTCTAGTCCTGGTGCTGGCCGCACTCGGAGTCGCCATCGCCTCTCTCGTCTTCAATATTCTCGTCTTCAACAAGGTTTGATCTTTGATCTTTGCCTTTTCTTACCTTTTCAAGCCCTTTTATTGCAAAAAAGGACTGAATAATGCGTGATCACTAAGTTTCCTCAGCCACAAACCACAGATTCATCATTGTCTTCTCTCTCCATTCGAGTCTCACGGCGAGAGATCGATTTCTTATCTTTGCACATTTTTGAGCAGCGATGCGAATCGATTCCCTCTCTCGGATTACTCATCATGATAAGAATTGTGATGGAGTGATCGAACTTTGTAGTTGAGAGAAAGGCAGATAGATCGTGTACGGTTTGGGCATAGAAGGCTACTATTTTCGAAAATATATTGAATTTATCGATCCCTTGTAGATCAACGAAACGCCCGACGTCGCCGTAGACCCCTCCGCCTCTCCCTCTCCAGCTACAGATGGAGGATGCCCCACCTTCGATGATATCTCCAAGGAAGCCAGTTGGAAGGTATCCATCAACTTCGTTGAATTCAAATTTATTTATTTTCGAAAATGCTCAAAGAACATGAAAATTCACCTCAGGAAGCCGCTGACCGTATCATTGCGACTGTCGATTTGTCAGCCGACCCATGCGAAGACTTCTACCAGTTCTCGTGCGGAAAGTACCTCCAGGACACGGATCTGCAGGGAATGAGCAGAAAGGGTTAGTGGGCGGAGGTTCGAGGGGGCGGAGCTTAGAAGGGACGGAGCTTCAATTTATTGTCGTTCAGGAACGTACGACGAGGCTCAGTACGAGATCAACCTCGCTCTGGCCGACTACTTCGATGGAAAGAAGCTGAGCGATCTTAAGGGCCATAACACGGAGATTTACCAGAAGAATGTGCGTCTCTAAGCATTTCTGGTCGATGAAATACTAAATCGATGCTTCTCTTCGTCAATCTTCTATAATTGCTTCTATAAAATGTCATCTCTTTCAGTTCCTCGAAGCATGCTACGCCGATGCCCTCCAGGAACCGTCTGATGATGTGACTACCGCCAAATGGGCTGACCTCACCAAGGATCTCAATGCTGAGTACGAATCGTTGATCTTTGGTCTCCCTGAAATCGCAATTTCAGTCTCGGCTTCCCTCTGTTCGGCGTTCCCGGAATTCCCAAGAACACTGAAGATTTGTTCCATGTTATGGGAGACATGGAGAGAAAGGTCCTTTTTCAAATGCGTTGATTTTTTTCAAATTCAGCTGTAGAGACCCTTAATCGTCGTGCTTTCAGTACACTGGAGGTCCCTTCATGACGTCGTTCGTTACTGCGGACTTCAAGGTCAACAACACGAACGCCCTCTACATCAACCAGGTTGGTCCCACTACCTTTTAGTCCTGCCAACTCTTCCTTCTCACAAGGGTACTTCTGAGCACTTAAAATCGATAATGAACAATTCTCAGCCCGCCCTTCACTTCACTCGCGATTACTTCGTCAAGCCCCAATTCATCGACAAACTGCAGGCGTACGCTGATCAGATCAGAGATGTAAGAAGTTTGACCTACCGGATGACTTACCGTACCCATCGATCCATTCCAGCTGATCATCGCCTACGGTACAACCATCGGCAAGACGATCGACCGCAAGTTCTGCCCCACTCTCGTCAATCCCACCGAGATCGAGTGCGCCACCATGGTACCGTAGCCTACAGTGTCTAATCCTAATGACCTACCGTACCCTGATTATCGATTGGCAGGTCGCCCAATGGGCCGTGAACCTCGAGCGATCGATCGCCATGTCCTCGTGGCCCGACGATGAGCTGAGAAACTACAAGCAGCAGTACACGGCCTTCGACGATGTCAGATTCTGGAGCCTCGACGATGACGTCATCTAATCAATAATTGCAGCTGGACACGCTCGACTTCCGCTTCCAGCAGCTCTTCCTCGGCAAGTACGTCAGAGGTCTCATGCAGATGAAAGACGACGACAAACTCGACGGATTCAACGTGCGATATGAAATTCCCCCATTTATGGCTACTTTTTCTACACAAAAGTGGGATTGGTGATCATTCTGATTCGTTTGCAGGTGGTTATCTCCCAGCCCACGTATCTCGCTGCTCTCGACGGTCAATTCGATGCGGGCCACATCTCCCTCGAGGACTACACCGACTACCTAGCCATTCATTTCCTCATGGTTGGTTCACTTCGGATGGTCGTCTCTTCATTCCGTGTACTCTCTCACTAGTCGGAGTGGCGAGAGTGCTCGCTTGCTCGAATCTAGGCAGTTGTGAAAGGCAGGAACTATCGACGAAGCATAGAATCGATTACCGTACTCTTCGTTGCAGGACAACGCCGCCGAGTACGGTATCGACATTCCCTCAGCAGTTGATCCCAAGAAGAAGATCAGCAAGAGGAGATACAACGAGAAGAAGTGAGCAACGAACTGAAGAAAAACAATAACAAAATCAAACAACAAAATAACCTCTTCTCAGGTTCGATAAGTACATCACTCGCCGTGGTTTCGGAGCGCGAAAGATCACCCGTCGCCCGCTCAACTCCAGGTGACAAAACAACGTTGTTTTTGTTCGCCTTTCAAAACAGCAAAACAATAACATCTAACCGGAAGTGCATTCAGAGGCCTGGCCAAGAACGAGAACGACGAGATTCGCACAGGCTGCGTTGACACCATGATTGATTACATGCCCTACGGACCCGGTGAGGAGCAATGTCTCTTCATTTTGCGTGATCTCTCGTCGGAATGTAGTTCGTCCGATGAGAGATTGTGATAGGAATGATAAGAATGCAGCACACACTTGAAGAGAAGCTGCTTGAAACCGTGGAAGACATCAACTATTGGTCTTTGATCTCTGCAGGATTCACGTACGTGAGAAACCGCGCCGACAGGGACGAAGTGAGGAAGGACGTGGAGACGATGACGTTGAACATCATCGACCAATTCGGAGTGAGAACTGCCTTTATTTCGTCATTCTGCTCATTCATTCACATTTATGATCAAATTATAGTCAATGGCAGCAAAAATCGATGAACTTTCTTGCAGCAAATGATGAATTCGCTCCCGTGGCTCGTTGACGAATCTCTCGACCGTGCTCATGCCAAGTGTACGCGGTTTTATTTAATTCCAGTATTTTCGAAATGTCTTATTTTTCAGCCGAAAATCTCGTGAAGAACTACCTCTGGCCGGACAAGGTATTCGGAACCGATTTCAACAACTTCAAAACCGTCGATGACTACAACCACGTGAGTTGTCTCTTCTTTGATAAATACTGAACTGTCAGCATTCAGTGATCTGTCTAAATCGGTCAGTAAAAGAGTCTTTTCCATTCAGAACTACGCCAAACTGAGTGATGCGAAGAACATTCCGACCTTCTGGGAAGCTCTGAAGGTCATGAAATTGGCCCTGATGGCCACTGAACAGTGGGATATTGTGGCTGCTGGAGGAGACAGGTTTCTTTATTTTTCTTCTTGCACCAGGCAATGAAATAACGCTTACTCAGAAGAAGAAAATAGAAAAACTGCTAGAACAGAAGAATGAGAGACTTAGTAAAACTGAAAATTATTTTATGGGTGACATGATTTCAGAACGAACTTCCTTCAATCTCCCGCTACCGTCAACGCCTGGTACCAACCCGAGCGAAACTCGATCACTTTCCCCTTCGGAATCCTCAACCCTCCCTACTACAAGTGCGTTTATTTTTAAAATCTCAGTGCCGTAGAAAAGGCGAAATAATGGTCATTTCCAGCCTGAACTACCCTCAAGCGTACAACTACGCTGGCCAGGGAGGCACTGCGGGACACGAACTCACCCACGGATACGATGATGAGGGTAAGGGGAAGATCCGGGTTCGTCCCCGGTCTGTGCATTTTATAAACCAACCTATGACATCATGAATTCACTAGAGTCCGCAACAAAGTTGATCAATCGATACTGAAATGAGTATTCGAATGGCCCAATCGAATATACTTTGTTATTCGAATAGTCTCTCTTCCTTCAATTCAATTCACTCATAAAAATGGCAGGAACTCAATTCGACGAGTACGGAATGCTGGCTGACTGCGAGTTCACTCATTGCTCCATCTTCGATGACGGCCCGAGATCCGGATTCGTCGACATGGCTCAGTCAGTTATCGCCTCTTTGCGTCATCCTTATGTAATATGAATCAAGTCGTATGTACCCACAGTATTTTTATTGGATTAGCACCAGACTATTCTTTCGGACAAGACTGATTCCATGGGACCAGACAATCCGCACAGAGCCTTTAACAACAATACATTCCAGATGCGTCGTCCAACAATTCAACACGCAGTGCTGTCCTCTGAAGAAGGGCAACGTGCGATGCGCCAATGGAGACACGACCCAGGGAGAGAATATCGCCGATATTGGAGGTGCGGATTCATTAATCTTCAGATCTTCCTTGCTAGGCTTAAAGAAGGAGTGACATGAATGGATTCGTGAGTCGAAAAGTGCAATTTTCAGGCGAGCAAGCTGCTTACCGTGCCTACAACCAATTCATGGCCAATCAGAGAAAGACTGAGCTGAGATTGCCCGGACTTGAGCAATTCACTCCCAGCCAGGTTAGAATATTCACCAGTCTGAGACATGTTTCATGAATTCGTTCCGCTTGCGGTAATCCTACATTCTGATGCAGAAAACTGATTATCGACCTCTTCTTCAGATCTTCTGGTTGACCTACGGAGTCTCCTGGTGCATGAAGATCACTGACGATCGATTGGTCAGACAGGTAAGCGAAAGGAAGAGAGTGCAAAGATCAAAGATCAATTCTAGCTGATGACTGACCCCCACGCTCCTTCATCTTGCCGTGTGAACCAAGTGATGCAGGACATTCCTCAGTTCGGAATGGACTGGAAGTGCAAGTGAGTTATTTTAATCATCAAAATAATGTATTTAATGATTAATAATTGCCAGGCGCGGCGTGTCTCCCATGTACCCCGGTGACGAAGACAGGTGTAAGGTCTGGGTCGGCTTCTAAACGAATGAATGGTTTATTCTGATTGTGATTTGTGCTAGTATTCCCCGATAGTTATCATTGTTATGCGAAGTGAATAAAAATATTATTTATTGGTATGCAGTACACAGAAGATAATTATCATTATTAGGCATGGTACACGATGATGAGGTGGGAAAGAAAGAAGAAGTGTCTAATACTTATTAGATCTTCTTCCAATGCGGGGATTAAAAGGCATCGGTTTGAATTGATCTTCACTCTTCGTTGCAGCGATTTGCACAGTCTGAAATGAACAAATTGTTGTGATGTCTCAGGATTCTCAAAATCTCACCTTCCTCTTCTCATTCTTACTCTCTGCCATCTTCTTCGAGATCTTATTCTTGATCTCTTGAAGTTTAGCTTCTTCAGAGATTGTGGTGCGCTGAGCGACCAGAGAAGACTTCTGGACAGGCCAGGGAGGAAGAACGATCGTGGCTGATTCCTTGAAAATAACGATGAAATAGAGATAGCATAAGATGAAAGCTCAAAAACCGTACCTTCGTTCTTCCAGCATAGAGTACTGTCTTGCTCTTCTTCGAGAGGAACATTTCATTCTCAGCGTTCTCATCGGGAGAAGTAGCCCGGGGCTTCTTGATTTGTCCTTCGGATGAGACTTCTACTGCCTTCCTCTTCACTACCTTCGTCACGATGAGATCCGGTGACTCAGGACTGAAAATAATTAACTTTTCTATGATGCATCGAAGAATTGAACGAGTAAAACTAACCGATCGATCTTGTAGGAGGTGGGAAGCTCCGGGAACATCTCACTCCAGTGAGCGAGAACACGAGAGGCTCTTCGTCCAATTGACGTGCAGACCAGCTTTCGAGTGAAAATGACAGTCTGTATTTTCTGAAATAAATACAATTATTGATTGATAAGAACAAGAAATGACCTACCGTTCGAGCTTCCGTCTTGATCAGTAAGTCCTCAGTCACATCCAATTCCTTCAGAGCATTCAGTGCGAGTTTAATCTAAAATAATATTACAAATTATTTGAAATTCGAAGACTTTCTGTACCTGCTCAGAGTTCCAAAGCTTATCCAAGAGATCGTTCATCTGCATCTCTGATGGAGAAGGTAGTGGAGGAGCAGGAGTCAGCTCCTGGATCTGCTGCTCCCATTCGTTGAGGATCGTTCGAGCGAGTGTTCCGAACATGCGACAAGTGATGAGTCCGACTCTCTGAATTAATAAATCATTGAATGGCAGCAGTTGATTTGGAATCTAATTACTCACCTCGCGAGCTCCAGTCTGCTTCAAAATGTTCTCAGTTATTCCGAGTTCCTTCAACTGCTTGAGAGTTGAAGCGATCTGAAAGGAAATGTATTGAAAAGTGTAAACGAAACCATACATAGAATAAAAAAATGGGGTGAGGGAAAGAGTATCGTACCTTGGAATTCGTGTCGAGATCCTTGAGAAGGGCAGCGATGGTCACAGAGGGCGAAGCCATTTCGTAAGGAGGAGAGTTGGTTCGATTCGAGTTACTCGAGTGAGGAATGAAGCTGATCCGATGCCTTATATACGAAGGTTTATGGCTGTCTGCGTGGTCGGATGGTCGTAATGTCTGACTGCAAGTCCGATCTTACGTGCTGCATACCTTCTGGCATAGCTGTGATGAGGGAGAAGCACGTTCCGATCACGAGATCGTGAGATTGGAGAACGGACCTCCGATCTGAATTCCCTCTGGCATACATAATCCATCTATTAGTTAATTCATATCATAAGTGCCATCCTGCATTATTTTAGATTCGAGCATCTCTGCAATGGATTCTATTTCGAACAATTCGCGTAAGAGAACGTTATCCACTCCACTAGCCGAGCTTTGCTCGCTATGGGCAGGCCTTTTTTTGGGTATATTATAGAATGCGTGAGATAGTATTCTAGCCACATACCCGACCTCCCCGCCCACAGCCATGACTGACAAAACGGTTTTGTACCGGCCGGGATTCGAACCCCCCGCCTCCTGCGTGCTAGGCAGTCCTCTTACCGCCTGCGCCATGATTAGGGTGCTGCAAACCACTTTCCGACACTCCCCGCCCACTACCACGGCTGGCAAATCGGTTTGGTACCGGCCGGGATTCGAACCCCCCGCCTCTTGCGTGCTAGGCAGTCCTCTTACCGCCTGCGCCATGATTAGGGTGCTGCAAACCACTTTCCGACACTCCCCGCCCGCTACCACGGCGGGCAAAACGGTTTGGTGCTGGCCGGGATTTGAACCCCCAACCCCTTGCGTGCTTACCCTCTACGCCACGAATCGGGCGATTTGGGATCTCCATTTCGATATTTCGAACCGTCAAAAACACGTTTCAAACATGAATTCATGCGCGGCAATAGAGTTTAGGTGCATCTCGTCAAGTTACCATCGGAAGCCACAACTCCCAGCCCGATCCGATCAGTACTTTTTTAGTCATAGTACTGTGTTGAAAATTTGCCGACTTTGACCTACCGCCAGACACCCTCAACGTTGACCAATCAAAAAGTTGTCAACTGAGAAAATGTCCGCCATCACTTCATCTATAAGGCCTATATATTTGCCGATTCTTCCCAGGCGCCCCCGAGGCTCCAGGGGCACATGTAAGTTGACCAGAGGATTGGTCCGGAGTACCTTTGTTATGTAGAGGGAATCCATCGATTCTTCCAAGAGGACTAAGAAAGAGGATAGCGAGGTATGACAGAACTTCTGCACCTCGGTCAGTGTATTCAGAAGAGTCTGTTTCGAAAAGTTATGGGAGAGATATGGGGAAAAAGGATTCATATTCTCTCGAAAGAGGGGTCTGAAAATGCAGCAGTGTTGGGATGTAACCTATCC
>LS591075.1:359635-405791 GCA_900490775.1 Pristionchus maxplancki | reverse complement strand
TTATGTAGAGGGAATCCATCGATTCTTCCAAGAGGACTAAGAAAGAGGATAGCGAGGTATGACAGAACTTCTGCACCTCGGTCAGTGTATTCAGAAGAGTCTGTTTCGAAAAGTTATGGGAGAGATATGGGGAAAAAGGATTCATATTCTCTCGAAAGAGGGGTCTGAAAATGCAGCAGTGTTGGGATGTAACCTATCCACTCTTAATTATTTTTATAAATCAGGATCGTCTTTCATCTCTTCCGGATGATATGCTTCGCATGATCTTCAGTCAATTGAACCAGTTTGTCGATGGACTTTATTGCGATTTTCAATCTTGATTTCAGTGCTGATTTGGATTTAATCTCGCAAGTGAGCAGAAAGATGGCACATTTTGCATCTCTAACTAGACAAAATACCGAAAAAGAAGAGATGCCGAACTTCAATATTGAACAGGTTAGATGGATTTTCGGAAGTATCTAATATCACGTTCTCTCTTCACAGGACTACATTGGAAATATTCACTCTGTCATGTATAATATGAAAATTTTATTTTATGGATATGAAAATGAGGAAGTCTGGAGCACCCGTGGTTTTAAAATGGAAACAAACTTTGGAGAAAGAAATGGAGGTCGGATTTAGATAGATTATTGAAACAAAGATTAGCATATTCTGTCTTTTACAGGAATATAATCGGAGAGGTCGAAGAGAAAAACTTCAACGACTGGTTCCACATCCACGATATGTATGTATTCCCACTCCAGTCTACGAAGGAATCGATCACCTGTTTGATAGATACACTTGTAAGAAGATCAATATCGAATCAGTAAGTTTTTTGTTAAAAAAATAATTTAGCAAATTCCCGAGTGTAAATTTTTCAAGGTTATAGTGGACGATAAATTCATATCATTTTTCAATCCAATTCTCAAAAGCATTCGAAATCTGGAACTTTCCTTTCTATTAATATATATATCACGTCAATTTGAAGAGAGCAAAGAAGAATACATCAAGAGGTAAGTCTATATCTTTCCTTTACCAAGCATTCATCACATATTTATTCAGATTCTTGAGTTGGATTGTATCTTTGAAGGCAGAGAGCCTCAATATATGTCTTGCACTAATGGACGCATCAGGCGAAACCTATGAATGGTTCTTGAGAGAACTCGCAGAATCTTCGCCTAATTCCAAGCTCAATATTCATCATGGATCTTTCAACAAGGTGCGAACTTACAAGATGGAAAATGATTTACAAATTTCAGCATTCAAACGAGATCACGTTCCCAAATGAAGTTCCATTCTGTTCAATCGCCAAGTTCAGCCATCTGGAAATCAGAGACCTCGTTTTTGATCTGTTTCAAACCATAGAAATAATAAAGGTATCTTCCATGTTTTCCAAATTGATAGAACCATTGGAAATGGTATTCTATCTATCGTGTTGTGTGCAAAAAAAAATAACAATAATAAATAATTCAGAACAACATCATTGTTTTCAGAGAAGAATTCTCGATAGACGAATTGGAGAATTGAAGCTTAATGCTTTCCGAATGGTTTCAAGATGTGAGATAATTGAAGCACTAGAGGAATATACCGAGGTTCTTTTCAAATCTCATTATTGATTTATTTTCAACGTGAAAACCTGATTTTCAGGTTCTATCAGATGAAGACTCTCTCAAACTGCGCAAAAAGAACTCGAACTTTACTGTTGACTTCTCTACTACAACCTACAACAATCTCGAAACATTGACAGCCGTATTCAAAGAAGAAAGAGATTAAGAAACATCATCATCTAGAATAAAACATCTAGTTTTTTATTAAATTTTCACACTATCTCATATTGTCTTTGTCCATAGCGATAAACGAAGTTTCTTTTATAAATTATTTGCATTGCTCACTTGAAAGAGGAGAAATAGAACAGATTGGAAGGTGAATAATCGGTTAGAGCAACCACACGCTCAATGCAATCAATCTTCCCCCTGTATGTCATAATTTCACATTTCACATTGATTTTTTGTGAAGGAATTGCTAACACTCACTCCCTTTGCTTCAGTTCCCTAGAAAAGTGCACTGTGAGTACTAATCCTATTACACTTCGTTCCTTTAGCCAGTTCGCTAGTCCAATTTTTCAAACATGATTTGAGAACTCGGTTATTGTTCGTCCATTTACGTCCACTAACGGACGATATCCCTCATTGTCTGTTCAAATATCTCCCATTTACGTACGTTTTCGCTGGCTTCGTCCGCAATTTCTCTCCTTTTCTCCCTTTTCCCCAATTTCTCTTCTCCACCGTTCCCTCAGTGGGATAGCGTTTGAAATGGGGATAACGGGAGGAATTTCAGTCGATTCGAGACTCGAGTGTAACTGTCGAATCACAACTGAACAATCCGAACAAGATCGCATACAAAAAGTAAGCGAACGCGAATTTTTCGTAGTTTTCGTTCGTTTTCCTCAACAAAAAATTTCAGGTTTCACCGTAAACTTGGGCATGATGAAGGTCCAATTTACGTTCATCGTCGCCTTATTCTCAATGGCTGCTTCTCAATCTGTCCCATGTTAGAATTGATCTTTGATCTTTCGATTATCGATTGATTTTAGTGCTCTCTGCTTCTAACGATGAGATACTGAAGGTGGCTGATGAGATGAGAGCTGTGGATGATAATAAGGTCATTTATTAGTATTTCAATAAATTATTACTTAAAAATTTAGGCAGCTAAGGGTCAAGTGGTCACCGATTTCGGTGGACACGTAAATTTCAATGGCAACGCTGATGCTTCTCCTAATAAGTTGGACTGTTAGTATCATTGCAAATTATCAGCACTTTCTTTGCAGACTGTTCACTAAAATCGACCCAGCTCTTCTTTCAAAGCCGACCTTCGCCGCATTCGCCAAACTCTTCAACAATTTCAACGCAGAAGCAGGCGTCAAAGAGCCAAAGGTCTCATCGACTGAAGTGAGCAATCGATATTTACCGTAACCTCGCCGTTCTGTTCAGGACAATGCCGAAACGAAGGCTTTTCTGGATGCTATCGAGACTACGAAACCTTATCAGACACTGCTCAAATTTCTGCAGAGTAGAAGTTAGTATCTAGATAGGGAATTGAAAAATGAACCTCGAAAAAAGATGACGGTTGTATGCATAGAATCGACTACATTTGTTTGAAGTTGATAGTTTTGCTTAAACACGGAATAGTGTATCAAGCCTTCGACACCTCCCTCTGTAGATGCTAATACCCGCTAGCACTTGCATGCATTTTTTTTGATATGCTAACAGCCCGGGTGGCGTAGGCGGTAAGTCGCTTGTCTGGCAAACAAGCGCCCGCTGGTTCTACTCCCACCCGGTGCCCGCCACCCTATAATTAAATATAATTGTCCTAAAATTGATTATAATTGAATAATATCGTATATGGAATAAGTGAAATATTTTTGCCGCTTTTTAGCGGTTTTAGCACAATTGTTACTCTTTTTTACCATCAATTAATGTAAATTGCAGACCACCCGTACGGCAAATCCTCCGCAACACTCAAAGCTGCCATTTCGAGGTAGGTCAAGGCGGGTAATATAATCGATAATCCCCATCAGTCTGTGGTTCGATCGATATTCGCGTGCGAAGGGAGTACTGGACAGCAGTGCATTTGAGCACGTTTTCATTGGAGAGGCAAGTTTACTCTTGCTCATCAAAATTCAAATTCCTTGAGTAACGGGAGTCATCTTTCAACGTTATTTCCATTTCAAGAAAATTAAAAAGGTTGAAAGAAGGATGAAGGCATCTTAAAATGTAGTTCCTTTTCAGCTGAAGAATGGCGAGGTTTCGGGTCTTCACAATTGGCAGAGAATCGCTTCTCTCGAGGCCGATCCCAAGGAGAATTTCGACTACAAAGGATTCATTGTCAAAAGGGTATGGCAATTTTCGAAAATCAGCGTGAAAATATTCCAATCCTTCAGAATAACCTCGGGACGATTCAATTCACATGGGGAAAAGACTGGAAGAAGGGCGGGTCGATCTTCGTCGGGACTTCTCCCGAATACGAATTGAGTGTGCTCACTCTCTGCTTCCTCGCGAGAAGAGACGCCGAGATTTGCAAGGTACGGTAGCTTTGAGCTAATTCGAATTATCGATTGGCAGATCAACGTCGATGGATGTCCTGTGGAAGTGCAGAGCTATGAGCTGAAGCAGAATGGAAAGGTAAGAGAGAAAGAGATGCAATATCAACCAAGATCGAGATTTTTTTTCAGAGCTTCATCGGTACAGCATATCCCAAAGTGGCCGGACCTTGCGTCTAATCATACTTTCTTCCAATAAATCAGGGGTGATCTGTGATCTTTGATATTTGGTCTGGTTGTGTACAGCATCGAGTCTTTACATTTCTCATCGTAACCGAGCTCATTTTCACTTCTCATATGTAAATTGGATCGTATTTGTTGGAAGCGTCCGATCTCTGTTGCATCAGTTAACAGAACTGTCAGATCAATCCCCGAATTGGTCATTTTTTTGATTCTTTCTTGTTTTTTTGCGAGGTTTCAACGTTTCTAAATATAAGGCTACTGAATCATGAATTTGCTCCGTTTGCACTCAAAGCGTGTCGCGTCGCGTCTGTGATCAGCTGTGATTCGTAGTTTGTAGTCGACGGATAAGGGTGCAAACTCCACTTCTGTTTGAATCTCTCCAATGTTTTCTCGTTCGATCACTCGCTCACTCACAACGATGGCCGAGGCAGGGAAACAGCTCGGTTAGTCGTTTTTTTTACCCCTTAATTAGCCAAATTAGCATGATTTCATGAGTTTTATCGACAAATTTATGTCGAAGTGAAGTCAAAAACGTGAAATTTCAGTGAAATCTCGCCTTGACGACGGCGTTTTCGTCATCACAATCAACAATCCGAAGAGGAACAATTGCGTCGGCCACCCCACCGCCAAGGTGAGTACGGTAGGCAAGGGCGAATCGAGGATTGACTTATTTAAAAAAAATCAATTCACAGGCTCTCGTCGAGGCATTCGAGCGATTCGAGGCGGATGAGAAGGCGAAGGTCGCTGTGCTGCACGGAGAAGGTACGGTAGGGTGGGGATACGGTAAATATGTTTACGGTATTTTCAGGATACGGTATGATTACTGTAGTATCGATTTCTCAGGCTCGAACTTCTGCTGTGGCTACGATCTGAAGGAGGTGTCACAGGGAGGATTCGTTGAAGCCGACGAGCAATTTCTCGCCAAGTATCGATACATGGTATGACCTACTGTACTTCCTACCGTACCCTACCGTACTCCTCTCAGGGTCCCACAGCGATGGCCCTGCGCAAGCCGCTCATCGCTGCCGTCGAGGGCTACGCGGTCGCCGGCGGTCTCGAGATGTCCCTGCTGGGTACGGTAGATTGGTACAGTAGGGCTACTGTAGTTCTAACGTATTCTTCAGCGGATCTCCGAGTGGCCTCAGCATCGGCCAAGTTCGGTGTTTTCTGCAGAAGAGTGGGCGTCCCGCTGATCGATGGAGGCACCGTACGACTGCCCAAGGTACGGTAGGATACTGTAGGTGTACTGTATTGATCATCAATAACCCGTGGGTAGTGCTGTAGAATGAAGAATTTATCTCTTCATTCCGGGTGATCTCTCGTTTTGCAATGGCAGGTAAGAGAGCTCACGAAATGAAGAGCCGGATTACTCATCTGACAGTCCTAATCGTAGAGTTAGGGATACGTTGTTGGTAGATGGTACGTTTTTTTGCTGATTTTGAGATGATGTGCCCAGATTTTCTTCTCGTTTAATCGCAATCGTCGCAGGTGATCGGCCTCGGTCGAGCTCTCGATCTCATTCTGACTGGTCGAGAAGTGAGTGCTGAGGAGGCTCTCTCCATCGGATTGGCCAATCGAGTCGTCCCGGAGGGAAAAGGTATGATACTGTAGTTCTGGGTACGGTACTGTAATTTCGATAATTCTCAGCTCTGGAAGAGGCGATCTCGCTGGCCAAACTCATCGCCGCCCATCCCAATCAGTGCATGCTCGTGGACAGGTACGGTAGTCAGTTATCGATCGATCAGGGTTACGGTAGTCAGTTATCGATTGGCTACGGTATCATTTCTTCGCAGGACCTCCGTCTACAATTCGCTCTCTGCTCCGTCGCTCAAAGACGCGCTCGATTTCGAATACGCCGAGGGAGTTTCCGTCCTCAACGAATCGATTCAAGGTGAGTGCCGTACCACGACCTACCGTAATCCTTTCGTTGCAGGAGCCCTCAAATTCATGCAGCGCGAGCGCACCAAGCCCAAGCTGTGATTATCGATCGATTCTATGATCTACTTACAGTGTACACTAGTCCCTTCGGGTTGTCTCTCATTCTCACGATAAATTGCTTGTATTTTCCTCCTCGTCTTCCACAGGGGATTCACAGGGATAGTTTATGTAATTCTCCTTGTATCCCTTCTCTCCCTCATTGCCTTCTCCCATATCCCTAACGTAAACTACCTCCCCTTCCCCACTCTAATCCACAAGAGACAGATTCTATTGACAGAATTCGTTCCCCTCCTAAAAAGAGGCCGAAAAAGCGTCGTAAAGGTGTGAGGACTGTCTTTCAGGCCTCGTTCCCCCTTTGACCCCCCTCCCCTCCCTCCCCTCTCATCTCTCCCTTCCCCCAATCACCCCTCAGGTAATGATGATGATTACCCATGTGCAAACTTGTCGGCTTCTCCTTTCACAGTGATCTCTTTATTAGACACGATAATATTTAGGGCGATTCTTTAATGGAAGCGAGAATGGGATTCAGAGGCAAGTCACTGGCTCACACTCCACATAATTATCGATTGATTGGGGGTAGGTCAAGGCACGCATCGACTACTGCTGAAGGGGGGGGCGTACGGTAGAAGCATCGAAAGAACTAGGCAACGGCACTAACAGTGTGACTATATGTACAATAATAACGGGGGCGGACATCTATGGGCAGTAGGAGCGAAGGACTAGGGGAGAGGGGGGGGGGGAGAGGGGGGAGGGGAATGAGAGGGGAGGGGGAACGGAATGAAGAAGGTAGATGAAGAGAAGCGAAAGCTAGGAAGTGATGGGTATCCGTAGAAGGAATGAGAAGAAGTGAAGGAAAGTCAGCGAGAGACGTAAAACTAGAAGAAGAGGGGATGAAAGCTTCACTATCGAGAGAGAGGGAGGCATGGTACGAAGTGTGCGTCGTAGTCCGAAAAGAAGGGCGGAAACTGGGGTGGAAACCTCGTCTGAGAGTGTGGGAAAGGGTACTATTGATTGAATGATGAGATTATGGTTGGAGTGAATACTCTTGGCTAGAATGGATCAGATGAATATGCTTGAGAGAGGGGAGAGATTACGAGATGAGAAAGGCTGAATTTGCAGCAGCTGCAGCGGCGAATTGCTGCAACTTCTCGTTGATGCCTGTTTGTAGTCGCTTGCACTTTGCTCGACGATTCTTGAACCTGAGCAGAGATCAAAGATCAGTCTCAGAGATCAAAGATCAATCAGGGGAAAGATCAAAGATCCAAGAGTCGTCTGCAGTCGCTTGTTCTTTGCACGACGGTTCTTGAACCTGCGGGAATGATCAAAGATCAACTTCTGGAGATCAGAGATCAACCCATAAATCTGGGAAATAGCTCACCAGATCTTGACGTTGTGTGTGGAGATATGCGGGTAGTTGTCTCGGTACTCGCGCGAGTTCAGTTGATTGGTGTACTGAAGAGGGATTGCGTCAGCACTAGGCAATTCAGAAGTATAGGACCCCTCAACGGCAAAAGCACCCAAAATTCGTAATCTGCATGGATTGATGAAAGCTTTCCACTATCAATAGAAGGTTTTGTGCGAAAAGACCAGCTCAGCTTAGGAGCCGAGAATACGATGGAATTTCTGGGAAGGTAAATGGAGTTTGAAGAGAGAAAAAACGAACATCATCAATCTGCATCCAAGTGGGATGGGGATTCTCCTCGAACCATTTCTCGAGCACTGGCAATTCGGTGAGGGGATCGAACATGAGACGAGATCGAGAACCATTCTGAAAACAATTCTTTGATTTCTGTAACTTCTCTAGGTTATAGCCAAGAGTCCTTGAAGGTTCTGAATGAAAACGAACCGCTCCATTGCTCAAATCCAGCCTTGGTGAAGCAGCTATGGTGGGGCCCATGCTCATCACCATATCGGGAGAGGACGCGGAGGATTCCTGAAGGGAAATTGTGATTACTGTGGTGTGGGGCTCCTCGGGTCCTCAGATGGGATTAGTCGGCACAGATATCCGACTGGAACAGATGGCGCAAGGTCGGGAGATAAGGATCTCTTCGCTTTGCAAATGGCTTCCCTTCTCTCGCGCAATATTTCGAATGTTCTAGTAGAGGAATTGAGGAGCATTCAAGGACGGATTAGAGGAAGAAGAGGGGAGGAAAAAAGAGGATAAAGAGAGGAGAGACAAGGTTGGCAAGAGATGATCTACGTGAGGAGATCAGATCTGTAGGAAATCGAACGAGAACGAATTGTGTGACGTAAACAGGAGTCTGCTCCGTTTTAGAACTGGAAATGTTGTAAAACACTTCCTGAGATCGAAATAACAAGAGTTCTAAAACGACCAGTTCTAAAACGGAGTTCTAACAGTTAAAATCGCAGAAATTAACAGTTAAAATCGCAGAAATACGAGCAAAAAAGCAGCTAAAATAGAGAAATAAGTGTGTACAAACCTGCTTGATCATTATGCTGTCGAATCCATTGAATGGGGTGGAATTATCGGGTGAGTGAATGGATTGGTCGTCAGCGGGCACGGGAGAGTCCGAACCACCGTCCATTCGGATGTCCGCCGCCTGAATTGGACTATTTTCACACAAATTCTATGGTTTTTTGCTCCTCAGAAATCTCTATTCTGCCCCTAGATAGAGTCAGGAAGGACAAGAAAAGTCCACTCTCTTCATGAAGAAAGTGCGTGAGAGACAAAGGCTAATGAGGAACTCCCTCTTCGGCTAGGAGAGAAAGGTAAAATCGCTAAAACTCACGCTTTCGCTCATTTTCTTCGTGCAGCTCTCGAAAAGGGCGGCGAAGTCGAACTTGATCGGCCGGTAATCGGCGCCCATCGATACTGGCAACTCGGTCTGAAGTTATTGATTGGGCGGGTTACGGTAGGATTCGGGTACCTTGGGCACGATGGACGACACCGTTGAGGATGCAGAGAGGGAGACGGGCGTCGTCGCTCCTCCATTCATCGACGAGCCAGATGACGTGCGAGACGTCGATCGCTGGTTGGCGAACCAATTGCAGAGCTGAAGTTCAAAGATCAGATTCATCCCTAGAAAGATCAAAGACCAACCTGATGGTACGAGATCTTGGGCTGGTTCTGTCGACAGGATCCGGCATTCAACTGGTTCATGTACTGCAGTAGTTTCTGTCTGTTGGGCGAGGGGTCAGTCTTGAACCATCGTTCCAATTTTGGCATCTCGAAGAGTTGGTTGAATCGAGCCTGGCCCGTGGGACTGAAAATGGCGGGAATTATTTTCTATTTTCGATCTCAATTTGTTCCATTGTTCTCTTCATTCAACACACACTTTCAACGAGAGATTACGTAGAATAAAGAGAGATTTCTGACACCCTACTCAAGATGAGCACCCCTCAGTCATTGAATGGGGGCTGTCAGCAAGTGTCTATCCATGGATCTTCTCCCCTTTTCTCTCCCCTCATCACTCAACTTCTCTCATACCTTTCAGCCTTACAACCACATGTTCTTCGGTATCCCTTTTCCCCTCACAAAGGCCTCATCACTCATGCCTTCCTTGGACTACCGTATCCCCCAGGGGGAGGAAAGGATTGGTAGGTCATCTCTTATAATCTTCCCATCATCATCGTCATTTAAGTCCCTCGATTTCGCAGGCGACAAATTAATTAGATTAGAAGACGAGGGAAGAGGGGGAGAGGGAGGGGACAAGAGACCAGATTTACCCTCTCCTAGTGTCAACTTTCGAGGTGAGCAGAGCAAAGAGAGAGCATCTTTAGTGTGAAATCCAACGCTCGGTTCGGATTTCATTGCGGTATTTACCGTGTTTACATGCACTCTCTCACTTCGCCCTTGTCTCTCGTCTCTCTGACCAGTGAGAGTGAGGAGAGAGGGACGATCCCCAGAGGAGAAGGGAATAGAATGGAAGGAGTCTAATCCTTCTTCCAATTTCCCCCTATTCTCTCCCTGATTGGTTACTATCATTGGGATTTGATCCCTTCCCCCGATAGTCTCCGAGTGTCATTTCCCTCCTTCCCCCCCTCCTTCCCCTCTCCTTCCCCTCTCCTCCCCCTCTCCTCCCCCTCTCCTCCCCCTCCTCCCTCCTCCTTCCCTCCCTTCTAAGCCCCAGAGCGAGATGAGATTCCTATAGGAAATGAGTCTTCTCTCTCAAGCGGAGTCGAAAGCAACAAAACTGCCAGAAAGCCTTAAGGAGGGAATAGCGACTACAGTAATCCCCCCATTCCCCTCGAGACTTCGCCTATCGATCGTTTCGCGATCCCTGACATCGGATTAAAGTGGGGAGGGAGAGGAACGAAATCTGTATACAGAGAGAGGGGAGAGAGTCGATCTAGAGGGGGGAAGGGGATGAAAGAAAGTCGAGAAGAGAGAAAGGCACAGGAACATATCGCAAACCTTACTCTAGCCAGGGTAGTAATCCCCCTCCCTCCTATCTCGACAGGTATCCTACGGTAGCCCAGATCTCGAGAGTAAGGGGAGGAGATATCAAATGAAGGGTGGAGTGAGAGAGCGGGAGGGATGGAGAGAGCGCAGACAACGAGAGAGGGGGATGGGATAAGTGGGAGCTTGAGCGAGAGAGGGTTACGGTAGTCGGGATTGAGCTTGCAAATGACGATCAAAGACCAAAGACTAAAGTTCAAAGATCAAAGACCGCACCTCCGCCTATCGTTGACTCCATTGTCCATGACATCCAACCACTCATTAATGGTGCTGATCTGTTCGAGAGTCAAGGCGGTCGGGTCATTCCCATCCACAACTTGCTTGATGATATCCTGAAGGGAACGATGAGTTTACGATAGGTAGGTTACGGTACCTTGATGGCTTTGTTATCGACAACTGAGATGAGATCGGGCTGCTTTGCAACGGCATTCTTCAGCAATCTACTCTTCAGTTCGGACAGGCATTGCGTCGATTGCGAATCGGCTTCACTGCAAAATGTTTCGATTTTCGAAATGCGTTGTGCTCATTTCATCATGTATTCAGAGACTGAGGCAAAAACAACGAAGTTGGTTGATGAATAACGTGTGAGTGACTCTCTTTCTTTCCTCATCCTTCCTCATCCCTTCTTCTCCTCTATTTGGCCTTCTTATCAATCCACCCGTTCTGTTATGACTCCTCTCTCTCTATCAATCGATCTCATCCATCTAATCATCCTTATCACTATCATCCATCCCTCTACAGTACACAGTACTACCGTACCCCTCCCTACGGTATCCGTCGGGAGTGAAATCTGGATACCCTCCCGTGCCCTCATCCCTCTTCTTCTTCCCTCCTCTCACAAAAGAGCGGGATGGGATGGGCGAATCTGTTGTGTGTGCGCACTGTTGGGAAGAGGAGATGACATCAAATAGAAGCGAATCCAGGAGGATAAGAGATTACGGTAGGATGGAAAGGTAGGAAGGGAAGGGGCAAAGTACGGTAGAGATGGGCTGGATAAGACGAAGGGAATCCAGCGAGTAAGGGAGGAGGAAGAAGATACGAGGCGATATTAGAATGGCCACTCACTCAAAACAACGACTCTCTCCTAATCTCGTGATCTAATTGATCTACTCCTACTCACAACAGAGACTATCTACAGGGATATCTCTACCGTACCCCTCCCTTCTGGATCTATGGTATCGATTTGCTCTCAAATCTCGAAGAGTTAGGCAAACAAAAGCGCGAAGGCGCGTCGAATTCACACTTTGCGAGACTCCTCTTTAGATCGTCAAACGGACTACCGAAGGGAGATACTAGGGAGAAGGAGGAGAGGGCAGAGAGGCAGAGTAGATGAGAGACAGTGCGGATCGAGGAGACGATGGGGAATCGGATATCCCTCCATTGTGTGTATCTACCCCCACAGTTACCCTCATCATCATAATGTGGTGGAAGGAAGGGACTAAGAGAGAGGAGTAATCCATCTCACTGAGGATGAAGCAAAGCGACAGAGGGATTAGAGGCAAGAGATTCTCCCCTTCTGAATCCCCCCTCTCCCCCTCCCCCAATCCCCCCCCCCCCCTCTCTAAGCCCATTGATAGACTACTTACGGCTTCGTCAGAATCCGCAGAGTCAAATGCCCGGAGATATCCTTGAAGAGTGTCTCTACCGTATCCTTAAAGAAGTCAGTTGTCGATAGGACTACCGTATACTACCGTACCTCCAGATTGTCGGTGATGCTCTCGAAGGGAAGCGCCTTCCAGTTGTTGATTTGCACGAAACCTGAATCAGGGGAACTTTGTGCTCGTCGTTTTTTTGTTATTCTGTTATTCATCTCTCCTCCATTCTCGATTGTAACAAAGAAGATCGTATCAAGCCGCTCGGTAGTTATGTGTGTAACAACTGCACCCCGGAGCGACATCGCTCTGACTCTCTCTAATTAGTGCGCTCTCTCGCACGCTCTGACTGAGTAGAGATCATGTGGAATGGAGAGACAAGGGCATTGCTCAAAGCTGCGGGGCTCTTTATTGGGCAGGGAACTACTGTGAATCAGTGGGAGGAAGACCTGGGAAAGAGGAAGAGAAGGTCCCTCTTCTTCCCACGCAAATCCATCCCCACAACACGAATAGTCGTCGGCCATAGTCTACTTAACTTGGAAAACATCCCAAAAGAGGAGGAAGAGTAAAGGAAGGATGAGACATCTCGAGTCAATAAGAGAGATTTGGGACAGCGAGGGCAATGTTTTTAGCCCAGTTTCTCACTTTCGAGAAACAACAATAGTGGAAAAGTAATCGAAATTGAGCGAGATCGAGTTGCGTGATTCATTGAGATTTGTGTTCACAAGAGGTTTGCCATTGAGAGTCCCCCTCTCTCTCGATCTACCCTTGATCTACCCCCATCTCTACACAGGAAAGAGGGCTGAACAAGGTTAATCGCCTGAGGGGACGAGAGAAGAAGCAATGCAACTAATCTCGGCAAGGTTGGCAAGCAAGAACGGATTGCGCGTACTATTTGATCCAATGAGTGGTTCGCAGAGATCAAAGATCAAACGCACCTCGGGAGTTCACGGCCAGATGCGGGTGCCCGAGTGTGGAGAGGACCGTGTCTACCTGCAAGATTACTGTAGTTCGCTGGGTCAGTGGGCAGGTCAGACTCGCCAATTGGTTGAGTAGCGTGTGGCCGGAGACGATGGCATAAGTGTCGAGGAGGGGCTGCCCTTCATGGGAACAAGTGAGACAGTGGGCTGGACGGACTGTCTCTACAGAGACTCGCACCGGAAACATCCTGGAACGATCACGGTGAAACCTATTTATTCCGGGTTTAATCATCGCAAAATGAGTGAATAAATGCCTCACTTAACAGAGAAGGGATTGCTGTCCCCTCTGCGAGCTACTCTCGAATCGACTGAGTCGCGCGAATTTTCGGACTTTGAAATCTGCGAAATGCGAATTTCGAAAATGTAGAAACAAGGCGGAAAACACGAGCCGAGATAAACACGGTAGCTTGTAGCGAGATTGGGAAAGTGAAAGGCGGGAGGTGAGAGGTCGGGGGAGGAGAGGGAGATCGAGAGAGGAGGGAGGGAGGAGGGAGGGGGATTCACTCCTAAGCTCCGCCCATCAGTTCGCATCCCGAGTTGAATGGAGGAGAGTGGCTCCGCCCCCATGGAGAGACGGGCGGGAGAGAGGGGATATCGAGAGTGAGAGAGATGGGATGTGGGATAAAGCTACCGTAGTCGAGAGAATCCCCAACTTCTTTGGTGAAGGATTGATATTCTAGCAGTTATCACGTGTTGGGTGTTAATCGAGAGAGGATGGAGGATGAGTATGAAGAGGTGATAGGGGATGATATGGGAGAGAGAGAGGGAGAGAGGTCTCTCCTCCCCCCTCCCGACGCTAATACTCGATATCACATTATTCTGTGTGTATGCATGAAGGCGGATGATATGGATTGATATCGGGTCGAGATAGGGGAGGAAGGAGGAGGGATAGGGAGAGGGAGGGGAGGGGAGGAGGGGAGGAAAGCCGGAGGGGATGCGTGCAACCTGGGGGAGGAAGGGCACAGGAGGGGAGGTGGGAGGAGGGGAGGGGCAAAGGTCGCGCGCGTTTTGCCAAAGGGATGCGCGTGCTTCAGGGTACACAATCCTTGCAGATCAAAGAAGAGACTACCGTAATCAGAGAGAGAAGGGGAAGGAAAGAGATCGAATTGGCGTAGAATGAAATTGGATTTGAGAAGAGAGGAAGAGAAATCGCGCCCCGCTCTGAATCATAACACGAAGAGAAGAAAGTTTTGAATGGAGATGATGATCTTGAGCCCTTTCTCTCTCTGCCCCTTGCCCCCCTCTCACCTCCCCCCTCCCCCCTCATCCCACCTCCCCTCTCCCCCCCCCCCCCTCCCTCATCCAACCGGTTGTTACTCCTCAATCTCTCTCGGCATGCCGTATACTTTTTTGCATCCTCTTATTCGATCTTAGGAGTAGGCCAGAGTAGAGATACCGTAACACTCACCATAGATTATTCTGATCAGAGGGATACGGTAGTGGGGATCTCGATCGATCCTTGGATGGAAGAGGAAGGAAGGAAAGGATTCATCGAATGTTGTTGATAAGACGGCGGGATTGGATGAGAGAGGAAGGGGATCGAGAGAGGGGAGGAGGATGAGAGAAGAGGAGAGAGAGGGGAGGATTGGGGAGAGATGTGAATCAGAAGGCATTTGAGATTCGTGGATTGGGGGAAAGACGAGGGGCGAAAGGGAACAAATAAGGATCAAAGTGCCGTTAGACGGGTAATGGATAGAAAGGGGCTTTGAGGCCTTGCTCTATCCAAACAGAGAGAGAGAGATGCGGGAATGATAATAGGAATGAATGATAGGGAGAGGGATCAGCCTATTCACTCTTCTCCTCCCTCAATTTATGCGTCGATCCAAGCGATTTGTTGATATTGGGAGAGAGGAGTGAATTGATCACTAATCATCCAGGAGATAGGAGAGGATCGGAGTGATACTCAGCGACGAGAGAGTGTGGGAAAGTGAGAGAGCAGATCTGATGATCATCGTTATCTACTACATGTGTAGTCGTCGTCCCGTTCTCTCTCCTCTAATCGTTCTCCAAACATTCCTCCCATCGATCTCTCATATCACTGAGGAAGGGAAGGGGGGATGAGATGGGAAGAGGGAGACTACAGTAATCCTGATAAGAAGATATCCAAACAGTGTGATATGGCCGGGACCAATGGAGAAGGGAGAGAGAGAGAGATGGGATAGGGAGGAGATCAAAGGCAGATTAGCGGATTTCCCCCTTCTCTCTCGCAGCGGGAGACTAAGATCCTGACAGACGGAAGGATTACCGCATTCTCTTGCCTAGACATGATGCAAGAGACATCCCCTAAGCCTCGTGGTGCGGAGCGCGAGAAACGTCGCCTGTCCCATTCTCAACAGAGCGAGGGGATATTAGGATTCGTCGCCCCCGTAGGCACACACACCGAACAATGTGGGATCGGCGGCTTACGCGCACTGACCCTGAAGGGATCAGAGATTTGGGCAGGAGGGGTAAACGAAGGGGCTTCCGGGCTTGAGATTAGGTAGATCTGGGGGGATACGGTAGCTTGTAGATCAGTAGTACTCATTGGAATGGGGAGGGAGGGGGATTGGTCATCCCCTTTCTGATCCATCTCCTCTCTTCCTTCTTCTCCCTTCTTTGCTTAGTCAGACGTCGCTCCTTTTATGTATCGGAATGACAACAATCCGAGCGGATCGGAGGGATTCACACTGTATGATAAGCCAGACGGAGAAGGGGGGGGAGAAGGGAGAAGTTGGGGAGAGGAGGGGAAGTACGAAGGGATGCGACAACTGGCGATGGAAGTTATGCAAACGAAAAGAAGTCTCCTAGAGATATCCCCGCATGTATTCTGATTCGGCTCTGCAGCTCAGAAATCCATAAGAATCCGGCACCGAACTTCGCCTGAAGAATGGATGAGTTCTACTCGTTCTTGCTACGAGATTGACAGGGGTCGCTGTTGGTTGGAAGTTCACATTTATCGAAAATCGTCCAATTTCATCAAGGATGACTTCATCGGCATCATAGTACACTCTTCCTCCTCTCTCTCGGTCATCCTCTTTTCTTCCTCTCCAATGAGCTTATCTCCCTATCAATCCCCCAGATTCCTCTCATCCAAATGGTCCAAAGGGGGCTAATAAGTAGATAAGAGAGAGAAGAAAGAGGGATTGATTACGGATCAACACCGAAAATACAGGGATCGTTGCGTCACTGGATGGAATTTCCTAGAGTGAAGAGACAATTCTAACAATGTGGTGCACTCTTCAGTGTGGAAATTCCTGACAGTTGCATCATCACTACGTCAGACATGAAGAGTTATGAAAAAATATGTAGAAATCGCCGTTCATTGAATCAACGGAAATTACGCAACCTACTCATATTAGATTCCGAATTCTTGTAACGGCTAACAACTTCCAGGTAGCATGACCCCAACTGATAACATGACCTGACCGGTGATACCTTATCAGAGCATACGTGGTTCAGGTCAATAGTACAATACTGTTCATATCAGCCAGAAAAGGATGCGCTATCTCTCCCCTCTCTCTGACCTTTTGCAGGGGGAATCAGCCAGTATCGGTTATCAGAGATAGGCTGAATCTCTCGTCCCATTCCCCCTCTCTCCCTCTCATCTGTAATGTCAACGATATGAGAAGAGCAGATCGATCTGATTGGGAAAGAGGGAGAGATATGGAAAGAAAGAAGGGAAGAGGGGATTCTGAATCTCAATTTCGAAATGACATCGAATGAATAATAAGTGTGGCTCAATGAATGCACGCGAGATACTGAGAATCGAGGGAAGAAGTGGGGTCGGGACATCAATTAGCAGGGTAGATCAGAGTGAAAGGGAGGGGTGGGAATGGCATAATGGAAAGTGAGAGGAGGAACTCATCCGAAAGGAAAGCCCTCCCTTTCTAGCAAGAAAAGCTCGCACTTGTGATGAGGAACAAACAAACCTACCGTAACCCGGCAGACTACCGTATCCCTCCCTTCCGGGTTACGGTAGCCTATCTGCCGGCTACGGCTCTCGTCTCTCGGACACAACAATAGAGATGGTTTCGTCCCTTTCCCTTCATCCGGTTCTACTCTCGAGGAAAGTGTAGTACTTACTTACTACTAATAACTCGTTCTCCTTCCTTCCTCTCGGGAAGCGAATAGACAACTGTACAGTACTTTACTACGGTAATCTCGAGCCGATTAGAGCTTACGGTAGTGTATGGTGTACGGTAAGTTGTAGCCAATGAGTGTAATCATGAGCGTAGAAAGGATGAAAGAAAAGACAGGGATGAGAACTGATCAAAAGGATGCTCGCAGTGAAAAAATCAAGGATCCTCGCGACTTTTAAATTTGTAAAACGGCTGGAAATCGGGAAAAGTGAAGGTGAAAGCGAACGAAATCAATGGAAGGGGAGGAGAAGATGCAAAGAAGGTAATGGGATTAGATAGAGAGGAAGAGATATCGGAGGTGAGGGAAGGGGAGGAGAGAGGAGGAGGAGGGGAGGTGGGAGGGAGGGGAGGGGAGGTAGATCAAGGGAGAAAGGAGTAGTCAAGGTGGCATGCAACACAATGAGATGTGCACCAAAGTAGAGATCGGAGGGGGAAATCGAAAGTGAGGAGAAAGAAAACGGAGAAAGTAGAGATTGGAAAGTGAAAGTTAAACGCATAATTTATTATCACAGAAAATCCTCACAACCCATGGGATAACAACAAACAGTAAATACAATCGTTAAAAGATGCAATGAGATTATTACAGTACTCTGCAATCGATAACTACAGTACTCTCGAAAAGTACTCGAGTCCCTGACCTAGGTCCCAGATGGATACTCCACTACCGTACTCGTGGGCCATCCTCGTGCGAATCTCGAGGGACGGAAGAGTGGGGAAGAACATTTGCATCTTTCTGCAACGAATCATTTTGATCTCTTCTATTCATCATTCGTATTGTATGCATCAGCCTGATCTTCAACATGTCTACACTGATTCATCATTTCGTATTAAAGAAGGAAGGATGGCAAACGGCAACTATGCCAGAGGGTATATCCGCGCTCTCTCCGTTTCGCACGCTCTCTCGCCCGTTGCCTGGGATCAGGGTGACTTGGCTCGCAGCCAACTCGCTCTAACTTGATTCAGAAATCAGATACAAACACGGGGTTTTCAGAATTCTGATATGGTTGGAGATAGCTACAAGACTGCGTTTCCAGTATAGGCACTCAAACTTTGATATTTCTCCTTCTTTAAAGATCAAAGATCATCTTACCCCAATCTCACGAAATGCTCCTGAAACTCCGTATCCCACTCCAATTCTGCTTCCTCATTCTCGAGTGTCTCCAGGAATCTGAAGAATGCATTGGTTATTTGTCTACTTTTTATGGTTATTGTTCGAACGTCCGGCACTAAATTCGGAACTACCAGGTGTTTTTATTCTCATGATATCAATACGTCTCTATCTACACCAAGTTTTATTCAAATGCTACACTCTTTTAATTCAGATTCACAGTTCGCTTTCCCTTTCGTCCTTCTCACTCTCACTTTCATCTCTCTCATATGCTGATCCGATCGCAACCCGTTCCTCCCTCTCCTCCTCTTCCTCTTCCTCTTCCTCTCTTACGCAATTGCATCCGATCTCACGCTTCGCGCTTTTCCCTTTCACAGCACGCTGCGGAACAGTGAAAGGGAAAGGGAGAGGGAAAGGAGGAGGGAGGGGAGGCGAGATAGCGCTTCCCTCTCCAAGGTCTCCCTCTCTCCCTCTCCCACTTAATCTTGTCCCATCTCAGGAGATCCGAGTAGAAATGAGTATTGAAGGACAAAAAGCGCGCGCCCGTCTTACTACACTACCATAAATCCGTGCCCTTTGGGAATGAGAGATCCAGTTCCCGTTTCAAACGGGGGATCTTGGTGTGACTATCTGTTAAACATCGTCTGAATCTACTGCACCTCGTGCACCACCCTCTACACCACACTCACTCCTTGGCCATCACTGCTCCCTGTTGCTGTCGGCTGAAGTCCGTCTTGAAGCCGTAGTGGTACAGACCCAGCAGCACCCTGCAAGTGGTGTGGTCAGTGGTGCATCGAGTGCGTCTGCACTGGTCGACTATTCCCACGCCACTCACCTGTTCGCGTACTCGCCGTGACGCCCGATCACCGCACGCAAGTTCTGCTCTACCTGAATCGGTCGATAATCAATCGATAACTGATCTGATCTACCGTACCCATCTGACGGGCGCCTGCGGGAATACGGTAGTGCCGCGCTCGCTCGGATAGTAGTCGTGGGTCATGATCTACAAGTGAATATTGTATACGGTAGCTATGGGTTACGGTACCTGGACGTAATCGATGGAGTCGCCCAGCAGCTCCCAGTAGGAATCGTCCCAGACCGAGGGCATTAGCTGCCTGCAACGCATTAAGTTCAACCTACATGAATATTCAGAAAATTCAATGAGTACTGCTCTAGCTTTCTCGAATTTAAGCACCCATTTTGAGAAAATACCCAGAGTAATTTTTTAATCCAAAGATCAAAGACCAATCTCCCTCACATGCTCGCATCGACAGGCGGAGGAATGGGCAGAACGATCAACTTGTCCTTCCCGTGCAGCGCCTTTCCCCACGAAGCGAACGTCTCGATCGCGTCACTGCAAATCGACTACCGTAGCCAGCAATTCGGTGGGTCAGACTTCCAGTCCGGTTGGACAGATCGCTTACCCCACGTCGAAGGCTGCTTGATGGGCTGCGCGAAGGACGGGCAGCCATCCCTCCAGCACGATACCGTCCATGCCCGCGCTCTGAAAAAATATTTATTGACTAAGGATGATGAAATCAAATCTCGCTTATGATTTTATTAGTTTGTTTAATGTTGTTTAAAATCTCGACTGTTGCTGTAGGAATTTTTCGCAATTCAAGCGTTCATCCTTCCAGACCCCATCCCTCCTCCATCCCTTCCCTCCCCACTTCTCCACTTTTTCCTCAAATCTTGGGCGCTAATCTCCACAAGGTCGGCTTGAATGAGTTGTTCGCGCATTCTTACAAGAGTCTCTTCATTCCCTCATCCCCACTCTCCTCTCTGCTCTCACCGCCGAGAGACTGCGGCATTGTTAGAGAGTAGCCAGGCTGATCTATCCCTAAACAGTTCACGACTTCGTTCAAGATCGGCGGATGATTGAGAGGGGGGAGAGGAGGGAGAGGGAGGGGGGGGGGGGCTCGAAATAGCGTTGGCTGAGTGGGGGTGAGATCTCGAGATATCAAGTGCTTGCATGTGATCGAATCACCCATAGAGGGTTTGAACCGAATATCGGATCGGATTGACTCGATCTCACTCCCATCGACTATTCGCATTATCTTTCGAGAGGGATCGAACTATCATACACATATCGTACTCCCGTGCCCCTCGAGGGTGTGCCATCGCATCTCCTCTCATCTCTTCCTTTCATCTCTCAGCTTCTTCCTCCGACCTTCCATCTCCCCATTCTTCCCCTTTCTTATTATTATACTCGGCCGAGATGAGATGAGACTGTTGAGAGCGGGAGGGGGCGCAAAAAAGGGAGGGTAAGGGGCAGAGGTGAGAGGGCAGAGGGAGGAAGGGGAGGTGGGAGGAGGGGAGAGGAACAGGTCTCCGCTCTCGAACAGCAACCAAATTACACGGTAGAGCTCCCAGCTGAGACGATGGGCGAAAGAAGTGAAGAGATACGATGAGGGATAGTAACGATGGCAGGAATGGAATAGGGGACGGGGATTGAGTCATCCTCCCTTTCCTCATCCATCGAGTATTACGATGTGCAGAGTATAGTCATCCCTCTACACATCTACATCAGATGTCTCGGCTATTTTCATCCCTTTCATCCTCGTCTATGAGATAAACTCTATCTCTTT
This sequence comes from Pristionchus maxplancki, assembly GCA_900490775.1. NCBI lineage: Eukaryota > Metazoa > Nematoda > Chromadorea > Rhabditida > Neodiplogasteridae > Pristionchus > Pristionchus maxplancki. Next base: position 384,786 of record LS591075.1, on the reverse strand, counting down.
CGACACATCATGCAGATTATAAATGGAAATTCGACGAACTGATGTCTCGTGGATAAAGGCCAATGCGTATGATAGCATCGCTAACAATACTTCTTCAGAATACACAACCAGACTAATTTGATTGGGGATATATCTGAATTGTAGATGAACTTGAGTGAATTATAAATTCCAACATCTAGCGATGCGCTATCTCGATAAAAATCTGCAGAATTCCACTTCTCTCTACTGTACAATCTCGTCCCATTGATCACTCTCCTCTAAATTCGCCCCTTTACTCCCTCCTAGGGGGTCGCTCTTCCCTTCTCTGATGCACTTCAAAACAATCTGCTGGAGACGATTACATGGCTATACGAGGGAGTAAGAGGAGAGGAGGAAGGGGAAGAGGAGGAACAAGTTCGAGAATCGTCCACTGTTAGCCATCCCTCCTTCAGCTTCAGGAACGGGTTGAAGGAGAGGTGAGAGAGTGTGTGCTTCGAGGAGAGTGCAGACAGACAGAGGGAGAGGGGCGGAAGGATCATCGTGCATAACTCGAGTCTTAGTCATCTCCCGCTGTCCTCTCTCTCCATTCGCCCTGCTCTCTCCTCCTCCTCCCCTTGCAGTGAGTGTCGTCCATTGGGAGAGTGCTCATTACTGCTTCACCTCTCTCGACCCTTGGAGGGGACAACAAAGGGGGAGAACTGGCTATGAGAGGAGAAGGAGAGGAGGAACACTCGGTAGATCACAGCTGATCGGAGGAGGAGGACGAGAGGAATGAGAAGAGAAGAGGAAGGGAACAACAAGCAGCTGCAGGATAGAAGGGTCACTGAGGGATCGACAGCACTCCGGTATTGTGTATGATAACGGGACGAGTGAATTATCTCACATCCACCACGAGAGAATTGTGATATTATCCTCGATATTGCTATTATAGAATATCATCTATGCTTACTTCTCGAGTCTCAATCCAACATCTACTTATTTAATTCAGAGTAGAAAAAGGTTGTCAAAAATTACATAAAATCCGCAAACGTACCCGGTTTTCGATGGTTGGGTCTACGAGGAAAATTACCTAACCTTCATAAACATACCCGGGTTTCGAAAATTATGCCCATTTTCGACGTTTTTTCATAAACATACCCGGGATTGTGAAGATTTTATCACTTGACTTTTCCATGTCTGATTTCATTGTGACGAATCTGTGATGCAGACGTAGCAGAAAAAATACGAGCCTAACCTATCTCGACACATCTCTCTCATTGTTGAAAACAGCGATGACCTCAATGGACGGGAATCTCTAACAATGACTATTTATCCCGAGAAACGGCGTTGTTTCACTGAAGTCTCATCTCTCATCCGACTCCTCCCCCTTCTAATCCCTTTCTGACTCCACTCTAACCATCACGTCGAATCTCATCAGATTCCATCGGCCAAACATTCGTATCATATCCAATCCCGACTGACTTCCCTCCTTCCCCCTCAAAATGTCCTGGTCCTCGCTCCCTCGATCTCACATCCCTCTAATTCTTCTCGCTTGGTCCTCCATCATCGTCCACTTTCTCATTATTGTCGTCATTCGGAGATTTAAAGGTCGCAGTTTCTACAAGAATCCCTACATTACGTTGGTCCTCGCACAGGTAACAATTCTGTCGTAAATTCATGCAAACTCTAGAAAAATACATTGAAAGCTGAGAATTCTAAAGACCAAAGATCAACATTTCCCTCTCCAGTCCATTCCCTCCATCATGCTCCTTCTCCATGTCGAACTTCTCGTCCGTCCTCGCGAGTATGGACTATTCCAGATATTTACTCCGAGTAACAACTCAAAACTAGCCGCGTGAGTATTCCTAATTTTTCTGTCGTACGGGAAATCAATATTGAGATGAAATTGTTTCAGTATTCTCCTCGGCCTTCAAACCGCTCAGAAATCTCAGTTGATCATCTTCCAAATTCCATTCGCTCTCAATCGCTTCACAGCATTCGTCGCTTCGTTGTCTTATCAGAAAGTCAGTCAATAGAGCCGAATGAGCTAATCCAAGAACTATTAAAACACTTTTTTTTCAGTTCTGGAGTGTTCCCACCATCGCTCTGGCTATTATGCTCCCGTTGGCTGTTCCTATCGGTGTGTAATCACGTTGTCTTTATATATTGTTGTACTTTTTCCAGCTTTCGTTGCCATTCCTGTTCAGTACAACGTCTCTTTCGTCGCCAATGGAGACGGAATCAAACTTCAGACGCCCAGCGAGTGCATGGCAGTTAGTTATCGTAATTCATCCCCACCCAATCCTACCGTACTCCAGATTCTATCGATCGCTGCACAATCTTGCTCAGTGCTCACTATCCTCACCTGCGTACCTTTATATGCCATCGCCGCCTATCATTCGCACAAGTCATTCTCTTATTCCCACAATCCGCGTTACGTCGTGAGTTTCCAGCTACCGTATGAAACTGTAGACTACGGTACCCTTGCAGAGACAGGAACGTATTCATCTCATCTGTGCCCTAGTCTCATTCGGAGTCATCATACTCGACTCAGCTCGAGCCACTCTTCTAATCATTTCCACCGTGAGTCTCACAACATCAACAGCAGTCTGTGACGCAGTAGTCGTCTCACAATATTGGTTTGGTGTCGAGAGAGATCAGTGGTCTTCGATGCTTCACTAATCCCTTTTCCTTTTCAGTTTCAACATCCCATCGACTTTGCCCTTTACGAAGCTGTTATGCCTTATTGGTCAGATTATGTTTCACTTTTCACAATTTTGGCAGATTATGAAACCTAAAACTGCCGGGTTCCAAACCCCCTCAATTTCAGGTACCACACCACCGAGCTAATGTGCTGCGTGCAACCGTGGGTGATGCTTGTCGGGAACGTGTCCATTCGAAGAAATCTGCTCTTTCTCCTATTCGGAATCACCCCGACAACTGTCAACCCAATTCATCCCTCGGAGAAATCGATCTCACTCATTATGATCAATCCCCCGCCTGTCAGACAATCTACCAAACCCGATTACGGCACCTTGGCTATTTAATCAATAATAATAATATAATAAACTCTAACCTCCAGTAGATCAATGACCATTCTGATGCAATTAGCCGACGCCGTGTCCGATGTGAAGAGACTGCAATATTACCAGATTTCTCGAGAACTTTCTGAAATAACCATGAAACCTAAACAATCCGGGTTTCAATAAAAGTGAAATATGAACAGAATTTGTCTAGCAGACCGAATTTACGATGCGTTGAAACATAGATATTTCCGGTTTCAAAAACACTAAAACTGACTCCTTCATCTGCTCTGGGCTGAACTCCTCGACAATCAGACGAGGCAGGATCTTCAGCTTCGGATTGGCTGTCCGCAATCGCTCAATCCACCCTGAATTGATTGTATCCCATCGATACCGTATTCCTACAGTAACCCAGCCGTAATCTAATCAATACAGTAACCCAACCGTACCCTGATCAATATCGTGAGTGCCCGTGATCCTGCACTGTCTTCCCTCCTCATCTGGCTTCAGTTGCAGCCACACGGGAGCGACGATGGAGAGTCGAGAGGCCACACGCACCGCTCGATCGTAGCCAGCGTTGTTCCACTGATAATCGATAATTAGAGATTAAGGTAGCCTACCTTAACATCAGAATAAACAATCAATAGATGGGAATTGCGGTAGACTGCAGCTACCTCGATAATTCGATATTGCGGCACTCTACTGTTACCACAAAATGAGCAGTTGATAATTGGGATCTAATTGGCTGCAACGTGTGAGAGAAGGAATAATCGATAAATTACTCACGGGCGTGATATAGGCCATAGTGGGCATGTCGGGGTACCTGTAATCGATCGATTGAGATCAAAGATCAAAGATCAATTCCTCACTTCTTCTCCCCTTCGAACGACTCCTCGTGGTCGTCGAGGATCGAAGCCTTCGTGAGGGCACGAGGACGGAATTCCAGTGGCTAAGAGCATAAACGTAAACGTGATGTTAGAATAAGGGAATTTTTTTTAAATAGTTAGAAAGAATATAATCAGGAAGACTTCCTAAAGAAAACGCGGATGAATGTTTTAACGCAATTACCAGAATTTATGATAATAAAGTGAGAAAGTATCCAATCTATACTAAATTGACAAGCCAGGAAAATATAATTGCTACCTTAATCTTATTTAGTAATAAAAATCGACCTCAGCCCCGGCATTCCTCATGGCCAATCCGATAGTCTTGTGCTCCTCTTCTTTCTTCTTCTTTCTCTCCTTCACTTCCTTCTTCAATTCCTCTTGCTCAAGACTGAAATCAATTATCGATTGGATATCCCGACCCAATTAACCTACCGTATCTTCTCCTCTCCATCAGATTTGCTCAATCCGGTGACCGTTGTCACCAGGACGAAAAGACCGATCAACAAGATCTGTCTCATACTGTGATACGATAATTATGATTCAAAGCCCGCAATCATTTGTGATATGTCTCTAGGATCAAACCCTCATGTGTATTATAACAATCAGCCAGTTATATTTCATACTTTATCATTCATCGAACCGCAACAGAAACAAAGATGTACAACAAACATCGGAATCACTATTGATCGCATAACAAATTCTATTCATCCTACTCAAAGATCACGTCTCTCCCTCTTCATCAATCAATCACGAGTTTATTTGGCCTTTCTGGCGAATTTGTCGTGTCTCAGCCACCATTGATCCCAGTCGTTGCCCTTGTCTCTCTTATGGGCAGGGAAGGAGACGAGAGGGTCCGGATGGATATCCTCCAGACGAAGACCCGCTCGTTCCACCTGAAACAGAGGATGCAATGGATAAGCAATTATTGACAGAATACATAGTTGTATCATTATTTCAAATGCGAATGGCAATTACATTGACAAAAAAATAGCTGACTTTGTAGTTTGTTCACAACAATAAATACGCATAAACTGACCGGCTCTGCAGGTTCGGCCCTCCACCAGGAGTAGTACGTGCGGAAGTCGTAGTTACGGAAGTCAACGCCGAATGTGATCGTTCCTGGAAATCAGCAAATTAATTATAGAAATTAGTGGTTTAGGTTTGCATTGTATTTATTTCTCTTTCATTTGTCTCGTGCATTACTCTATTCTTCTATTCACGGGTATGAAAAAACTCTAATCCGTATCCAACAATTCACATCGATAAGAGCAAAATTCATATCGATAAGAGAGAAAAATGCGCGAGAGCTACAATAAGCAACCACAGGAATTTTTTTCTCCCTCCATTCCAGATTTCAAAATTACCGTGTTCCTTGGCCTTGAGTAGTTGTGCCTGCAACTGAGCGTACTGCTCCCTGCACAGACCCGACTTGAGGATCTCGATGGGTTGGTACGTTCCCGTCGAGAGGAATTGCTCGATCAGAGACGGATTGCGATAGTCGAAGAAGAGATACTCGTCTCTGCAAAGGAAGATTGTAGTAGGTTGCGCAAGTTGGAGGTTCTAGTGGCAGAACATCGATACAGTGATCATAATGACAAAATGAAGCCAGACAATTTTCACAAAATCAAAATCAACACATTCTTATTGTTAGTGGCTCGCAAGAGTGCGTCTATATTCAAAGTCTTCTGTCTCCATTAACAAAATTGGAAGAACAAACGCCTCTGATTTACTATAAGAATTGTACGCAATTTGTGATCGTCATCAATAGCTCGGAGAGAAAGCATTTCGAAAAAATAAATAGCGGCAAACCTGCAAACAGGACAAGCGTTGTTCACGTTGAATCGGCCGTGCTTGTCAATGCAGAAAAGACGAGGAGGTGGTTGGAGGATAGATTGACCCTAAGAGGATAATTTTAATCGAAATCGGAGTTTTAAAGGGCCAACCTTGAAGTTCCTCTTGTACCACCGATAGATGGGCAGGCCCTTGTACGCATCGTGGTAGGCTTAAAAGGGTGAATATATATTGACAAATTAATAAATCATAAACTTAGTGAGGCGATCTAATAATCAGCAAACCTCTGCTTTGCATGTAAGCGACCTGCTCGTCAACGGAATGAATCGGCTTGTACATTCCCATTTTCCTCTCGACCTGGTTGAACGCCCATCCCGCCTGAAATCATTTGATTTTGAAACTAATAACTAGTTGATTACGTGAATGAATTATTCAAAAATATGAAAGAGGATCAAAAAAAACAAACCTCATCGGGAGTCGGAACTTCCTTCGATTTCTCCTCGCAACAGACGACTCGCGAGGTGGATAGTAACCTTCGAGCGACAGCCCGAGACGTCGCCAACATTCTGTGAATTGAGAATGTATAAAAGGGTAAGATAAAATCGATAATTCGTCAAAATTGAAACTTTTAAAAAAATAGAAAAAAATTGGTGCGCCAGAAGCGAACTCTTTGCGAGTACCCGATTTCCCGGTCCCGGTTCTGACCGATAAGTAATTTTATTTCTTTTGTATAAAAAATCAATCTGAAAAGCAATGTAAAGAAAGTAATTAAAAAATTATAAGTATTTGGAACAATGAAGTGTTGAAATTTCCATATCAATTAATTATGAACGAGGCCTTCATTTCTCGTTCTCCACTTATTCTTCACTCGATTGATCATCGTAGACGGTTGATCGATTTCCAATGGTTCGTCTCTGAATTCTTCTCTAAATCAGACTCACCATTTCAGTCGGATAACTCACAAGCGTCAGTGAAGAGAAGAACAAGGAAGAAGGGCGATTCATCGGTAAATCATTCCCACTTTCTACCGTACCCCTGAATTTCCATACTTTCGTTTAGCCAAATGCGTCAAGCAAATCTAAGAAGGTCCGCAGGGTGGACAAATCGAGTCGAGTGAAGAATACGAGACACGTAAGGATGGAATACAGTAACCCCGGTATAATCGATAATCTAAGGCAAAGGCTTACACGCCGTCCAAATCTCCCTCGAAGGAGAATCCTTCGAAAGAGAATCCCTCTAAAGAGAACCCTTCGAAGGAAACTCCTGATGTTAAGTGTGATGAAAAGAAGTCGAGGACTCTCAAGGTACTGTAGACGGGAGGAGTACGGTATCTCTTACTGGATCGATTCCAGAAGGCAGATCCGGAAGTATTGAAGGCGATCAGAGATGGAAGAGAAAACTTCGTTCACATCGTACGAAGAGGAACGAAGAGCACCAATGTACGGTAGCTGTACATTCTTCACTCAATTGATCGATACCGTACCCCACCTACAGTACTCCTTGCAGTTCTCTTTCCCTCCGGGACGCATCTACAAGCCTGGTACTGATCCCAAGGCTGTGCCTGTGGTGCCCACGACTAGAATGAAGGATGAGATGAGGGCAATGTTAGTACTGTAATCTTGATTCATCCGGGATACTGTAATCGATTGAGTATCGATCCCTTCAGGAATGAAAGAACCGGAAGGAAGAAGTCGAAACAACGAAAGTACTTGGAGAGAACGGGGACTACGACTGCATCGGTTCGCTAATCGCCAATCCTACCGTAATCTACCGTACTCCCTCATACCGTCATCTCAGACGGCGGATACTCGCAACACGGACAAGAGCAGTGCTTCGAGAAAGAAGAGTCGTGTAGGCTAGGGAAGATTGATGGATTGATCTTTGATCTCACTTCAGAGTAAGATGAGAGGACGCAGAAAGGACACTCCCATTCCTCCCAAGTTCTAGAACTCAATGAGTGAATCCGGATTCAATCGGTTTCAAATCAGAATACATTGAGAATCCAGAGATAAAGTGTTCTGAATCGTACGAATTCTATTGTTTCTTACACAAGATCCATTTTACTGGGGAAATCTCTTCCATTTGTCAAGAGTCAGTTGTCTCAATGGGGAAAGTGTGAAGATAACAAATGATTCTCCACGTAACCTCTCTTCAATGACTCATTATCACACACCACAGGGCTATCACTCCACGCATTTTCTTTGGCATTAAACCAATTATCTTGTCCTGTATCTGATATAGATCTTCCTGAATTGCTCTTTCTTAGATGGAAGACCGGGTACGGTACACATCCGTGCCTCCTCGGGGTACGGTAGATGCTGCAGCTACCGTAATCAACCCCTCCTGCTCCAGCACTGCAGTTAGTACAGTATCCGAGACCGCGAGTATCACAGTAAGCGAGCTGAATGGTTGTGTAGTTTAATCAACGTGCTTTCATGGAACGAATGAACCAATGGTGGACATCGAAATGCTACCGTTCGCTAAAAGAATTCTATCGGAGCCAAAACAGATCAAGTATCCCCAAAAGATGCTGTACTGATAAATTGCGACCTTTCCAGAATGCTCATTCTTACCCTTTTAGGGCTCGTGGCCATTTTTCTTCTTCTCAATATTTTCTTCATTGTACTCTGGGCTTCTGCCAACTCGACTGCAGCAGAGATACAGTGAGGGACGATGTGAATAACTTCGATGACTCAATGAACTTCAGGAAAATCCTCGTCGAAAACGAAACCTCATTCCCTGATGCTGTTGATTCCACAACTTCCGATTTCCCGGCAAGTCTACAGGTTTAGACACAAGTAATATTGTTTTACAACATCTAGCTTTAGCCTTTACCTACCTCTAGACCGATTCCATCTATCACGACTCAGACGCTGCATCTAGAATACACCTTCTTCACTCGACGGTAAGCCATGGAGTCCGATCAGATCTGTACTTCATGCTTTTTCATTATCTAGATTCGATCGGATAAGTTCGGATGCTGGAAGGCAGAATTATGCTGATAATTATGCATTCTTCACTGTGAATGAGGAAGGAATGAGTGTGGGAGAGACTCAGTTTGCTGACTTATCCTTGGAAGATATAAAGCAGGTAGTGAATATCCAGATTTTTTTGAAAAACGTCCTATTGCAGATTGTGAATCCTATGAGAGATTCGAGTCGCAACGAAGAACGTTTCACATGCATGAAAATCAGACCATTACACACAGTCAGTCATCAATCCTATTTCTCTCTATAGACATAGATGTCTACGAAAAAAAATATTTTTCTAGTTTAATCAGAATTTGTCAGAATTTGTCAAATCAGAATTTAATCAGAATCAGAATCAGAGTTTAACCATATCAGAATTCTGAAAACCCCGTGTTTGTATCTGATTTCTGAATCAAGTTAGAGCGAGTTGGCTGCGAGCCAAGTCACCCTGATCCCAGGCAACGGGCGAGAGAGCGTGCGAAATGGAGAGAGCGCGGATATACCCTCTGGCATAGTTGCCGTTTGCCATCCTTCCTTCTTTAATTTTTGAACAGACATATATTCCAGATCGAAAAAGACGTGATGGATTTGCATGATAAGACGCGTATTCCTGCTCGGGTCGATCTGAGGAGATCAATCAAGCTTCCGAAAGTTCGTAATCAAGGTTCCTTTGTACTGGGAGCAATGCAACTTTCATTATGAAACAGGAACCTCTTGTAATAGCGGGTTCGCCTTTGCATCTATCGGAGAGCTGGATTATGCTTATAAAAAGTCGTTCTCCATACAGTATCTACTCTGCGATAAGCATAATTATCATTGTCAAGGGGGAGAAGTCTTCAAAGCGCGGCAGTAAGTGACAGTTTTTTATCTAGACCTTATCAATCTGATCTAATCCTTATCAATCCTGTTCAGAACAGCAAAGATTGGGCTCCCTGAAGATAGCGAACTTCCTTACTCCGAAGATCAGAAGTGGTGCGATAGTGCAACGTATAACTTGACTAAGGTTCAAAATAAACCTCCGAGACGAATATATTTTCAAATTCCGCAGACCTATGATCCGTGCTTCGCTTCTGCATTTGTATACAATCACACAGATCAAACGGTTAGCAATGAACCGTCTCACTCATGAAAACAATGAATTCAGAGAGAACTTCAAGTGACGGCGCACGATTTCATAAGTCTCATTGTTGCTCGACCTATGCCCGCTATCGTCGGTGAGTATCTAGATACATAGAATTGCCATCTCAAGAATGAAAATATTTTACCCCATACAAATTAACATCTAATATGCTTCCTTTGCAGAAGTTCCTGTGAACCGTAGTTTCTTCTTCTACAAGGGTGGAATCTACAAGCCAAATTGCGATGAGATCATTGGCTATCAACCAGTGATTGTTGTAGGATACGATAAGATTGAAGGAATGTAAGTGTACGCTTGTGAGCATTTATCTTTTTCATCATTCATCGATGAACAATTACAGTGATGTATGGATTCTTCGTAACTCATATGGAACCGATTGGGGTATCAAAGGCGATTTTCTCATGGAGAAGGGAATTATGTACGAAGACAAAAATTGTGATGCATTCGTCTATGCAATCTATTGATTATTTTGTTCATATTCTGTGATTACAATACATATTCTACAAATAAAGATGATTTCGTTCTGAGACATCTTGCAGCATCTCTTAATCTAGATAGATGCCTGAACTCTGTCTCATCTCTTCCATTTGTCAAGAGTCAGTTGTCTCAATGGGGAAAGTGTGAAGATAACAAATGATTCTCCTCGTAGCCTCTCTTCAATGACTCATTATCACACACCGCGGAGCTATCACTCCACGTATTTTCTTTAGCATTGAGCCCATTATTTGTCTTTTTGCCCTGTATCTGATGTAGATCTTCCTGAATTGCTCTTTCTTAGATGGAAGACCGGGTACGGTACACATCCGTGCCTCCGCGGGTTACGGGAGACGCTGCAGCTACCGTAATCAACCCCTCCTACTCCAGCACTGCAGTTAGTACAGTATCCGAGACGGCCAGTGTTACGGTAAGCAAATGAGAATTACATGGCGTAAATAATTGATGATTTTCATGGGACAAATGAACCAAACGTGGACATTGAACTCATTCCTTTCACAAAGAGAGTTCTATCGGAGCCAAAGTACATCAAGTATTGCTTGGAAATCTACGCAAAATGAAAATAAATGTTTCAGAATCGGCCTAATTGCTTTCGCTGGACTTGTTGCTGTTCTTCTTATCTTGAATGTCACTCTTATTTCAGTCTGGACCTCGTCAAGTCCTTCGTTTATCATAATTACTCAGTGCGTTCACGAAGAAATGTTTTGGGTAAAACATAGGAATTTCAGAGAAACCCTTGACTGGATCGACAATCAAACCACTGTCGCTCCTGATAATGCTGACTACACTACGACTGATCCACCGACCACAGCCCTTACTGAGATCTCTTTCTCAACTTCAACTGATCCCCCAACAACAACCCTTCCGGTTAGTGCTAAAAAATCATTTCAGAATTAATTTGTTGCAGCATTCAACTACTCTGAAACCGATTGTACCAGACCAAGTCGTGAAAAATGAGTACAATTACTTCACTCGGCGGTAATCTAATTACGTCATCGACCCTTCATGAGCATTCTCAGATTCAATCGACCCAAATCTGAGACTGGACTGAAGAATTTCGGTGATAATTATGAGTTCTTCACATCGAATGGGGAGGGAACGACTGTAGCAGAAACTCAGTTTGCTGATTTGTCGCTGAGTGAATTGAAGAAGGTCAGCATGTTGAATTTGCTTCGAGCCACTGTTCATTTGCAGATAGTGAATGCGAATCGTGACTCAAACCGCGAAATAGAGCGTTTCAATTGTGTGAATGTCCGGAGTTCAACAGCAGCAAGTTGACCTTTCTTGGAACATTTTCTGATCTCCTTTTTTCTCAGTATACCATGGCGTATGCAAAGGACCTGCATAACAAATCTCGTATTCCGGCAAGAATTGATCTGCGAAGGAATCTACCTAATCTACCACGAGTTGGAAATCAAGGTTTCTTATTTCTGGCTAATTGCTTTTTTTTTGTTGCTACCTGGATCGTCGCAGGAACAAAATGCAATGGAGGTTACGCATTCGCTGCTATTGAAGAATTCAGCAACTTTGCTGGGAAATCTTTCTCCGTACAGTTTTTGCTCTGTGATCCGCACAATTTCCATTGCGAGGGAGGGGAACCCCCCTCACGGACCTTGGAGCACCCTTTGAAAGCGAACTTCCTTTCTCAGAAAACATGCAGTGGTGCGATAATAAACACACAAATAATAAGGTCGGATAATCTGCACTTGTGAAAAAAATGAAAAAAATCAAAGTCTAGACAATCGGCTCACCATGCTTTACAAATGGATTCGAATATGCGTATGGTGATTCCGAACAAACGGTATGTTTTTTGAATCTCATGAGAAGACAATTCGATGTTTAGAAAAAGCAACCTGTGCACACGGCTGACTACATCAGCATTATTCTGTACCATCAAGCGACGCCTATCGTAGGTGAGTGATCAGTTCAACATCCCAATCACCTCATGAGGGAAGTCTTGATTGAATACATATTTTCTGCAGTATGCATTACAATCATTCAATTCTGCAGAAGTTCCTGTTGATCGCAGTTTCTTTTTCTACAAGGGAGGAATCTACAAACCGAAATGCTCAGAAATCATTGGCTATCAACCAGTTATTATCGTTGGATACGACAAGAAGGATGGAACGTTGGTTTCATTTGTTCCCTAATAATTACATCATGGTTACAGGGAATTTTGGATTCTTCGTAACTCCTTCGGCACTGAGTGGGGGATGGAGGGAGACTTTATGATGGAGAAGGAAGCCACCTATGAAGACCCCAATTGCGATGCGTTCGCCTATGCAATCTACTGATTATCTTGATTCTCATTATGTATATGTAGTTATTGTAACATGTAGCTTGTAGCTTTGCTCATCGATAAACATTCTTTATTCATTGTATTTTTGAACACTTCGTGGTCTAGACCTTTATTCTATGACAGCTGCTTCTGTCAAAAAGGGACGCCTCTTCCTATTCCATTTATCTAATGCAGTCATGTCCGGATGACGTACAAAATGTTGGCGCTTGTGTTATCTTAAATTAATTACCCTATAATCAGTTCGTTTAAAGACGTTAAATGTGTATATCAACGAATAATTTTAACTTGCAGCATCTATAATAATACAAAAATTGCTATATGCATCCTAACGAGAATGAAATCAATCTTTCAAATCTCCATTCAAACCTTATCAGAATAATAATTCGATTGGAGGAGGAATCACTAGAATGTATGAAACTAGTAAGTTATCCCGCAAGATCTCCAGAGAAGCACCCGTCTCTTTAGATCTCCAAGTCGTGGAATTCTCTTGTCCTCGAGCGTCTTAATAACCGTAATCATCTGATACCTATAGAAGAAGTCATAACCGAGAAAAACGTTAAAACAGGGACAATTATAATTAACATTAACGTCAAGGAACAGTATGCCTCCCGGCTTTCTAGATTTATGAATGGCTGGAAACAAATCCCAATTAAAAACGTGAGATTTTTATCCTTTTGCATCATCACCAGAAACCGAGATATAAACTTTTCCATTGTCCGACGGTCGTTCGACTCGTCTTCAAATAGGCTGAAAACAGTTCAATTTTAGCTTGTTTGCTTTGAGCGAACTCTGGAGTTGGATATCAACTATATCTTCAAAATGTTTACCGAACAACCTAAGAATTTTCGGAAACGAACTAAAGTTCTATCGGGGAACAGAATTTCATATGCAGAAACCTTCACAGTAAGTTTCGACTAATGCTAAAATAATGATGATGACATTAACAAGGGAGCCAGTGTTTTCTTCATGTGGGTGCTCTTCTTTTAGACTACCACTTCAGTATATTCAAGAATGAAGCGGAAACTTGAAGAAAAAAGCGAAAAAAGCAAAAATAAAGAAGAGGAGATTGAAACGATTCTGCGAAGCTTCCGACAGATCTTCCTTCAATGCTCTAGTATCGACTATCTAAATCTAAGATTCTTCGACCCATCGAATCTCAAGGATTTCATCAATACACTGCGTAATATTCCTGTTAATGACTTCGTCTTAAAATTCGTCCAATTCGATGAAGAAAGGCGGTTTGTTTTCAAGGATTTTATTGTTTGTTTTTTTGTACGCTATCTACTTAGGATTTGTCTTACCCATTTATTTCAGGTCATGTCTTGTAAATGCCATGCGATTGCTCAATTGCACTAAATGTTATATACATGCTACATGCCTTAGTCGCAGAAATTTGCGTATGTTCACATCCAATTGCTTGCAACCGAAACTTTTTTTTCAGAAGATTTTCTCCTCGAGTTCTCGAAGCATCTTCTAAAATTCCATTTTCATCAAGACGGCTATGACCATCTATTTTACGGAATCCCTTTCCATTTTTGGCAGGTTGTATATAGACAAATGCTGGCAAACGGACTTGTCCATTTCAAATTCACTGTCGGGTCGCGTCTCTGGGTCTGGGTGAGTATAGAATAGGAAGCACAATTCTCAAAACTCAAAATTCGAAACATCCAAATATTTTTCAGCTAGAACGTAGAAGACCAGGCGACTCACTGCCTGCCGTGCCTGTCAAAGTGCGTCTGGATCAAAGCTTTTAAAATGTTTTCATGTTGATGTGTTGTGTTCTCATAATTTTTTTTTGCGAAAATAATTGTACTTTCTTATGATGATCTTTACTGTATAATAAATCACCTGTCAGGATAGTGATTATTACTCTTGAGACCGATCGTTCCCCTTTTCCATTCTTGTTTTCTGATCTAGCCATGTTTCTGTAGGGGTGCTTCAATAAGCACGAGTCTTTGGTTTTGAACATCCACAAGGATATACCAGGCAGGAAACTTCACGTGAGAACAGGATACTAGATACTTCTCGTTGATAAACTTTCTTTATTCATCGTCATTTGCAATTTCTTCGTGGTCGAGATCTCTCCATCTCTGGCAGCTGTTTCAGCCAGACTGTTCGATTAGGTCGCATGCGTCGCATGATTAGGTTATTTGACATTGGACGTCGTTATTTCCCTTCTGGTAATTCAACATTCCATATCTTGTAGATCTCATCGAAATGCCTCCTCATCTCCCTCTCCGCCCTGTCCGAATTCCATGATAGAGTCCTGATAGAATTCCATGACTTCATTTTCATCATAAAGAAGATTATCAAACCATTCGGTGGGGTCGATTCTATTCTCGAAGCAACGAGGAATAATCTTCCTTCGATATTGCTCGAAGGAGAGAGAGAAGGTGAGAGATGCCGTAAGAGCAACGCTGAGAAACGACAATAAGATGAAATTAAGAGTAGTTCTTACCCAGCAGCAATGGTATTGAAAGATGCAGTGGATATCTGGATCATTGCCATGTCGTACTCCATTAGATAAGGAATGAAGATCAGAGAAGGAATGAAGAGAAGCATTGATGAAACTAGGACGATTCCTCCGATTCGGAGCAGCTGAAAGATCAAAGATCAGCCATGATTTTTAAAAAATTCTCACATTCATCGTTCGGATGTTCTCCTTCACTTGAGCTCGAATTGAAAGACAATAAGTGACTGTCGAAGAGGATATGCATTTTGTCGTCTTCAACCTCTTGTTGTAGCGAAGGAGCAGGAAAAATAGCTGAAGTATTGTATCTATTTTCGCAAAGATAATCGGAATTCCTTACCACAACAGAAACCACATTCACTAACAGCAACAGGGTTGCGATGAGAATTGGATTGAACAATTCTGAAATCGAAGTAGATGAAGAAATTGAGAGATCTAACGAACCGAAGATCAGAAAGTAGGCAGAGAGAAACGAAACGAGGAAAAATAAGGCGGATATCGAGATGGAAATGTGAATTCGATTTTTCTTCTCGTAATCGATAATGAGCACTGTGGCGAAGATTCTGGAACAGTGGAATTGCTTACAATTGAAATAAAGAAAGTGAATGTCGATACCTTTCGACAAGAACTGCTGTGAAAAACAGCAGCAGATAAAAGTAAGCAGTAACTCGCATTACAACCAACCAAGGAATCGGAAAGGTGTGCAAGCCTGAGAATTTTAGTCTTGAAAATTATCTAGTTTCGAAAATTCGCACCTTGAAACTCAATCATCTTAATCTCATAGAAAATCTGAAGGAATCGAGCGAGTAACGATAAAAGGTAGAAAGTATTCACGACGGAGACAATCACCATCAAATTGGGATGAAGTAACTGAAAAATGGAATTAATTTTAAAAAGATGCTGGCTAACCTTATTCTTCCATCCCAAACCGAGCGAAGTTGTTATTGATGAGAATGAACTGGTTGAGAAAAGCACCTCAATACGCGCATTTTCGAAAAAATATCATTTTAGACCTCACTTCAAGTCCGAGAATGACATGATACGTGGTTATGGAATCTCCAAGGTATTCCACTTTCACCATCAACGGTATCCACAGTGTCTGGTTCCACGGAGAAGGAACGTTGAACAAATCGATAAATGAACGCACAATCATGGGACGAGAGAGAGAGACTGAAGGCAGGCCCGTTTCTGAAACAGGTGGATTAGAAGGCCTCGTTCTTACGTAGGACATCAGGTGCTTTAAAAATCGAGGAATACATCGAATATTCTCATCAACCTCGCTGAAATTGTAGCGACGGGAAGAATTTTGGACACTCGATTGTGCGATTGTGAGAATGATCTTTTGGTCTTTGCACTTTCTATTCTCGACTTCTTTTCTAAATGTATGACCCCTCTACACAAAATTCCACGACATGTTCAGAGGGGAGAACAGGCCGGAAAGAACAGCATTTTGCAATATTGCCCGGTGCGTTGTAAGTTTCTGGTGTCTTTGTTGTGCGAGGAGCCCCGCTTGGCTACAACCTCTTCCGAAAGACTTCCCGAACCCATAAAATAGGGTCGTGTCAACACACGAATCGACGCGATTCATGACGACGCATCGTTAAATGGAGGAAGAGTTTGTGGGATGACTAGGCCAGACCGGCGGATGATGCATCAATGAAACAGGAAAAGTAATTCGAAAAATGAATGGAAAGTTGCAACTTCTGTTCAAGATATTTCCGTAGCGCAAATTATAGGTCCCTCTAAGTATTGGGTCGGAAATGTGAAATGATGCTTCTTTTGACTACAATCGGACGACAAACAAATGGCGAGACGTCTGGGTGTGGTTTCCGCTGCCCAAATGAGTGCTGATTATCAGAATCATTTCCTTCTCTATCAGTCCAATTGTTTCGCCAGTTCTAACCGAGACATGAAAAGGGGGCGGAAGGGTGTGGTTTGGAGATAAGAAGGAGGATAAAAGGAGGACCGGAGAGAGGGAAAGAGCACGATTCAGCGATGAAACTCATTCTGCTTCTCGCTTCACTTCCTCTCCTCGGTTAGTCTTCGAAGGCTGTCTTTAGTCATGTTATGCTGGAAAATACAATTGTGATTATTGTATTTGTACAACGACAAACGCAAAAGCATTAAGCCTGCGCTTTTGTGATGTATAATTTCTGATCGTTGATTCTAAAATTGTCCGGTGAATTGCAGCCCTCTCATGTGCGGACGGGTACGACACTTGGGTGGATGGACGATGCTTCCGTATGAGTAACTACTACAACGTCTATTACACTACCGCATCCGAACAGTGCACAAAGGATAACGCGAATCTTCCGGCCATTAAGACTGCTGATGTATGAGTTGCATTGAACTACTTTCGAAGACCTCTTCAATGTCATTTTATAGAGAGACAGTAATAGAGTTCCATTCAGGAAAACGACCAATTCATCCAAGCCCTCAAGCAGTACAACAACTACAATGCCTATTCCTTCTGGCTTTCGCTCACTTGCAATGGAGAGAAATTCGTTTGGGCCGACGGATCCGAGGCCACCTACACCAATTTCGCTGGTATTCATCATTTTCTTGGTTCAATAGGTGCTGTCGATCCCCAGTATTAAAATCATACATGTGACCGACTGCACGACTCGCTTGACCTCCATACGGTAGTCCTTTCAGACGACTACAACTGCACGTCCACCTCCACCGATCGTCGTTACTACATCGACAACGATCGTCTGTGGTACGAATCAGATGGCCGTTACTACGGAGTGAACAACGTCGTCTGTGAGGGACTACAGAGATCTTGTGAGTATACTTTATATCGAACCTAGTGTGAGCTCTCAAATTCTAATCAAGGTATTTTATGGTGGGCACGAGTTGGCTATCTAGAAGTATGACAATTTTGGGAACGAAAAGCGTCTTGCCTACGCTTTGTGGGCGCATGGACTGACAAGAAACGCACGTCCTAGTTTCTCGATTTGGCCATGAGTGCCACTTCGCGTCACTGACCCCGAGGATCCCTCTTTGATCTCAGACAAGGGATTTGTCATCATCCAATCAGGGATGATAGAGATAAGGGCTATCAAAGGAGTGAAATTATGACTAGAGACGAACAATCTACACATAGGAGTGAGGGAAATTACGAGGAAATGATTGAA
This sequence comes from Pristionchus maxplancki, assembly GCA_900490775.1. Lineage (NCBI taxonomy): Eukaryota > Metazoa > Nematoda > Chromadorea > Rhabditida > Neodiplogasteridae > Pristionchus > Pristionchus maxplancki. Next base: position 366,619 of record LS591075.1, on the reverse strand, counting down.
AACTATGGTCATTCAAAAGTTAATTCAATGACCAAATCCTTCCGCAGCCTCCCCCTGTGACAGCTTCGACCTCCTCCAGACGGGCAAGTCGACGGACACTTGCTACAAGCTGCAGTCGCAGGAGACAACTTGGTAAGGACCGGGTCTGCATCCGGGAATAGAAATCATTCGCAGGAACCAGGCGGAGAACAACTGCAAGGGACAGGGAGCGCACGTCAGTGTGATTCATGATCAGACGGTGAGAATCGATTAAGAGATGAACTCGCCTATTTTCGAAAAGAAAGCACTGAAAATGGCAATTTCTCTTCAGCTCAACGACTTCATCCGTCGCTCTGCAGTGGCTGCGAACCTTCTCGATGGAGTGCACATCGGAATCCAGAAGGAGTAAGTTTCGAACTGGCATCTGTCTCTTCATGCTCACTCTGGCTGGATAGAGTGTTAGCGTAACGAAGATACAGATTCTTCTCGTTGGCAAACCAATGCTCGATCATTATATCAGTGTACAGTTGAAACAGCAAAAATAAAAAAGAGTAAAGAGCTTTTTCATAATTCATCCTTCTTTCCCTTCAGTGACGCCTCTGGCAACTACTCGTGGGCTGATGGATCCGAGATCGACTACGAAAACTTCGTCCCCGGTATGATCTACCCCTCTGATTATCGATTGACCCTTCCGCTCAGGATTCCCCAGCGACTCGTACGGTAACTGCGTCGCCATGGAGACCGGATTCCTGCCTGGTGAGAGCCGGGAACCGGGGAATAGAAAACCCAGATCCGGGAAATAGAAAATAACTAGTAGTTCGTAGGTCAATGGATGAACGTCGACTGCTACAACACTCGACTACCCTACGTGTGCACCAAGCCTGGTGAGTTCATTGAATGGTTGATAGAGTGGTAGATCAAAGATCAAAGATCAATCTCTCAGCATTCTACGCCACCAACCCCCAGCCCGCGGGATGCCCCGAGAAGACGCAGTATGCACCCGGAGACGAGGTCAGCGATGAGATTCCAGAAGGCCGTTATCGTTGAGAGTCTTCAGATCTTCTCTCCCGCCTATCCTCAGGCACCCGGAGTCACCGGGTGCGACTATCTTCTGCTCGAGCCCAATCAGAACAAGAGAGTGAGCTAATTCCTTTTTTCGTTTTCTAGAATTCTGTCAATATAGGCCGAAATCACGATCGATTTCTTCGAATCGAACACTTGCTGCGACTCGCTCACAGTCTACGATGGTCTCTTCGGATCGAATATTCTCAAGACGTGAGATCAGAGATCAAAGATCAATCCTAATCCCTCGATTGCAGACTGACTGGGTACTACGCGAGTCCCGTGACGATTCGTGCCAATTCGAATGCGATCAGACTCGTGTGGAATGCGACGAGTGGCTCGCATGTCAGAGGATTCCATGCTAAGATGAGCAGTTGCTGCTAAAGAAGGAGTACCATGAATAGGGGAGATTCTCGCTCACAAATCAGTCAAATAAAGCCGGTTACAGCAATGGAAACGTGTATCTGTGAATAAATTGTTGAAAACTGAGAGCAGTGACACGATAACAATGAAATTCATTTCATGACTTTTATCGATTGACTGGAAGTTTCTCATTCAAATACTTCCAATGTTTTCATGGTGTTGCTTTTCTGCGTCTCTCCTTCTGAAGTGCATCCATCTTTTCCTCCTTTATATTTCCCCCTTACCATTTCTTCGACTTCTTTCCACTATCCGATTTCTCCTTAGCATCAGTCGATATGTCATCCTTATTATCATTTTCAATCGCCTGAATAAAGTCAGTCCTCGATCAATTACCGTATCCTTCTCCCTTACAGTCTTTAAATCCGGAGGGGCAGAGGTGGGTTGGCGATGTTTATTCAGATCCTAGAAGGGAGGAGGTATTGATGAATTTAGAAGGAAAAAGTGATACCTCAACCAGATTGATGATTCGAGCTTGATTCGTTGCTACTTGAAGTTGGTCGATATGCCCTTCTGAAATGAAAGAAAGAGTTGAAATAACCAATATATCAACTTCTCACTTCGACTGCTCTTGAATCTTCTCATAATTAGATATATCACTCCAATCAAAATAATTGCGACAATAAAACCAAACACTGCGAAAGCAAATATATTCCATCCTCTGTTCTGAAATAACATTAATAGTTGAGACTCTTCTTCATGCAAAATCACCTCTGACTTTTCCGTTTCCGCAATCCGTTTACTTTTGTGTCTTCCCTTCTCATTGTCCTTCTCCTTGTTTTTCTCGTCATTATCGAGTTTCACAAGCATTTCCTGGAAAAGTTATTTGCTGGCGCGGTTGGAAAGATCATTCGCAGATCTCATTGCAACGCTCACTTCCAGTTCTTTCGCATCATTGAATACGCATTCCAATCTCACTTTTTGGTTATATATGCTGTCATCCAACCTCAAGCGGGGGAAATTCACAGGTTTTTGTATCAGATTTATTAACGAACGTGCAACCACTATTCGTAGTTTGGACGAGTCCCTCACATCTCAGAACTGCCGTTTCGTTGAATTTCATTCTAGCCAAACTAAAAAGATTTTGATTGAAGAATCGAGAGGTATTTCAACCGAAATTCGGCAAATGTGTGAAAATATTGAGAGGCTCTGCATCTTTGACTGGGATTTCCGCATTTTGGGATTTTTGCACCACAATCATTCGTTGAATCGCCCTGAAATATTGATCTTTTGAAGACATTTTATGAATGGGAGAACTCTTTCAGATACGCAAACAAGTATGCTCTAGCGAAAATTAGATGATACCAACTCTTCAAAAAAGACGTTTTTCGATAAAGCCTTGAACAGTACCTGCGGATTGGGGAGAACACGATGCTTCCCTTCAATGAAGAGTGGCAGAAACAGAAGAAGGAGACCAATCGACATGGGGAGAAGAGGAGGGAATAAAGGAGGAAGGATAGAGATGAATAAATGGATATTTAATTATGCAGCCAATTAAAGAAGGAGTGGCACAACCATCTGGCTAACTGAGTTCTCGATGTTAGATGGTGTGGAGTAGTTACCCGATCACACTTTCGAAACTCCCATGTGACCATTTTAAGTTTTAACTGAGCAATAAGCGTTTGGCTGCCTGCCAAGCGGGCCTTGTGCGCAGGCACTAATCCGAAATGAGAGAGGGAGAGGGGGAAATGAAGATACCACGCATGCAAATCGGGGCGCGCCGCTCGCTTATTACAATTGAGAAGGCGGTCGTGTCTCTACTCCTTTAAAGCGAAATAATTTATAATCATTGCAGTGGATTCCAGATTCAGAAGTAATTAACACATTTCAATAATTGCCCGATCTAATAGTTGAAATAATGTCAACTTTGTTTATTCCTGTTCGTTTCCCTAAGTACTTCATGCTCTGTTCAACAACACTTTTCACGACTTTTTATCGATTGACTGGAAGTTTCTCATTCAAATACTTCCAATGTTTTCATGGTGTTGCTTTTCTGCGTCTCTCCTTCTGAAGTGCATTCATCCTTTCCTCCTTTATATTTCCCCCTTACCATTTCTTCGACTTCTTTCCACTATCCGATTTCTCCTTAGCATCAGTCGATATGTCATCCTTATTTTCATTTTCGATCGCCTGAATAAAGTCAGTCCTCGATCAATTACCGTATCCTTCTCCCTTACAGTCTTTAAATCCGGAGGGGCAGAGGTGGGTTGGCGATGTTCATTCAGATCCTAGAAGGGTGGAGATGTTGATGAATAGAGAACGAAACAGTTACCTCAACCATACTGATGATCCGAGCTTGATTCGTTGCTACTTGAAGATGGTCGACATGCCCCTCTGAAATGGAAAGAAAGGACGATCATAGATCAAAGTAAACAATATTCTCACTTCGACTGCTCTTGACTCTTCTCACGATTAGATAAGTCACTCCAATAAGAATACCGATGGTGATAACACCAAATACTGCGAAGCCGAATATATTCCATCCGTCGTTCTGAAGGGAGTAAATATAATTACGATCCTTCATCTCGTCAATTTGCCTCCGAATACGATGCATCTCCTTTCCTATATTTTATTTTCATTTCTTTCTTCTCTTTCTGCTCAATTGTTTCTAAATTGCCGTTTGGCATGGGAGTTGCATTTTTGAGTATTGCCTGAACAACAAAAAAGATTGCTGACGACGTTCATCACTCAAAACATACACCCAGTTCCTCTTGATTATTGAAGAAGCAATGCAATTTAACTGTTTGATGCACAGTGTCGAATCTAGAGAATCATTCGGGATTAGACGGAAGAAGTGAGGAATTGACCTGCATTCACTCCTAGTCGTTTTCACTCTATCGTCAACACAATTGAGCACCGCAGTCTCGTGCAATTTGTATCTATTGACACTGTAATGCGTTGAAGGCTGAATAGACTGTAGATTCTTACCGGAATTCAGCGAAAGTGAAGAAGCTTTGAACTGCCTTGCACCTCTTTCCATCATCACATTTATCACATTGCTTCGTCGCTCCATCTCGAACGCGAAATTTCCCTTCAATACAGAGGAGGAGGAGGAGGAGGAGAAGACCAATCGACATGGAGTGAAGAGCAGAAAATGAGGAGAGATGAGAGAAAGGAGACAATAATGATATTTCAACAAATAAATGTTCGTCCTTAATTGAATTTATATTTGAAAATGTAGATTGTTCACACAGAGTTGATGAGATACGGGTTGGCCTTTATCATTCACAAAATATAAATTAGTTTCGAAACTAGCGATCATAATAAATATGCAAATTCACAGGAATGAGAGCAACAACGATATTCTTAGTGGTTAGTGAATGGTGTGATTAGAGTAGGAGATTGAACAAGAATCAGGTAAGATCAAAGTGTCTACGGGGGAAAAGTTCCGTCGTTGATCTCTCGATGTGAAGAGTCGTGTGATATGGCGACGTCGATTCAACTGAAATCAATCTGTTAGATTCAGGGAGAAAGTTACGTCTTCTTTTCTATCCAATGCATGCATCAAGGGTGTAAGGGTGCTTCAATATTAGGCAACCGTCTTCAAGTTGCTAGATACTACTGGTCGAAACACGTTAGTTTATTCTTCACTCACCACTGATCACTCCCCATCCACTATCATCCCTGTAGTTTCGAACGTCTCGGGGAAGAGTGACCGAGAAACGAGAGATCGACTTGTTGCGCAGAACCTGAGAGGAATTTCAACTAGATCTATCAGAAAGATATTCATTTTGAGCGAGGATCTCTCGCCAGTCACCATTCGATCTCTCGTCATACCGTGATGAAGTCAGCAGCGATTCCGGCATCAAATGGAGTTCCATCCTCCGAGTAGAGACGAAGATCCGTCAATCGACCCTTTCCCATCAACTCTCCCGCCAGTTCAGCCCACTGCAATATTCATCGTTAAGCACAGCTCAAATAGTTTCGTAGAAACGTTGAAACGTATCGAAACAACAAGCTACCAACACAGTAACAAGATTCGTGGGTGCCCTTAAGATTCCCACCTAACAACCCGTCACCATCGTTCAATCATTGCATGCCCTTTACCTACAGTCCCGTGCAAAAGTTTAGCAACAAATTTCGAATCGCCATAACTTTCTTCAACTTTGAGCTACAGACCCACGGTTGGGAGCGATCGATAGATAAAGTACTGGAGAACAACCGCATGTGGTATGTTGGGATGCTCCTCTCTAAACTCATTTGCTGCAATTTTTCTCCTGAGGTGTGGTCGAAAACTATTTTTTGAAACTCAGGAGATGTTTCTGGAATCCTCGAAACACACTGGGGTGAAAGTACAACCATTAATGTTTACAATCCACCATCATACATTAAAAAGCTGGTAGAAAAATACATGAAATCAAAAAACATACCCGGTTTTCGGGGTTAGGGTCATGAAGTAGGGGAAAAGAGGAAAAGAAAGCGAACGGAAAGGTGAGGTATGCAATGAGAGCCGGGAATTGTTAGAATTGACAGAATGTTTCGGCCACACTCTGACACCACGAATTTTTGTTTTTGTTTTTCGATACAACATCATGTAAAAATTCAAACATGCCGCATATTTTTGTTTCTGCACTATTGAAGTTGTGGTTGGACAGAAATTTGCAGAATCCTTTTAGAATTCTATGAAAGATAACGAGAGGTCAAACAAAGATGCCGAAGTATTGTTTTTTTTAAGGAAATACATGCCCGACTTGAGACCATGTAACGACCATGTAACCAGTTATAATAATAATTATTTTTTAAGTCGTTAGTACAATCTTTTGACTAAGCGGTATGTTTTCCAGGTTATTTAATGCGCTTTGTTCAAATCTAGCACAAATTTGCTTGATAAATAACGCAGTAAAGCTTCAAATGTCCCATCTAAGGTGACGAATCTTCCCTGAAAAATCGCAAACTACCGTACTCCCTTCATTTAAAAAAATCATAAACATACCCGGTTTTTGGACTTTTTGGTCACCTGACTTTTTCATGTATGTCCACCATAGGACCCTTTAACCAGATTTCGCAATAGCGCAGGAGGACCGTTTTCCGACACCTCACTTTTTTGCGGAAAGTGATGTAACTTCCGTCTAAGTGGTCCTAGGACCGCCAAATTTTGCAGGTATAATCAGTAACTGGTCTACTTACATTCTACCAAGTTTGGGCCGGATCGGATGCTGGGTTCAAAAATTTGATTTTTTTTAGTGACCCATTTTTACCCTATATCGTTATAGCCGATCCGCGAAAGGAAAATTCTGATTTTGTGCGGTATGGTAGCCAGGCAACTAGTGATGAAGTATTCCAAGTTTCGAAGTCGGGGAAATTTTCGTAAGCCTGTGGCACTTAATCCGGAGCCATTTTCGAACTTGAAAAGTGACCTTGCGAAAAACAAAGTTCTCTCAAACAAAGATAGCGCTCGTCAGACGATGCCAAATCATAGCAGATTAAATAAAATTTACACAGAAAGAAATTTAATGCATTTCTGGACCGATTTAAATCCGTTGTGAAAAATCTGACTCCGACTGTGCATATTTCATGCTCGAA
>LS591075.1:343322-358559 GCA_900490775.1 Pristionchus maxplancki | reverse complement strand
CCTATGGTGGATTGTAAACATTAATGGTTGTACTTTCACCCCAGTGTGTTTCGAGGATTCCAGAAACATCTCCTGAGTTTCAAAAAATAGTTTTCGACCACACCTCAGGAGAAAAATTGCAGCAAATGAGTTTAGAGAGGAGCATCCCAACATACCACATGCGGCTGTTCTCCAGTACTTTATCTATCGATCGCTCCCAACCGTGGGTCTGTAGCTCAAAGTTGAAGAAAGTTATGGCGATTCGAAATTTGTTGCTAAACTTTTGCACGGGACTGTAGAAGTAAGGACCCCAAACCATCTCCATTTCACTCACTTCGAATCTGTTCACTCCTGCGAATTTCCTCGCATCGGCTTCTCTTTGAAGGAGCGACGCATTGCACACGGCCACTTCCATTCGAGTAGCGATCGAAGAGAAATAGCGAAGCCACCATTCTGAAAAGGGCGTTTATCATCGATCTTTGATCTCTCAAAAAGCACTCACTAGGATCGGCTTTGTACCCATCGACGAAACCCTTCGAGCACTCCATCATCTCGAGAATCTGGGCACTGCAATAAAGTGGACAACTTCTGCTCATAATCAACAGTCCTGTTCAATTTTGACAAGAATGAGGGAATCATCGCTTGATTGAATATCAGATTCTAGTTCGATTCCTCACCACGTCCATCCCTCCTCAGTTCGTTCGACGTAGATCGAATCGAAGGGAGGAAGAGTGGCAATTCCATCGCCCTGAATCCATCGTCATGAAAGAATAAAAGAATCTGACAACGCTTCACCGCCACTCCTCGGATAGCGAAGTAGAAGAATAAAAAAAGTGGCTCTTGATTTATTCAGAGAGCAACGTGAGATGCCCAGTGAGATGACATGCATAGTAACCAAGAAGCAAAACGAGAAAGGAGAAGAGAGAAGAGAGAGGACATATCACGCGTGTCACCTAAGAATCGAATAAACCCTTGCACATTGAAAAATCCGAAAATGAGTCGAAAGTAGTTTTGGGCAGTCCTTAGGGTCCCAGACACGATAGCTTCGAGCTTTGTTCGAAATATTTGATTTTGAAGGCATGATGAGCCTTCAAACTTTTTAAATTGTAAAAATTGTCAACTTTGGAGACTCATAACTCATCGCGGAGTGATTTTCATGAAAAATGCAGAACATGAAAAATGCTCCAAATTTCATGGAGAAGTCGCCTGAGCAAACGGCCCATGGATATATTTAAAGACATTTGCATAAATCGTTTTTCATGTTTCATTATCACCACAATATCGGGCCGTGAAATTTTAAAAGCCAGATATGTAGAGCTCAGAAAGACGAATCGATTGATATGCTGAACGCATACAAAAATTTTATGCGGAACGAAGTTAGCCTGTCGTGAAATCTCCTTTTCACCTATCATTTCGCTCTCTTGAGCGTGAATCGACTCATTTCTCCCTCTCATTCCCCCTCTCGCCCCCTCATTCTTCGTCTCTCGCTCTCCACTGCGCGGTCTCCGCGCATTCACCCAGTGTTTAGTTGTGTTTCAAAGACTGTACGAAAGCGAATTCATGGTTGTCGAGTAGGGATGGCAGTTTGTGTCTGAGAAAACCGCTTCGGGTCTAATAAGTTATTTCTAAAGGTCTAATACGATAATCAAATAGATTTAAAGTTATTATAGTCAGCTTTCCTATTGCTAATGTTAAAAGTGGCCACCTACTTCGCGTAAAGCACGTTAATGTACGTCTATAAGTGTTTGAATAGAAATGTTTAACTAATGTTTGTGCTGAAAAGGTCAACAAAATTATTGAGCGAAGTCTGTAAAAGGGCGAGTATAGTAGCGGACATTGAGCTATGGATTCAAGCGATTCGACTGTTGTAGAATCATCCCGAATGTTGTACCAAAGTTGTATGCCTTGAAATTATTAATTTTTTGACCACTTTTGAACTTCAAAAACAGGCGTCTAAAGTTTCGGACCATAAAGGGTCTGACATTTAGTTCTCCCCTCCCTTCACGGACCATTCATTGTTCCAGTATTGAGAGAGCATTCTCATTTCGGACTCATTCCTGTCCGAATGCGCGCGATCTGAGAGTTTTCTCAGACACAAACTGCCATCCCTACTCGACAACCATGAATTCGCATTCGTACAGTCTTTGAAACACAACTAAACACTGGGTGAATGCGCGGAGACCGCGCAGTGGAGAGCGAGAGACGAAGAATGAGGGGGCGAGAGGGGGAAATGACTCGATTCACGCTCAAGAGGGCGAAATGATAGGTGAAAAGGAGATTTCACGACAGGCTAACTTCGTTCCGCATAAAATTTTTGTATGCGTTCAGCATATCATTCGATTCGTCTTTCTGAGCTCTACAGATCTGGCTTTTAAAATTTCACGGCCCGATATTGTGGTGATAATGAAACATGAAAAACGATTTATGCAAATGTCTTTAAATATATCCATGGGCCGTTTGCTCAGGCGACTTCTCCATGAAATTTGGAGCATTTTCATGTTCTGCGTTTTTTGATGAAAATCATTCCGCGATGAGTTATGAGTCTCCAAAGTTGGCAATTTTTACAATTTAAAAAGTTTGAAGGCTCATCATGCCTTCAAAATCAAATATTTCAAACAAACCTCGAAGCTATCGTGTCAGGGACCCTGAGGACTATTGAAATCTGTCGAAAAACATATGGGTCAAAATATGTGATCGACACCCCCTGATTTTATTCGATTCTTAGGTGACACGCGTGATATTATATCTGACCCTTGGAGTGTATCTCAGCCATTCGAAAGTGGCCAATTCCATTCTGCATCCCTTCAACATCTTCAGAACTCGAGCGGCGAGATCACCACGAATACGAAAGACGACGTCATCTGCCTTGAATCAAACAGAGATTAGATAGTTGATCTGCCCTTCCCATCGTCACCTTCTATTTCCATTCATTTGAAAATTCATCTCGGGCTCAATTCAGTCAGAGATGAGGTGAGTGATCAGAATCACTCATTGCTCTATACATTAGCACAGATTTCCCCCACACAGAACAATCTCCCTACACTCACACCCTGTTCCCAATTCACCCAACAACCGCCATCAAATTAGAGTATAAACGACCCTCACCTCGGTGTAAACTTGAATGAGTTTCTGCTGGAGAAGAGGTCGGAAGAGGGGGCGAACACAGCCAGCCATCGACTGAGGAAGAGCCACTTGAAGGAACGGACGACCGAGATCACCTTTCTGCAAGGAAGAGCAACATCCATATAGTTTAATCATCCATCTAGAGTTCTTGGAATGAAGCATCGTTCTCGTCATCATGCGGCCTCATCTATTGTCAGTTCATTCGATGAGAGAACACGGAAATGAAGAAACGCATTTTTTATTGAGTCAACCACCTCCCCCTTTCAAAAGGAATCCGCTCATTCTAAGAAACTGGCCTCTTCATTAAGAAATAATGCATGGGAAAGACGTGATAAGATAAAAGATGGAACTGACGGCTTTGAATCGTTGCTTCAATGCGACCACGCAGAGAGGAAGGGAGATGAGGCCACTTCCCCAGAAGTGAACCGCCATCGCATCCCAGCTACGCGACACCTGAAATGGTGGGTTAATCAGTCGATAGCGATATCATCCGAGCGAAAATGGAGGGGGGAATGCACGGGAAGATTCGGGCGATTTACGAGCCTTTTGCTTTTGATTGGTGGAAAATAAGTAAATATAAGTCGCGGGAAGGAACTAACCAGTCTCCAGTCGGGTCGGGTCTCCACCATCGACAGAATCTCCCATTGCAACTCCACTGGCAGGGATGGCAGATCGAAGATAGGCTCACTCTGCTGCAGGGGCTGTTCTTGCTGCACAGAGGATGGCTGCACCTGCTGCAGAGGCTGCAGGGGCTGCTCCAATTCCTTCGACGGACGAGGCTGGGGACTGATATTGAGGGAGAGGGGTTGGAGGGGCATCCGGGATGGAGGAAGGAAGGAAGAATGGAGGAGAGGAGGGAGAAGGGAAAGGGGAGAGGGATCGATATCGAGACAGAGGCTCTTCCCTCGTCAGTGATCTACCAGAATAGACTATACTAGACACGATAGTATCAACACACGAGATGCACAACACACATTCAATTGAAACGGAGCCTATTTTATCGAGTAATGAAGACCGTATTTCTTCTGAGTGGATAGGCACTTTTACTTCTTTTTGCGTCGTCCAGTCATCTGAATTCACTTCAACGGTGACTGCAAATCCTCTCTTCCTCACTTCTTTCTCATTCCTTCCATCCCTACTCGCATCTCTGCTTCCGTCTGTCTTCTTATCCTCATAGATTGGACGAGGCAGCTTCGTGAATGCCTTAATCATTGGATTAGAGAGATCAAAGACCAAAGATCAACCTCGAATCCTCTGGCCACATCAGACATCGTGTACCGATCATTCGGATTCTCTGCCCAGCATCGATTCTAAATCGAGTTACAGTAAACCAAACGACGATCTACCGTACCATGATGATATTTACGAACTCCGCATCGATACCGGGCCATTCGAGAGGCATACGGTAGCCTTCCTTCACTTTCACGTGTACCTCAATTATCGATTGAGGGTCAGAGATCAAAGATCAGACAAACCTCAGCCACCATCATTCCAGGGTAGGGCTCTTGGCCATTGTTGAGGATCTCCCAGCACATTATTCCTGAATTCAAGAGACATTATCGATTGATCGAAAGCCAAACTACCGAATGACCAGACGTCGGTCTTCTGTGAATACATTGCAGTGCGAAGGGTCTCGGGCGCGAGCCATCTCAATTGATCTTTGATCTCTCATCTACCATACACCTACAGTACCTGATGGGTACTCGACACTTGGGATTCATCTGATAAGTCGCTCCGATTCTCGATAGACCAAAGTCGCTGATCTTCACCTGAATCTCTTTCGTCATCACTATGCAATCAGTGTCGATAACCTTTCCATCTCCATACAGACAATTCCTCGACGCGATATCACGATGGAGACAGTTCTTCTCGTGCAAATACTCAATTCCCCAAGCAGACTGGAAAAAAGACTCTGACCCATCGATCGCTCCTCCGAACTACCGTACCTGCGTGCACATTTCCATCTTCTTATCGAGTAAGCACTCATTCTTCTGTAGATACGAATCGAGCGCGCCGTTCGATGCCTGCAGATTACGGTAAGAGTACGGAAGGTCATACAGTAATTCTCACCAATTCCATGACGAGCATCAGTGGTTCTTGAGTAGCGGCGACTCCATAGAGACGGACGACGTTCGGATGGCAAAAGTCGCGCATGAGTCGAGCCTGAGGATACGGTAACTTTGGGCACTCTAACCCCGATCTCACCTCTCTCATAATATCCTTGATCTGTTCCTTGGTCATCACATCCAATTTGGCCAATTTGATGGCCACATCCACTTTCTTTCCTCCTCCTCGTCTGACTTTTAGTGTTCCTTTGTGCACCTTAATCTCCCATTGACGATTGCATCATGACTACGCAACCTCTCCGAATGCCCCTTCTCCCAATTTCTTCGTCGATTCGATATCAGAGTGGTCAAGTTGCCAACTTCGTCGACTCGTCGGTCGCGAGACGATAACTTTGTAGTGCTGAGCATAAAAAGATCAAAGATCAAAGAGCACTTTGAATATTCTCGTACCGGAGTGAGACTCTGCTTAGTGTCGATGTAGTGCTTGATCAGCTCGACGACTGAATCGAATGCCTCTTTATCGATCGAATATTTCCCCGCCATCGTACGATTGATTACGAAGTGTTTGATCTACAATTGATTATTCTTTATGGGTCCTACACCATCGAATCGATAACTGTAGAGTACGGTAGAGTACGGTTCTCACCACATCAGCCTTTGAGTCGAACATGACTGAGAGGACGAATTCCCTCCTTCCGGGTTCCTTCGGTTCACTCATTCTCACGAGGAAGTCCCCATCGCAACGGAGAAGTGTCTCAAGAACCAAGGTACGGTAGAGTACGGTAGGCTACAGTATACCTTGATATCCTCTCGCGGCAGCAGTCCGTGATACCAGGGGGCTGCCGAGAGGTTAGCATCAGTCATCTGGGATACGGTAGATAGGGGGATATCGATTGGGGGACAAAATACCTGAGTGGTGCTCAGAGAGGAGACCGCTCTCGTAGGTTTGTGGAGGGAAGGAGGAGTGGAATGAGGGGAATAGAGGAGTCATTCGCCTTAAATAGATGGGTACAAATGGAAATGGAAATGCCTATCTGAAAAACAATTATAGATCATTGTCAATGTAATTCTTCTGTCTCCTCCCCTCTCCTCTCCCCTCTCCTCCATCCATTCCTACTTTCTTCCCTCCTCTCGCTAGGTCGATGGTTTCTCCACTCCTTCTACTCGTCCACTTACTTCCATTGTTACTCGTGTCAGTTATCCTACCGTACTCTATCCATCTACCGTACTCCTTCCAGTCTCTTCCTCTGTATGAGAGCCCGCCCACCTCGAGCTAAAACTCCATTGAATCCGAAGAAAGGCCCGCAGGCTCCTCCCGCAACGGTCCCATCCCGACCACAAGTACGGTATCCTACAGTACCCATACTACATAATCTCATTACACCCTACCGTATCCCATTACAGTCATCTGGCAACAAGTCAATACCGGGCCGTAAAAAGGACAATGTGGGCAAGAGCGATATTCAATCTACGATGACTGCTCCCATTGTCGCTTCGGGATATCTGCCCACTCCAGGTACGGTAGTCTACGGTAACCCCGTCAGGGGTACGGCAGTCTACAGTATACCCATCTCGACTACCGTAATCTTCATTCAGAGGACAAAGGCGTCAAAGCTGCGGTACCGCAAGAGGAGAATCCGGGCAATGAATTCGTCAAATCGATTGATTGCAACGAATCGAAGCCGGGTACGGTAACTGATCAATCGATAACTGACTGTTATTCCTTCAGTCGTTGTTCCTCCACTCACTCCTCCTCCTCAATCAATGAAGAATCAACCAGCGAGATCTCGGACCGGACGAGACAAGAAGAAAACAAAGGGAGAGAAGGGAGGGACCATGAATGATCTCGTCCCGAGGACTTGTGAAGACCCAACAGTTGAAGAAATGACTGTAAGGACGATTGAGTAGGGATGATGCAATGGAGTGATTCCAGTGCGATATAATGAAGACTCGAGTATCAGGAAAATCCATTCGGTCTCGAGCCGATCGAGTTGAATACGGTGATATCACGAAAGAGACGAAAGAGTGGGTTACGGTAGGATGGATACTGTAGTGATACCGTACTATGCAGGGATCGATCAATGATCACTTGTCGATCGGAACACGATTTCGAGGAGAGAGTGAAGGGCAAAGGAGATGTGTTGGGAAATGTCGATGCGGAAATGGAGGACACTGAGTGGGAATATTATCTAGGAGAAAGAGTGGAGACTGAAGTAGAGGTAGGTCAAAGGAGAGGGGAAGGGATCAATCAATCGATACTCAGCACTCCTGTCTCCAACCTACAGAGGAAAATACCTCTGCTATTCTCTGTCCCAACTTCCGTATCTGGCTCGCGAATAAGATTGGATCACAGATTGATCAGGTACCGTATCCGAAATCGATCGAGGATTGAATCTTTTTAAGCCGGAAGAAACGTAGCCCGCAGTTAAGAAGAAACCAGTACGGGAACAATGACAAAATCATCTGCTAATCATTCTTGCTGATAAAAGGTGTTACCATCTAGAGAGTATTGTACAATGACAAGTCACTGACTATTTTACGTTTAGTAATCATAACCAATGTGTGTAATCACAATGGAAAAGTCCTCTAATATCTATTACCCCAATTACATACATACAATTCTGACTAATCGCAGTAGCACTGGCACTTTAACCACAATAAATGTATGATAAGCACTGTCCGCTCAAAAATCTTTTTTATCAACAAAACAAGGTAACAACATGATGAGCAGATTGGAAATTAATACATATTGTTAGAAAGAACAACAACAAAGAACGAGTAACAACAACTTCGAAAACAAGAACGAGAAAGCATAACAACGAAAAGAGTGATTAATCACTTAGAGAGCAGACGAATCCTCGCTATCACTCATGGCCATACGACGGTAAACCTGATTACCGTCCTGGAATAATTAATAGAAAATCTTAAATTTTACAAATTAAGATACCTCCTCATTCATCTCTTTCTTCACGTTGACATTAGTCTTGTTCTCACCAATCGAGACACCATCGATACTCGTATCTCCCTCGTCCATTTTATCTCCCTCGTCGCTGTCCATCGTCTAAATGAACCACAATTGTAATATTTTTCTGAATATTCGACTCACGTCTCCATCTTCATTCATCTCGAGATTGGGTATATCCTCTTCATCCTCCGTCTCTGCGCCTCCATTCCTTCCTCTTTTCTTAGCCGGTCTGCAATGCACAATTGCACTCATGAAAGCTCACCACCACAACCTTTCGAGAGATCTTCCTGCCTCTCTCTTCACCACAGAACGAGCAGCCACTGACTGGCGAGCCATCCTTTTCTGAAATACAATGTACTCATTGTCAATCAATAACTGGAATTATTTACTCACGGCAGTCTTTTTCGTAATAACTTGTCCATCCACGATGATCTCCGGAATACTACCCGTACACTTCAGCATTTTTTCACTCTGCATTTTATACATTATGTCATATTCGGTCATGTCCCATCCCTTCTCACTTCGCAATGGTCCATCATTTCCTCGTACGACTCATCCGAGAGCGAACACTTCGAGCATTGGAATGATACCGTGCTCTCCGGATGGCTACTACAACTCATTCTAATTTTTAAAACCGAAAAAAGAGAAATGCACCTCTTGAAGTGTGAAGCCAACTCAACAGTCGAGATACTGACTCCACAATCTGAAACAATCATGTGAGCAATAACATTATCTAGCAATCAAATAAACGTGGGCGCTAAACTCACTTTTGATTGGACATTCAATTGATAGATCAACATCATTCGCCTGAAAAAACCAATGAATTTTTTTACATTAAATTGCTATATAATACGTTGATACCTCTTTCTGATCCTCATTTTCAGATAGCTTCACATAAATTTCCGCACCAACGCACACCTGAAAAAAATATAAAAACATTTAGGACGGACACTAGTAGCTCCGAAGAAATCTGTTTAATTTATTTAATAGAAACCTTGGCGATATGATTTGCAATTCCCTTTCCACTCAATTTCTCCTCATCACAACGCAAGCATGTAAAAGTCGTGGTGTAGCCCGAGTGAGTACTGAAATCATCGAGATTACTAGGCTATCTAGTACTTTTTTGCCTGCGTTCAACAGGATTTCACATAAATAATACAGTACTTTAATTAGGAAAAGCTCACACATCCCGCCCACAAGAAGAGTTTTTTTTAAAGCGACTGATACATATCCATCAATATCCAACATTGTTAAACACTCACTGTTTGATATGCGCATAGAGATTCTCAACTTTCGTGCCTGTGTAACTGCATCCCCTTGCGAGGCACTCAAACACTTGCGGTTGAATGTTTCCCCCGCTTCCTCTTCCCTCCGAGTTAATCACTGATTCACGACGAGCAACCTTCGAGTCTTGACGAACAACCACATTCTCCTCATACTGCAAGCGTCAAATCATTTTGATCGATCTTTTTTTAAATGATCGGTTTACATGGGATGGACCGACCTCATCTCCACTCTTCGCGCTCGGATTCTCATTCTGCTTTGAGCTAGTTGCTGATTTACGACGAGTAACCATCGAGCCTTGACGAACAACCACATTCTCCTCATTCTGCAAGCGTAAACTGTTATGTTTACATGGGATGGACCGACCTCATCTCCACTCTTCGCGCTCGGATTCTCATTCTGCTTTGAGGTAGTCGCTGATTTACGACGAGTAACCATCGAGCCTTGACGAACAACCACATTCTCCTCATTCTGCAAGCGTAAACTGTTATGATTACATGGGATGGACCGACCTCATCTCCACTCTTCGCGCTCGGATTCTCATTCTGCTTTGAGTTAGTCGCTGATTTACGACGAGTAACCATCGAGCCTTGACGAACAACCACATTCTCCTCATTCTGCAAGCATAAACATAAACATGTTTACATGGGATGGACCGACCTCATCTCCACTCTTCACGCTCGGATTCTCATTCTGCTTTGAGCTAGTCGCTGATTTACGACGAGTAACCTTCGAGCCTTGATTCTCCATACTTCCTATATTTATTCTCGCACCCGCGCATTTTGAGCGCTGCTGAACAATCAAGTGTTTCAATATAGCGCTGTTTTGCAAACTCACGTGTGAGATATGTATCTTGATCTTCTTGACCGTCGAGAAACCTTTCTTGCACATGGAACAGCCGAAAACGAGCACCATATTTCCCTTGTGAGCACACCTAAAATATGAATCAAAATTACATGAACTAAATGCGATTCTGACTCTTCGGCATGAGCTTTGAGTGCCTTGACTGAGTCGAATTCATCCGCACATCCATTGAAGACACAGGAGAATTGAACGACTTCATACTGCACAGCAGACTTACGAATACATTTCATCTAAAATATGTGCGTTACTTAAATTTCAACTGGAATGCAATGTCAAAATAATATATATAAAAGGCGGGTAAATGCGTACCTGATCGTCCTTCATTACTTCTTTTCCTTCTATTTCATTTCGATCCTCCTCATCTTCAACCATTTGCATTTCCCGTTTAACACAACGAGCTGATTTCCTCACTGGATCTTCCTTCTGATAAGCACGTAGTAATCTTTAATCAGCGCACATGTGTCAAACCTCTCTCGTGTTGTCCAATCTCTTCGACGGTCTTCTCTTGGGTTTGACATTTTGTATCTCGGGAGTGTTGCCTTCAAAATGAGTTTGAAAATAGGAAGCGAACGAAAGGACCACTAACGATTAGAGGAATCGGACGATAGCGTGATGGTTTCCGCATCCCATTCCTCCCCTGATTCGCCCTCCGCTTCTCCTTCGAGTTCCTTTTCTAGTTCGGCGGTATTAGACGTATGAATGAACTTGATAAATGACTCGAAGCCCTGTAATGATCGAGAAATAATAGAATCTAATATATGTATATATAAATATTAAAATATACCTCTAAGAAATTGATCGCTGCAATACCAGGAAGATCCTGCAGCGAGACAACCTTATTCCTCTCAGCGATGAACGATTTTAGTTCTCTCCTCGCGATATAGTACGACTAAATATATTTACCATTAAAAACATGGATCAGAAATGAATCTAACCGATTTATCGTTCTCCACAATTGTCTGCATGACGCGAGCGACGGGAATGAGATTGGCTATCTTCATTTCACCTTGTCTTGCATTCGCTAACTGGGTCATCGCTTTCATCTTTTGGAGGGCCTGTAATCAATAAAAAAAATTTCAAGTACGAAAATGTATAACAATTTAATGAGAGATGTCTCACCGCCTCCTTGCATTTAATCCGGAAAGGGGAAGGCTCGTCCGGGCCATCATCACTACCGGCTGAAGGGTCGACTGGATCCATTTCTAAAAATAAAGCCAACAAACAATAAAAAAAAGAACGGCAACTTTAAAGCAGCAAAACAACAATAACAAAAAATGCAAAAAAATAAAATATTTTTTAAAAAAGTAAATTAGGAATTTCACTTTTCGCGGTCAGACCCAGACCACCAGTTCAAAACATACAGTTGTGGACAGATACAGTACTTTGATTCATTTTAGTTATTTGTTTTTTAAACTTTATTTTTTACTAATACACGTTAAATCTTTTTTCTTGATAATGTAAATTATAAATAATTCGGCATGGTAGTTAAATTCAGTTATATTGGGCTCAATAACTTTGAAAGATAATAGATTGAACACTTGCAAATAATACATTCAAATTACGGTAGCCCCAGAACCAGTAAAAAGATGAGTTTTTGAAATTGTTTACTATAACCAACTTTAACTAATTGTTCACTGACTTTCATATTTTCCATGTTTTTCAATTGCTCTTGTATTTATGTATTGTTGCGTACTTTCTCTCCAGTTCTACAATCGGTTCTGGTTCAGGGGTCGACCAAATAATGTGGGTAATCTGTGCAGCCCGCGCTATTATCTGGTGAGTACTATAATAATAATAATATAATAATATTTATGCGTATTTACAAGGAAATAACGCGGGTACAAATTAGAAATTAAGAATTAAACAGGAGGTATCGGTGGAATCATTTAAAGGCAAGAAGTGACAACTATCGGGGAGATTACTCAGAGAAACTGGTCAATTTTCCGGAATTTACGACTAGTTTAAGCAGTTGGTCTACTCCTGAGCAAAAATATGTGGCTTTTATGAAATCGCTGTTATGCTCTCATTATTGCGGGACTCTGATTGCGCAATTAAACTAATTACCGGATCGCATTAAATATACATAAAAGTTTCATATAAGGGACTGATAGACTGGGAAAGTTTTCTCGTCAGCCCTACCGCTGCCACTTTCATTCGTTCTAGACGCTGGACGTTGTATTGTTTCAATAAATTTTTTTTTAAAACGTAGTTTATTTGTTCCAATTCAATTTAATTCTTTATCCACCAGGGGTAGGGTCAATGGAGCGTATCGATGATCTTCGTAATTATTTGGTGGAGGTCCGTCGTTCCGGTTCCAGACTCGGGTCCACATCATGTTATATCCCCGTGTAATGTTAAAACTGTCGATAAATAAGTAGTCAGGAACCCCGATATCTGTGTGTATCCAACGAATTTTATTGTCTAGACATGTCTCTGATCTATCTTTGTCCTTCAACTCTATAACTTACAATTTATAATTTTAAACGTTTCTTTCAGCTTAAAAATCGGCTGGTTATTGTGGTGTTTCTCCACAATTTATTCAAGAAATGCGGTTAACTTGCTCAGTACGCTCTATTATCCGATCACGTAAGTGGTATATCTGCTGCCCTTTCAAATATCTTATTTTGTAGAAAAAAATGCTATGACGGATTGAAAGAATGTGATTGGAATTATGTGAGTAAATCTTCCTACGTGGCCGTCGATGAGGTGCTAAAAGTCACATTTCCATTGTAGGAAGTGCTATGGCTATGCTGTCCCGGATGATCAACCTGCCGATGCGCAGCCTTTCTCTGTCTCTTCCACTCAAGGTCACAAGCACATCCGTCGGTTAGCCGAGGTATTCTGATGCTCACTCACTGTTTCCCTCCAATTCGATATTGTTTGAGGGTCTAACCATCGACGAGAAATATCCTCGCCTTTGAACTATCGTCGGTTCACATTCAGTGAAAGTATCTTCTATTCGATTGCCCAAGATCCGTGGGTTGTGGTACGAGCTGCACTCAACCATAGGCAATCTTTCCAGCACCTCTCCAGATATAAACGCTATAAGTTGGCTAGTCCCGATCTGATTGCGATCGGAAGTCGAAATGCACTCAAGAGAATCCTCGCAGCGATTAAATTGGTGATTCAATTAGAGCTATTGTGATTTGAAATCAGATTGTTTATTAAACATTTGCCATATGTTCTTTTCAAGCGTCCCAAATCGCTCAAAACATTACTCATGGGCTTATCTTACATTGCGAACGCCGTTCATCTATGTTTTCAATGCTATTTTGCTGATATGTAATTCCTTTTTAGAAGGACCTATCGTCACTTTCCCCTCTGATGTTGCATGATAGAATTCTGCCCATGATTGAGAGGAAGAGCAATCTCTCCTCTCTCACTGATCGACAATTGAGTAGTCTCGATGTCTCCGATGACGACTTCGTTGGAATCGATGGAATTGTCGATCGATGGAAGATCACTGACATCTCCAAAAGTACGTAGGTTTTTTCCAAGCTGGACTGTCCTGTAATGGTTGATTGTCTGCAGGTGATGAGTCTCGAATTCTCTCCTCAATTTGGGTCGGAGAACCAAGCTTTTATGTATGGAAAATCCTAGTATCCTCTGCTACAGTGTGGATATGATGGCCATTCTACGAAAGAATATCCTAATATCCAAGGTTTGTATTTAGAGCAAAAGTAGGATCTCAACTGAAGTTACTAATTAAAAACCTAAGCTTACAGAGAAAATTGTTACCATTGTAATGTTTCAGATGCACTCTCTTCATCCAAATAGAAAGGGATCTTTCAAGTCTACTCCGGAAGCCTACGGTTCACCGTATCCGCGGATACTACACGCTACAGTGGAATTCGCTCACATGGTACGTAATACAAAAAATAAGATTGATTTTACATATTATGATGTCTCTAACTCTAAAAATAACACAGAAAGTTGAATTTTAGCACGTAATGCCTCTAATGTTTGATATTTTTTGCGTTTTCTATAATGAAATTGTTGAATTTGCAGGATGAAAATAATGTCTTTTCTGGATACTTCGTTTTCTCCAAAGAGCCATTCCTGCTCAACTTCCACATTCATTCTTTCTAAAGATTTTCGCTAGAGATCACATGAGCTCACTAGATTTCGTTATTTCCCGTCCCATTTTTCTCTGGAACCGCAGTCTCATGTCAATTTTTTGACAGTAAAACTGTCGATAAAGCATTTTATTTTATGAATATTGTTGTTGTCAAGAGTTTGATGCTCTCTGAACTACCTTTGGAGATGCTCGGAAAGTTAAGTACATATAAGCTGGAATCGCCAGAATCATTAATCATTGATGGAAGTTATTGTATCTTATTGTTAAAGAGGTAATCGTTTTGTTCGAGTCGGGATTCAGTAGCAGTTCGAAATTTGCAATAGTTTTATTCCTTGTCTGATTTCCCTCAGAGTTTGATTTTAGACAAATGTAATCAGTGCAATTCCCATCTTTAATCAATACGTTTCTTGCAGCTCAACAATCGGCTGGTTCACGGGTTTCACCACGGAGCAGTCACACAATGCGGGTACCTCGCGCAGCCAGCACCATTATTCGATCACGTAAGTTACTTGATTACAATTTTACTCCCATATTGCAATTTTTCAGATGAAGACGCTATTGAGGATGTAAGGAACGTCTTTGCTGTAATGTGAGTGCATTCACCCCCCCCCCCTTGTCGAACATGGACACATCATTTATCGATTGATTTGATCACTGTATATTTCCAGGCGGCGATACGGTATGGCCGACATAAATCGACAGCCGGCCGATGCTCTTCCCTTCTCCGTCTCTTCCTCGCAAGGACACACTTACCTCCATGAACTATCGAAGGTATCTTGTATTCATTTTTAAAACGCGGTCTGCGTTAGAGCGCAGGAGGGGGTGGCACAGTAGCTCAAAATGGTCTCCGAACGTTCAAACTTGGTGGTTAGACTCCC
>LS591075.1:320062-342742 GCA_900490775.1 Pristionchus maxplancki | reverse complement strand
GTATGGCCGACATAAATCGACAGCCGGCCGATGCTCTTCCCTTCTCCGTCTCTTCCTCGCAAGGACACACTTACCTCCATGAACTATCGAAGGTATCTTGTATTCATTTTTAAAACGCGGTCTGCGTTAGAGCGCAGGAGGGGGTGGCACAGTAGCTCAAAATGGTCTCCGAACGTTCAAACTTGGTGGTTAGACTCCCTAAGGGTGGGATACACTTCAGCCAAAAAATTGGACCCAAAAGTTGATCTTTGATCTTTGAGATCTAAAATTTTCATCGTGATTTTACCCCCACAATTTATATACCATTCGATAGAGCATCAAAAGTTATGCCTATTCCCAAACTTTCGAAGGTTTTCAACTTCAACTTTTCGAGAAAATCGAGAAAATGTCAAAAAATTGATGACTCAAAATTTTCAGAATTTTTTCTTACCATGTTCCAATCCCCGCTTCCTCCTGGAAAGTGTTTCATTTAGTGATAAATTGTATGGAGAATCCAGGAAAAAATATCACGACCTGATACAACATACCGCGCCATGACCTTTTCGCGAAATACTAGCATGCAACCATCGACGCAGGTTCGATTCCGCCTCCCCACATCAACTTTTTGCAAACTTTTTTTCGACCTCAAATGATGCGTTTTTGATGCCAATTCAGTTTTTATCTATCACAACGTTGATTAAGAGTCGTTTTGAGTAGTTTACTTAATTAATTGTGTTCATAATAGTGATGGCAAATCGGCTTCGGAACTCGGCGAGTTGTCTTGAAAGACTCGCTAATTGATTGAAGCCGGCTTGGCGCGATATGCAAATTGATCCAAGCCGGCATAAATGCCTCTCACCCTCACTCAATTTGGTGGAGAGATTCGCCAAGCCGGCTTCGCATGCAAATTGCTATCTTTGCCGACTTGAGGCCGTGTTCCGAATTGTCATCCACAGTAGAAATAGTACCGTAAAACCAACGGTACAATAACTCCCACCATGTGTTTTTAGTCGTCAAAAATTGCCTACCATGTGTTTTTTGAAGAAAAAAAATGCCAAAATGCTCCCACCATGTGTTTTTTGGGTCGAATTTTCAACAAACCATGTGTTTTTAGAACGTCCCTATATTTGGTATTTCAACTCTGTTGTCATCCCTAGTTCATAACACTCCCCCACTTTTTCACATAAGGGTCCCCCCTTATGTGATGAATGAGTATCATATTTTTTTCTCCAAATGAAGTTTTTTTCGTCGTCAAATCACATTGTGTGAGTATTTACGTTAATTTAACAGTGATTTAGCAACTTTGCAGGTGAAAAAAATTTGGTCGCTTTTTTGACTTTTTTCACATAAGGGTCCCCCCTTATGTGAAAAAGTAGACGAGAGGTACGACTCTAATTTCATTTGCAAAGTTGATAAAACAAAGACAAACTATTGTGAAAACATATGGAAAGTTATTTTATGTCGAAGAAACAACATTTGAGGTCGAAAAAAAGTTTGCAAAAAGTTGATGTGGGGGGCGGAATCGAACCTGCGTCGATGGTTGCATGCTAATATTTCGCGAAAAAGTCATGGCGCGGTATGTTGTATCAGGTCGTGATATTTTTTCCTGGATTCTCCATACAATTTATCACTAAATGAAACACTTTCCAGGAGGAAGCGGGGATTGGAACATGGTAAGAAAAAATTCTGAAAATTTTGAGTCATCAATTTTTTGACATTTTCTCGATTTTCTCGAAAAGTTGAAGTTGAAAACCTTCGAAAGTTTGGGAATAGGCATAACTTTTGATGCTCTATCGAATGGTATATAAATTGTGGGGGTAAAATCACGATGAAAATTTTAGATCTCAAAGATCAAAGATCAACTTTTGGGTCCAATTTTTTGGCTGAAGTGTCTCCTTCATCCCACCCTTAGGGAGTCTAACCACCAAGTTTGAACGTTCGGAGACCATTTTGAGCTACTGTGCCACTTCCCCTCGCGATCCCGACGTTCTTACGCAGACCGCGTTTTAACAACATTCCGCATCTTGGCAAACTAATGATAGACTTGCTAATCGTGCACCCTTCATTCGATAATTGGATCTATTTTAAGGAACTGGCAGTGGACAGTCGCTACCCTCGTCCATTGATCACTCGCCCTCAGAATATGTTTCAGATTGTGATGAAATCCTTCGTCGACCCCAAATGGGTTATGGTACGTATATTTATCATTTGCGAGCGGTTTGGGCGTTCAATGTCTGAGAGTGATCGTGAGTGGAATAGAACATTTTGCAGCACCGCAGCCATTACATCGGAGCGAAAAAATCATTTGCGAGTCGGGAATTGATCGTGCACGGAAGTAGAAATGCACTCAGAAGAATTCTCGCTGCGATCAGAAAGGTAAGCATGATTGTCGATTATTGGCATCTGTTCCTTTCTTCAGAAGGATCTGTCCTCACTGTCTCCTCTCCTTTTGGACGACAGTATTCTTCCTGATATCGCTAGCAAGAGCAATCTCTCTTCGCTCACGAATAGACAAATAAGTTGTCTCGATATTACCGATGAAGACTATGTTGGAGTTGATGGAATCGTCGATCGATGGAAGAGAATCGACTTGCCTGAGGGTACGGTATTACCACCACTACAGTGTAGAACCTTTTCAAAAGGATGACTGTATTTGTAGATGATCCTTCCGGTCTCCTCTCATCTATCAGAATTGGAATGAGTGCGAAGCAGGAAAAGCCGATTCTCTCGTACACTGTCGATCTCATGGCCATCTTCAAGAAGAATGTTCTAGTCTCCAAGGTATTTATTTGTTCATTCGAATATCTGTACTTTCTTAGCCTTCTCTGTGTACCACCCACAGTAAATTATGAGTGGGTAGGCGGAATTTAAACAATTATTTATCCGTAAGTAATGTACTATTAATCGATTGCGTTATCGTATTTTACTCTACTCAGATGGGCAGTCTCCCTCCGCCCACAAAGGAAGACAGACGGCATTTACCCGCGCCCAAGGCATACGGTCTACCGTACATACGGATAATGTACGCTACTGTAGAATTCGCCCACCTGGTGAGATTTGAATATCGATTGTGAATGCAATGAAAACAATGCTTCGTTGTTATGTCTGTTGATCTTTCAAAATTCCAGGGGACGGAAGGAATTGGGACTTTCTCGGAGGAACCCTTCCTTCTCAACTTCCACGTCCATTCGTTCTAGAGAGTAACTTGGGTCACGCATATTGCTAGATATTACTTTGTTTTCGTTCTCCTTTGTTTAATAAATTCTTCTCAGATTGGATTACAGATGTGAAATTACCGATAAATATATACTGATTAACCTTTCTGGCTCGATGATGCAGTTGTTCTCAGGGGTGGCAGGACGAATCCCTCAATACCGCTGGACATGCGCTGTTTTTGAGAGAGTGTGAAATTCAACGGAATCCTTATTTTCCTTTGACGATTCATTCGTGATCTCACGTTCTTATCTCCGTTTACAAAGTGATAAACGATACGCGTGAAAGTGAGAGAGGTTTGATTTTGCGTTCTCTAATTCATCCACGCTCTCTGCATTTTCATTGTAGGCGGCCACCGCTTTTGAACCCCCGTGTCGATTAATATTTTTTCTAATCAATACATGTACGATTAGCAAATATACTTTTTTTTCTTGTATTCCTTGCTTCCTTATTTCTTTCCTAGATGACTTCCGTTTTCGAAAATTTCGTTTAAACTTTGCAGTTTTCTTTGCTATGACTCCATCTTGAAAAATCGATTTGAACTGCGGTAGGTAATTTTCAGAGCCGGCGTTTAAATTTTCATCAATTTCTGTACGGTAGTGCTATCGATTTGCATAATCAAGTGACTTGATTGAAGTCTCGATTCTTAACAAGAAATGTCGTATCTTAAAACGCGTTCTCTGTAAGAACGGGATGGGGGTGGCACAATGATTCAAAATGTTCCGATCAAGCTGAAATTTTGTGTGGGTACTACCTATGGGCTGGGTACGCTTCCACCAACTTTTTATGCATATTCTTCAACTTTTTGACCTACCAAAACATTTCACAGTTTCACCATGTGTTGTATACCACTCGATAGGGAATCGAAAGTTATGCCTAAAACTCGAAAATCATGCAATTCCATGCATTTCTGATTGAGTTATACATCGAAAAGTGCCTTTTTGAACAGTTTTTGATTTTTAAGATCGTCTAGATCTCATTTGTACGGAAAATGATTATGCTAATTCGATAGCCCTTATCAATTCGCATCGAAATGCCTTTTCAAATTTTGATTTTCGTTCCCCAATTTGGTTCTACAGAGCTTTTTCTAGCGCGCAATCGTCGACGCAGGTTCGATTCCGCCTCCCTACATCAATCTTTTGCCAACATTATTTTCGCTCCAAAAGATGTGTTTTGGTGGCTAATATTAAGAGAATGCAAATGACGACGTGAGAGAGTGTGGGATAAGAGAGACATAAACCACTCCATTGAATTAAAATTATTTTTTCATCATTTCCTCCTACACTGTAATGGCGCAGTCGGCCGGGAGGGAATGGATAGTGAAGGAGAAATGGAGCGAAATGAGATGGGAGGGGACTATGCAAAGTGCACGGAATCGTGCAAAATGACCTGAGCCAGATATCCAAGAAGTACCATATTTCTTTGGTAAGGATGCGCTTTCCAGTTTCTGAAAAGTTTGATTCTTTCTGATCTACCTTTCATATTTTTCCTTCCGAGATTCATCTTAATGAAAATCGATTATTCTTTTGCATGTGTATCGACTGAAGTCTAGAGCGCCAGTTAAATCATCAAATAGATGAAAAACTTATGCGTACATTTATTGCAGCTCAACAATCGGCTGGTCCACGGATTTCTTCATAATTTAATCAAGAAATGCGGATAACTCGTGTAGTCCGCCCAATTATCCGATCGCGTGAGTTATTTCAATACTCTCCTCTCTAATTCGAAAATCTCCAGAAGATGCCGCTATTAAGGATGTGAAGGCTGTCAATGGAATTTTGTAAGTCACTGTTCTTTAAGAGCTGTTTCTATGCAACGGTTCATGGAATATCGATTCCTTTGCAGGAATTGTTACGGTCGCGCAGATCCGGAGAATCAACCGGTCGATGCTCAACCCTTCTCTGTTTCTTCCACTCAAGGCCCCACGCACATCCGAAATCTATCTAAGGTACCTCTTTACCATTTGTTCTTTCTCATACACTCGTACCCCTTTTCTATCAAATCTCTTGCATTCTATGTACATTGCTCTTTGTTTCCAGGGACTATTCGTCGACACGCTCGAGCCCCGACCTTCGATGACTCTTCCAGTGGATAGTAGTGCCCTTCAAAAGCTCTACAACGCCTTCATTGATCCCTGGCGCGCGGTAAACTCTTTTCCTTAAAGGGGGATAGGCACAAATATCTGGCTAACAGAGCTCTCGACGTGAGATGATGGGTTTTTCGTTTCCCGATCACACTTTCGAAACTCCCAGACTATCACTTTGAGTTCAAACCGAGTTATGATCAATTGGCTGTGTGCCAAATGACCCTGCGGTGCAGGCAACGAGCGAGAGATCGTGCGAAATGGAGAGAGCGCGCCCAACATACACTCTGGCTAAGATGATTCTCTCTCGCTTCGTGCCTGTTCCCCTTTAAAGATTTTTTGTTGCATAATTAACTAATTCCAAGATTTGCTTTTACAGCACTATGGTCACTACATGATAAATGAGAAATCGATAGCTCGTCCTGAGCAGATTGTAGAGGGAAGCAGAGGTGCGCTCAAGAGGATTCTCGTTGCGATCAGAAAGGTGAGTCCATGTTTAATCACATGAATATTAGTAGAACTGCAATCAAAACATAGCTTGTGACCAGAGAATATACGCTCTTTAGTGCAGTATTTGTCCTTCAGAAGGACCTGTCATCTCTGTCTCCTCTAGTGATGGACGATAGGATTCTATCCGATATCTCTGATAAGAGCAATCTCTCTTCTCTCACCGATCGACAATTGAGTTGTCTCGATGTTTCCGATGACGACTTCATTGGAATCGATGGAGTCGTCGACCGATGGAAGACAAATCGGAAAATTTCACTGCCTGGTAACTCTCGTGGGCAATTTTATTTTCTTTCAAACATTCCTTGTAGACCACCCTGCGCGTATTCTATCTACAATGGGACCTAGAATAATTCATGGGACCAAACCGAATTTTATCATGACCTACTCCGTAGAGATGATTGCGGTCCTAAGGAAGAGCATTCTAGTCTCTGAGATACGCTCTCCAAATATTGATACCGTAATCTACAGTAATCTTCTCAGATGAGCACTACTGAATGCCTTCCTGTGCCCTCTTCATATGGTCTGCCCTTCACGAGGTTTCTCTATGCTACAGTGGAATTCGCTCATGTAAAGGTGAGAAATGGGACTGCATCCTTCGGTTGATATTATTCCTTGCAGAATCCAGAGGTCAAAAATTTGTCTGATTTTTCGAGTATTAGCACCAAAAAGTTTTCTGAGGAGCCCTTTCTTCTCAATTTCCATGTCCATTCTTTCTAGAGATTCGCGATAGAGATCACGTATTAGCTCACTAGATTTCTTTGTTATTCGTTCCATTTCTTTCTGACGCATCCCATGTGAAAGTGTAACAGCGAAGCTGCTGATAAAGACTATTACTGGTTAGAAAAAGCTGTTTTTTCCTTCCCGGGTAGTTCACGCATTGAGTCTTGAAGTGCAAAGCAAAAAAAATAACAGTGGCAGAAATAGATGGGAACTGGGTACGGTATCTAAGCGATGTGCAATTCATGATTGAATGTTTACCGTTCTGCAGAAACTCTAATCTGCATGCATAGTAATCATTGCTCTACTTCCTTCTTGGAAACTACCAGTTAATCAGAATTCCAACAGCAGGATTGAACCTAATGATTATCCAATATGGTCCTTTCCTTGATGGTCCTTTCGTCTGGAATTCCCTTGAGAACATCGTCCTCGACGATGCTCAACAACAAGAACGACGTCAAATGGGAAAGTGCACGACTCACAACGTGGCGGCAAATTGGTGTTTACACCATTGACTAATCGTTTTGCTGAGAGATTGGCGATCGAGAGAGTTGCGGAGATCTCAGAAGAGATCAGAAGTCAGAACGGGGAAGGAAAATAGAATATTCACCTACGGAACGGCAGATAGTTCCTTGAGATGAGGTCACCGCTGTTATTAGCCATGGGGTTACACTGGGGGAGGGAACGGGAATGGAGAGGGTGTGGTGAGACAATGAGCATGCAAAAACTGATGTGATTCATGCTGAAACTATGCTTGAGTTTGGGGAAGGAAGTTGCATTTTTCGGTTGAAAAATGCAATTGAGATGTTGCGAGAACTTGATCGACACGTCTATTAGATCGAGTGTGCTTCAAAGTGAAAGTGAGCTTCTTTCTGTAGCCCTTTTGGATGCCCGATGACAGCACTCCATTTGACGAAATTGTTTTCGGTTTTTGTACTGAAATCGGCCGTGAAATGATCGCGCGGATGACCAAAGGGAGAAGAAGTTCTCGCGCCGTCACGAGAAGTGCACTCAAGGGGAAGAAAACAAAGGGAGAAGGAGCAGGAAGAAGCGTGCTGATGATGATGATGATGATGATTCTGTGAATGATACTGGTGTTGGGCGAATGGAAATGTTTCAGTTCTCGATTCGGTTTGAAACACTCGATGATTGGGCGCGTTCGCTTGCCGCACTAATCATTCTCTTAGGGAGTTTACAAAGAGTTCGCGGCCAATTAGCGTGAAACAATGAGCAGCCACCGCCCTGAACTGAGCAGCATGACCACTTCCTGCATCGGAATGGGCATGGGGCAATCATTTTTGGAGATGGTGATTGATTATCAGCTAGAATGAATGATTGCAAAGATAAGTGATGAGATTTCCGGTAAAAACCACACATGTTTCCAAGAATCGCAAAGGGCGTGGGAAAATTACCACCTGAATTCAGAGCCCACCAATTTTCAGTTTGAATGTAGCCATTTAGTCGCTCAAAAACAGCTAAAGTGCAGAGCATTTCTTCATTGAAACTCTGTAAGCACACGGTGAAATTCGTGCCTGATCAGATCCCGCACAAACCCAATTTTGAGGCTACAAGAAGCGGATTCATTAGAGAAATATCGTGATTTTCATGCGATCTCTGCATATAAGTGCAGTGTCAAAATAGAGGAACTGATGGCTGTTCTTGAATGGTCGAGGTCGAATTCCGCTAGTCCACCCTCTCTTCCCTTGCAACAACAACGAGTGCAGATGGCTCTAATTTGCCTGTGTACATCACTTGAAATGACGAAATGGAGAGATTTGGTGTGATAGTGACCCGAGGGCGGTGCCCTTTCGATTGTCCTCTTGAGAAGAAGAAGAGGAAACATCGTGAGTCATTCGCAGTTCGTTCGCCACTTTTCTAGCCTTTTTCGGGCAATTCCTTCGTTCGTTACTCAGTTTACTCACATGGTTCGCAACTTCCGATCGCATACCATTCCTTCCTCCATCCCTACTATAAAAGGACCTCCATCCTCCCCTCAAACCCATCATCTTCATCATCTCCAGAGATTCCTCATCTCTTTCCCTCCCATTCTTCGCCTTCTCGTCCTTCGCTGACTCCGCCCCCTTCTCGAAGCTCCGCCCCCTCCGCAGCAGATATTACCCCCTCGAGAAGGGTAGCTCAGCTTCATTCCGCATCCCGATCGCAGCAGTCATCTGTCTGACCTTCCGATCCTCCTACCGTATTCCGCCCAATTCGAAATGGCCGTCTTCATCATGAACCAGTCGCAGTACACTCCCGAGATGCTCGAACTCCTCATGAGAGACGACTCCTCCTCTGACGTCATCGCCGTAGTCCTGGCCTCTTCGACCGATCGATCGCCCCTCAATTCGGCTACCGTATTCTCCGAGGCAGCTACCGTAATCCCCTCCGAGCACCGTGTCAAAGTGCCGATCCTCGCTCGTCTTCAACCCGACGACTCCAACTGAGACTACCGTACTCTACCGTACTCCTCCGACGATCGATTCATCAATCGATATCTACAGTATGCCCTAGCTCCCTTACCGTAATCGTCTAGTCGTCGTTACTTCGTTTCTCCATTCTTCCGATCTCTCGGGTTCTTCCCGCATTCTCTTATATCCGATGCTTCACTCTTTCCCACTGATCTCAAGTCTAATAAATATCATTTATCATTACTCAACTGTTCTTGCAATCGCACAACAATACACGTATGGGTTGGAATCAGATCGAATGGGGGAATGGGGGCTACTCCGGAGGAGTATGAGGGATGGGGGAAGAAGGGGAAGGGGGTCGGCAGATCATCTTCTTGTCTTCTCTTCTACATGCTCAACCTCGTCTGAACTGCGAGACAGAAGAGATCTTCAAATGGTCTGCTGATGCGGCGAAGACGAATTTCGAATTGGTAGACGTCCTGAACAGTTTTCAAGCTACAGTAATCCCGCAGAATTGGATGTTTTCGTCTTGAGATCACGCGGATTTTAAGAATCCGCTTGCGTATGGTCTACTCCTTTTTTTGTCAGAAGAAGTCCAAGTTCGTCGAAACTCTTGGGTGATCCGAAGAGTCTCCTCATTGATAAGTACAACCCTCCGTCTGGCATGTTTCGAATGTTAGCGGTGTTTACATCGCACTTTCGGCCATAAACATGCACTTTCGCAGTGATAGCATGCGACTGCGGTATCATCAATCGCGAACTGACTGAGAGTGCGGTGTTGTGATGCAGTGCATGGTTTGGATGTCGGAATAGGACAGTGCCCTTTGCGAAAGTGCGATGGAAAGACAAGGCAGAGCGAAAGAAAATGGCAGATGATGGGGTAATCTTACCGCTCTCGTTAATTATCTCTGCCTGGTCAGAGAAAGTGATAGAGTAGGTGAAAGTATAGACAGCGCATTGCTCGTTAGATGCTATCTCGGGGTTGCAGTTAGAAACCGGCAGGTAAACAAGCGACGCATGGTGCACTTTGACGCAGGTTTTGCTCTTTTGTTGCAAGGGATGGGAAATGAGATGCAGATCACGAAGATAAGTCAAACTAGATGCAATATTTTTTTGGATTATTGCTCCCCACTTGATCCCCTACCTTCTCTTGATGGAACAACTTGATCAGTCGAGTGAACACAGCAGAAGGGTGAAGGGGGATCTCAAAGATCTGTCGGCCTTCAGCAAGAGGACACGAGGGATTGTCACGACAGATCGAGTCGCTGTTCCTGCAATCGATTGACTACCGTAATCGTCCTCTTCGTGGTGGGACTCACAACAGGGCGAAGGAGGGCAGGTACACCCATCCGCAGCCCAGCCAATTCTTCGATCGCTTGAACGCAGCCACCTCCACTGTGAGATCGTCCACCCTGCAGAGTACTGTAGCTAATCAATCGATAGTCTACCGTACCTTCTCGTCAATCGACTGGTCAGATCGACAAAGATCCTGAGCTGATTGGAGATATCGATTGGATAGTTCTCCTGCCCGAGAAAGTTCGTGATGGCTACGGTATGCAGATCGATCGACCCTGAAATTACGGTAATCGAAGGGTTCGAGAAAGCTAAATGGCGCTTTTCTGAGTGCAGTCTGAACCCGTCTCTACATCTCGCTCACTCTCTCATCATTCCGTATTGTCCTTTCGTTTACTTGTCCTTCTTCTAGTACTTTTCTTCGTCTATTCTAAATCCTTCTTATGCGTCCAATTCTATTTCTTGTTGTTTGTTCTCAATTCGCCACTACAGTCTTCTCCTACGCTTCATTTTGTACCGTAACTTTGTCGCAAGTCGTTGCTTCCTCGGGGAAAGGTTGTTTGCCATTTCCCACTGATAATGTTGTTGACGCTCTGGCGCAGTCATCTATGAGACCTGCGGTGTGTCAGCGGGTATCATCGTAGTAGCAATTACGAGCCTTTTTCTCGCCGGTCGACAGGAGTAAACAAATGCACTGGGAAAATCATGCATGAGACAAACGAGAGAAGGGAAGGAAGGGAAAGGTTTGCACGGAGATCATTGCAATTGGCTATAATGAGCTCCTCTGGGGAAGCCTAGGGGACAAAAACTGAGTAATCACTGCTCTCTCTGCGCACTTTCCCTTGAAGTTCTCGTCAAGTTCAGTGATCACACTCCTTTGACGCTGAACAGCACACATTTTTTGTTAGACAAAATTACGAAAATAATGTATCGATTCTTACGGGATTCTTCGCACTCGAACACGTGCACTCGATGGGTGGTCGAGTTGGGAGAGAGATCACAGTCTGGCCCCTTCTCCATCGAACCCTCCTGGTACCTTTCCGTCGCCAGATACTGACGGAAGAGACCTGAGGAGGCAGTTGATCTTTGATCTTTGATCTCCTTGGTCTTACCAGCATCCAGACTATCGCCCATGATCTTTCCATAGCTTCGAAGGGCCGGGTTTCGCGAGAAAGTTGAGGGAGGAAGGGGCGGGGGTGGTCTGAATTGTAATTAGTTTGTTTGCTCAAATCTTTGAGTGATTCAGACAGGGAGCCTACAGGGAACTCTCCCCTAATTGCTTAATCCGCTCTTCAATTTCCAATTACTCTTCATTATAATCGCTCCCTCGAGAGGTTTTGCCGAAAAATGGAGCAGTTCCTCCTTTGCTATCGGCTGGCAGACTCATTAGTGGTGCCTACTGTATCTAGAGCGCTTTAGAGATTAAACATCCGTCTCACCATTTCACACACTATCTCGGTGGCTGGAATCGAGAAGCGGGCAACCTTATCCCCTGACTCATTATTTGATTGCTCTTCCCTTCCCTACAGGGAGATTTCTGCGGGGGATAGCACACATGTTCGTTCCCCCGCTAGAGTCTCAATTGTTGTACTCGAGGCGATGAAAACAAGTCCATCAACCTCGAGTCGTAGTGCCAGACTCGAAGGCTATTTACTGTCGCAATCGTACTCAGAAGGACACTTCGGGTCTAGCGTAAATAGCAACACAAAGTCTGAATTGAAGGTGTTTTTCCACACTGGGGGTTACCGGTAGAGCAATGAATGGACCTATTCAATCTGCCTACAATCTCACGAGACTACACTCTTTTTTGAGGGCCCACACCTCCGGGAACAAGTTTCGAAAACAAGTCGCAAACCCGGAAAGCACTGCAAGCGAAATTGTAAGGCGTAAGGGAAATTGTTCTCTGCAATGGGGGACTGATCTCAATGCGAAATGCGCGTTGTCAACAGCACTTTGCAGCGCCTGTTTCTCGATCTATTGTGGTCACGCGATGTAAGAGTCGAAAGCATTTCGCAACGCACCGAACAGCGCCTGCGAGAACGAAAGTTCTGCTCTTTCTGCACTGTTCCAATAAAGATCTATAGAGAACGATCCCTAGAGTTTCACCAGCCGAACTCTGGCGCTTGGGGGGGGGGGTCATCTGGGGTTCTCCCCGAAAGGCATCGAAGATGAGCTCTTCTCTTCTCTCACCTCAACGCCGTCTGCAGATATGATTGTTGTCCTTGGACGAATGGAAGGACGAGCAGAGTCAACACACAAAACATTCCTGAAGAAGAGACTCGAGTTGCTCGTTCTTTAGCTCGAGACCAATTTAGTCACGCTTTGTTTCTCGGAACTGGCGTAGACATGCGGACATGCGGAATTATTCATAGATTAAATCCAATTTCGAAATGTTTTCGTCCTCCAAAAGTTCGACAGAGCTTCTAGACGTCATTATTCATAGCTAGACTGTTTGAGAATGGTTAAGCAACTTAGCCTAGATAAGTCATCAAACGTTCAGTTCAGTTGGGTGCAAACAACATCTGACTACGTATCCACGTGGATGATCAAAATCTAGGGACCGTCATAGATGCTTTTCAAGGAATTCAAAGATGTCATAGGGTCTTATGATAAGTGCATGTGAGGCGCAAGAGTGCAACAGAAAATAGCTCGAAATATTTTTGAGATAGAATTCGAATTAGTCGGGGCAAGAAAGGATTGATCTCATCTGACATCTAAATGAGCGTCTAGCACAGAGGATAATGAGACGAAATCGGGAAGCGCAGACGCGCGGAATAGTAAAGTGATAGGGATAAAGGGGGATGGAGGATGGAGGGCGAGTGTTTGATTAGACTCGGGATGAGGCAAAGGTCAAAACAATGGACTAAAGCATGGAGGAGGGGCAAGAACAAACGGGAGTGATTGTGACATGGGAGAGAAGTGTGTAGATAGAGGAGAGAAGGAGGGAGAACGGAGGGTCAAAGAAGAAGAAGTGACCGAATTGGAAGGGAGAATCTGATGGGAACGAAGAACTTCTTTGGAGGGAAAGAGGGACACTGATACGATTGACAGAAGCCATCACTCTTATCTACCGATGGACGAGTCGATTCACTCTAATCGCATTCAATCATCTACCAGATTCTTCAATTGATCACTAGTCTAATCACTCGAATGGAACACTAAAAAGCGGTGTCCCATAAGTCGAAATGGTTCTCTTCCCGTCGTCTCGTTTCTTCTATTTGCTTCTTCCCGTGAACACATTGTCTTCTTCCTTCCCCTCTGGGGGTAATTCGACCCCTTCCCTGATTAGTTCCCTCCTTCCGTCTTCTCCACCAAACTTGCCCTTGACTACCATTAATAAAACGTTAATTTATTACTACATCGGTTACATACAAAACTGAAACATTCTTATTACAACAATTGACATCTTTCAGCAATTGTAACAGCGAAAAGTACAAATGGAATTATGCAGGGAAACTTCTAATTTTATGCGAAATCATGCCTATTATGAAAAGGGGCGAAGAAAGAAGGAGGGGCTCTTGGCCTAATATTATGATTTACTTTGGGATATGACTGCGCCTAGCGGGCAGAGTGATAAAGCTTCGACTGATAATACTGGAATCGAATCAACAGTAGGGAAAAGGGTACTGTATGTGTGTGGAAAGATAGGGTACTGTAGTGCACAACAGAGTAATCAATACTAGGCGAAGTAATTGATTGGGAACGGGATCGATGAGATAACCGCGTACTCGGATATTATGGTAGGTCACAGGTTGGGATAGAAGAAGAATGGGAGAGACTCGCGAAATGGGATACAATTGAGTTTGAATGGGGAAAAGGAATATGTATGGGATAAAATCTTCTTTGATCAACGGAATATTGCTAATTATGCATGGAAACTGAGAATACACGAGCACAGCAAACGTTGAATCTCTAAGCAAAGTAGGTAAGAATGAAGAGAATATCCAAAAATGTCCTAGAAGGGTCAAAGTTATCGGATCCTATAAGGTGTACAAGGGAGAGAAGGCAGATCACTGTCTCTCAGTCTGGGGTGGTTTGGGTGGGAGATTGGCCTCGAAGGCGATCTTGGCCAATTCCTTCAGATGGTGCTC
Source organism: Pristionchus maxplancki (assembly GCA_900490775.1). Taxonomy (NCBI): domain Eukaryota; kingdom Metazoa; phylum Nematoda; class Chromadorea; order Rhabditida; family Neodiplogasteridae; genus Pristionchus; species Pristionchus maxplancki. The sequence goes on along the minus strand of LS591075.1, from coordinate 328,448 downwards.
ATTGGCCCTTCCCGTCTCCTTCACTAATTGGGCGAAGATTCCTTCGGATTGAGAGAGAAGAAGGTGAGGAGCCGCCAGTTGGAGGACCTCGCCGTGGTCAAGCACCTAAATATACCATTATTGCTCCTCAAATCCTTCATATTTTCGAAATCACTGCCCAATCAACCCTTGCGTACACGCCGTTCTCCGAACAATTTCTCCATTGTCGGTGCACCTTCCAGTCTACCTCATACAAATAAACGGAACTGCATTACGTCTTTACTTCACAACAACTTCCATTCCTCAGAATTGCGCTCAAAATACCGCAATCCTACACGGGTATTAACTTCCTCGACGACAAAACATGGTCGTTCTTTTCCCGTAGACTCGAGACTGGCAAGCAGGTCACAAACACGTCTCCCCTCTCCACTTTCCCATGACGATGTGTCCTTTCAACGATCGCCTTCGCCTGTCCTTCTCCCATGCCTGTCAACAGACTGATCTGCCGTCCACGACGAGAGAGACAACACCAACAGAACAGACATCTACAGACCTATAGCACAGTCTTTGCACAGGTGCTCCCGTTCTGAATTCTAGAAGGACAACCCCTTCGTCCCTTCGTCAAGAATAACAACATAACATCTCTCGGTCGATCAGTCGTCGTGCCAATTCAGCGTAAGTGAGTGCTGTTCTCGAAACGACACGAAGGACAGTGCACTTGTACGGTTAAAACACAAACATGTTTAGTACGAAGAAGGGAGAAGGAGAAAGAAGGACTTGAGATAGTACAGTCTTCGATACTGTCGGGGAATGGAGAAAGGCACGGGTTACGGTAGGCGAGATCAACCCCTTCTTCAGGGGTATGCACTATCGCGTCTCGCTTTGTCTTATTTTAGAAAGAATCAGGCTGGTTCGAAAACAACAAGGTTCCCAGGAGGCTTACTGATAGGGACCCGCAAAATTAAATCAGTTCCCAATAGGCGGTTCCAGGTTGGCTACCGTAGTACTCACCAGCACTCTGCTCGAGTCCATGATTGTGTGTAGTCGATGGGCGATCGTGAGTACGGTAGCATGGGCGAACGCCGTGCGGAGAGTTCGCTGGATCAGCGCGTCCGTCCTGTAATGGGGAGGGATGAATCGATAAATGACTTCTTTTTTAAATCTACGAATTGATAAATCAATCGATAATCTCTCTTACTTGTTATCGACATTAGCGGTGGCCTCATCGATGACGAGGATGGTCGTCTTTCTGAGGAGAGCACGAGCGAGGCAGATCAACTGACGCTGTCCGACGGAGACGTTCGCGCCTGCGAATACCATGGAGATTTTAGATTCAGCTCAAATGATCGGATTTGTACAAATCGTTCAGCATTATTGAAAATTTCTCAAAATTTTTTTTTATTGTAATTTCGAAAAAAACAAATCCAAACGTATGAACAATCTGCATACCTCCCTCCTGGACGGGTGCCTCCAGTCCGTTCCCCATATCCGCCACCACTCCCTTCAGCTCGACCAACTCGAGTGCCGACCACAGATCCTCGTCCGAATACTCATCGAACGGATCCAGATTCTTCCTGATCGAACCGACGAAGAGGACGGGCTCCTGAGATGGTAATAATAAATGCACAGCGGAAAAAATATTTGGCGATAAAGTTCATTCAAATATTAGGCCTTGTCCAATCAGGAATGTAGGTTGACTATTGTCAGCGACATTCGAATACACATTAGACGCGTCTCATACGCTTGTCCGAATGCCACTTTCGAAACTCCTCACCTGCGGGATGATTCCGATGCTCTTCCTCAACGTCTTCAGAGGCACAGTCGCCGTGTCGACGTCATCGATGATAATGTGACCCTGAGAGACGGTTACGGTATTCCAAATTCGATCGATCGATCGCTCACCTTCGAGGGTACGGTAAGACGGAAGAGTGCGCGGAGCAGCGAGGACTTGCCTGCGCCCGTTCTGCCTACGATGCCAATCTGAAAATATATCGATTTTTATCGATTGATAACGCAATCGTCTTCTCTACCGTATTTCTACAATATTTGTCATATGCATCTTTAGAATAACCCTGGACGGAGCAAAACTCGTGCATCATATTTTTTGATCTACCGTACCTTCTCTCCTGGCTGGATATCCAGAGTGACGGCCTTGAGTACGAAATCGGTGCTGTCCTCTCCGTACTTCATCCACACGTCTCTCATCTGCAAAACAATCCCATTCGTCCTTTGATCTACCCGACAGACCCGCACAACACTTTCCCTTGATCTACTCGAGTCGACCACAAATGGGTCTCCATCTCATGCACTCTCCAGTGCAACTCCAGCCAATCAAGAACCCGTATGTTTCTACCGTATGCTTGAGCTGAGTCAGATGTTATTCTCGAGTTCAGCTATGCCGTCATTGCAAGCTCATCACTCCCATCTCTATCTCTTTCTCATCCCTCTCTCCCTTTCCCCTTCTCTCTCTTCTTCGTCCTCAAAGTTCAACCCAAACAACGCACTTCCCGTGTACTTTCAAATAGCCAAACAACACGACGAGAGAAAGAGATAGGCCACAATCACGTAATATTCGAGTAATCGTGAATCTTGTGCCCCTATCGAAAGTGCATCCCTCTCTCTCTCTTGCCAACGAGAGATGCACTATAATTATGAGTGATTACCGAGGGACTCAGCGAGAAACCACGTATTAGCGACCATAATTTAGTGCTACGCGAAAGATCAAAGGCAACATCAAAGTAAACGAAAAGAGAGAATAACTACAATATCCGAAATAACTCCATTACTCATCAGGCACCGATTTAGCTCCGATCTACCGTAGCCCCTTCTATATTCTGCCTCCTGCTCTCTTTGAGTGCACATTTCACAGCATGTTGACAGTATTCCATCTGTCCTCGAGGGACTTCGCTGTCCTCTTCCAACCCTCTGATCATCCTCCTCCCCCCTCTGATCCCCTCGTCCCTCCCCTCCTCCCGTCCCTCTCCCCTCATCTGACTGCCAATCCACTGGTGGTCACTCTAAAAGGGTCTAATAAATAGCTAGTCCCCTGTCCTCTCCGTGCCTTCTCCTTCTCTTCCCCTCTCACAGTCCTCTCGTACTCTTGTTTAACTCCCCTTCGCCAGTCGTCCGCTCTTCTCCCTTTATTCTCCCTTTCAGGACACGAAATGGGGGAGAGACTATGGTCACCCAAACGTGATTTCAACCTATTTTCGAGTAGCGAAAAGCGCAATCTTAACGCAAGAAACGAGAAAACAGACACAGTATCAAAAAAATGAGTGCTGTGCTATTGAGGGTCTGGCTACAAATTCTTATGTTAGGTGCACCGTAGACTATAATTGAAAATAGGGCCCGTCAAATCACCCAACCTATGCACCTAATTGCTTCTCTACAGTACTCTCCTACCGTACCCCTACCGTACACCTCTACCGTACCCCTCCCTCTCACCTGTAGATGTCCCTTGCTGGGCCAATGGTCGCTGGCTGGTCCATCACTGCTCTCCTTCCTCTCACTCATCTTCCTTCTCTCCATCCTCACACTAATTCCCTTCTTCGTCTCCTCAGGAGGGAGGGCGGCGTAGTTGACGATGCGCTCGATTGACACCATCTCAACAGAACTATCTTATTAGGGCATATGAGTTGACCGATGTCGAATTTATCGAATCTTTTCGAAAACACGAGAAGAAGAAAAACCCTTGCAACCCGAATTTCATTAATCGAAATCAACTCACTCCATTCTGCAACTCAGCCGACTGTCTCATAATCCACGAGAAGAATCCAGTGAGTTGCACAGCGTACACCAGCATGAGAGCCACTTCGCCAGAGGATATCGCGTCTGAGATCATGATTATGATTTATTTCCGAAAAAGAAGTTGTGAGATAACGTGACTGATCTGCGTGAGCATCATCAGATTACTGCAAAGAAAAAATGCCGAGTACTGATTTGTTCAAACCAGCTGATCATTTGTTCTTTTTTAAGCGAATCGACAGAGAGAAAGAACACTGCCACCCCCGTCTCCACGCTATTCACCACTGAATGCAACTCCAATTTTCCACCCTGCAAATGTAACACACATTTACCATCTATCCGGATATTTTGCAATTTTTTAAAAATTATGTGTGCAAGAGACCAATCATTTAGCCTTGAGCCTCCAATAAATTAAACTCTCGATGCATCTCCTATCCCACTAGTATAGAGATAAAGAATTTTTTAAAGTTTAAAAAATAGGGAAATTGGCTGACCCTTGAAGAAGATGCAGAAGAAGGCGACGAAAGCGAGGAACACGTTGACCAGCCAATCGATCCAAATTGCGAACCAACGAGAAGACGCGATACCGAGGTAGAAAGAGGCTACCGAGACATTCTGAAAAGGACGAATTATTGTTGTCCACTACAAACATGTATTCTTCATCACCCAACCCATTCCCGTTACACTCAAAAAATCAATACCTATTTCGTCATCATTACGCAATATGACGTAATCCTTACGCAATAACCCGTTTTTCGCGTGTTACTCGGCGCTAACTTGACCAAATCACTCGAGCGATGAACCAAAAGAATCATCGTGAGCAAAACTTTCAAAATTATATGAATTTCATCATCACTACGCAATATGACGAAATTCGTTTTTCGCGCCGTTTTCAGCGTTAACTTGACCAAAATGGCGCATTTGGAGAAGGATGACTTGAGGACTCACGAGCCTACTTTTCAGGGGAGTAAAAAGCAAAGGGAAGTCGGGAACACATGTGGAGAGCACTCTAAAACACGCGAAGCCTTTTACAAGGGAAGATGCCAATGTGCCTTGGGCATTTTAACCATTGCACGCAACCCGGCGAAGAACGTAGCAACCGACGGTTGCTAGTTCCCTACCCGTATTCCCTCTGGCAATTCATCTCTTATTCATCGCCAACTAGGAAAGTCCAAGTTTCAACAAATCTCCTTAACTCCAACTCGACCACTGTAGCCAATTTCAACTGCTTTTTCTCTACAATATATGAGGCCGTTCGTGTAAGGTTCAACAGGTGGCTGGAACAGGTCGAAAATCCAAATGGCTCATAATGTGCAGTCAGATAGACCTTTCGATTCTACACCCTGCTACGGTTTTAGATTTTTGATATCATGCCTCCGGACGGAGAAAAGGACCTAACTTTTTTCGGTAAAATTTGAAATTTTTTGCAATATCTCCTCGAAAAATAAACCGATCTTTCTGAAAATTTGCATATCCCCTCAAAATTGTATGCTGAATCGAATGGTAATAGTGCCGTGAGTTGATTTTTCATCCCCTTTGAGATCAAAAAATGAATTTTTTTCTTATAAAAGTGGCGGCAGTAATTCGTTTTTAGAATGAAAGAGCGCACTTTTTTGATCATTTTGGTATATTTGGTTATGGGGTTTTGTCGTACCGGACTAGCTGTCTATCACAATTTATCAGGCCCAATGCATGCAGAATGGTCTTGTTTACCGCTTACCCCTGCCGCTCTCGCCCTCTGCGTCTTTGACGCTCTCTCACTTTTCCCTTGTCTCTCGTTTCGATGCGAGAGAGAACACAATGCGAGACGACGAGAGGGAAATGAGAGACAAGGGAAAAGTGAGAGAGCGTCAGAGACGCAGAGGGCGAGAGCGGCAGGGGTAAGCGGTAAACAAGACCATTCTGCATGCATTGGGCCTGATAAATTGTGATAGACAGCTAGTCCGGTACGACAAAACCCCATAACCAAATATACCAAAATGATCAAAAAAGTGCGCTCTTTCATTCTAAAAACGAATTACTGCCGCCACTTTTATAGGAAAAAAATTCATTTTTTGATCTCAAAGGGGATGAAAAATCAACTCACGGCACTATTACCATTCGATTCAGCATACAATTTTGAGGGGATATGCAAATTTTCAGAAAGATCGGTTTATTTTTCGAGGAGATATTGCAAAAAAATTTAAAATTTTACCGAAAAAAGTTAGGTCCTTTTCTCCGTCCGTAGGCATGATATCAAAAATCTAAAACCGTAGCAAGGTGTAGAATTGGAAGGTCTATCTGGCTGCACATTATGAGCCATTTGGATTTTTGACCTGTTCCAGCCACCTGTTGAACCTTGTTGAACCTTATGCGAACGGCGTCATATACATACTCACCATCACCATCCTTCCACCATTCTCCCTCCCCCCCCCCCCCTCCCCCAGCCATCTATCAACCTTCCTTCCCCCTCCTCTCACCTGCATTTCGTGGTACTTCTCCATCACCGACTTCTCGCATCCGAATGCGCGAATGGTCACGAGTCCATTCATGAGGGCGGAGATGTGCGAGTAGAGAGGAGAACGGGCTGAAATGCAATCATCATTTACTATTAAACCTTGGATTCTTATCGTCTAGATTGCCATCTTGGTGTTTCACTAATCCTACAAGGCCCCGAACATGTCAAGGATCTCATTACTGTGTTGGCTTTGTGGTTAGAATAAACTTATGCAATATTTGAAATTTCACCCCTGTAACTTCATGCTTCAATGATGCTACAACATGCCAAAATATATGGCAGGTTCGATTGCTGTGTGTACTGTGTTGCGATTTTATAACACGTCAAAACCAAGACTACTCACACGTGGCTTCGAGTCTCTTGACCGATCGCGACGTCGCCAGATAGACTTGTCTGAAGACGTAGAAGACTGCGACGAGTGGAAGAGTGGGAAGGACGATCCATGGATTGAGGAGGAAGATCATACCCACGATTGTGAGGAAGTTGAGCATTCCCTGGAGAGGAATCGGTTGAATTCGATAATTTCGCAAATGCCATCCTTGTTACAATTTGGTTTCACTTGGATCATATAACTAGACTTTATTGGAGATCACCGATTTCTTTATCATATCTAATTTTTAAAAAAAACGAATAAAAAAACTGACAACGACGAATTCGAAGAAGACCATGGAGACGAGGTCGTCCATCGTCGAGACATCCTTCGAGAATCGATTGAGAACGCGACCTGGAATTCACACATTATCCCAATTGAAATTTCGGTGCTTCACGTGTTCTAGATAATGTCTCATTTGTGAGTTGCGCTAATACAGTGGCAACAATAAATAATCGATTTCATATATGCCAACTGGATGTTTCCGTAACTGATTTCGTTGGAAAAAAGCAAAAGAAGAAGCAGACGCGTTACCAATGGGATTCTTGTCGAAGAACTCGAGTGACGTCTTCACGACAGCGTCGAACATCTTCTGATGGAGATGACGAGAGGCGTCCACTTCGAGGAGACGGAACCACAGGCATCTGAAAGCATTGGGATTTCATTTGTGACGTTCTCATTCCCGATACACTTTTTCTTTATAGCTGTTAAGATCTGCCTCAAAATTGAACAAATTCGCTCTTCGTCCACAAGTTTCGTCATTTGTGCTACACGTTGACCTCGTTAACCTAATTCTGATTCTGGTAATATTTTCATCATATCCTTTATCAAACACACTAGATCGCGAAAAGAGAAATAGCACACACCAGGTGCATTGGCGACACTCGACTATCCTTAGAAGAGAGTTTACCACGTAACTTAAATATCGTCGACATATTTCACGACTAAACCAAAATTTTCTACCGCTTGGCTATCAAATTGTTTCCAGTTTCATTCGACCTATTCATCACCCTTCTCACCTCGCCACTGCAAAGACGAGCAGGATGAGACTCATCACCGTGTACGACAGCTCGTAGCCACTCGCCGTCATCTGCAATAGATCAATATTCCCTCCAGTCTACCGTACTCCTACCGTACCTCAATCCCCACTCCGACTACCGTAACCGTGTCATTCCACTCCCGCCCCGTCTCGTTGCGTAGAGAGGCCAGCTCGATTGCGTTCGTCCTGCAATCAATAGAATATTTTTCAGATACGGTAATAAAGCCAGTCGTCGATGGCTTCCCCTCTCCCTACCGTACCACTTGTTCATCCACCAGTCTACGAAGACGACGATCATCTGAGTGGCGAGGACGACGAGTACGATGGGAGCGACGAGAAGGGGACGACGTGCGGACATGGCCTTCATGTACTCCCAGTAGATGGACCAGGGCACGGAACCTGAGACGAGGAATATTGTTTATCAATTGATTGGAGGGCTAACGTATACTCCAATACTCATATTCAGTATATATTTTTGTTTTTGTTTCTAGCAGCGCCCAATCACGACGTATCAAAGTTGCGAGGTTCACCAGTCTTCTAATGATACTTAATGATACTTAGGCCGGGTAGCGCAGTGGTTGTGTGTCAGAATGCGATTCCGATGGTCACGAGTTCGACCCCCCGTGCCTACAGATCCACCCAACCAAGGGGGTTAAGAAATATTGGTAGTGAGAAATCACGATCCAAATTCCCCATCGGCGTGCACACAACTCGCAGATTAGTCTGGCAACAGGCCACTGAGAAATCAGGATAGGCC
>LS591075.1:245788-319962 GCA_900490775.1 Pristionchus maxplancki | reverse complement strand
TTTACTTTACTTTACTTATCACCACTTCACACGGATTTGTGAATTTCTTTCTTTCGCTTATTATCACTGCACGAATGAAGGCTATTTTGTTTATTTTTGTTTTTATCAACGCCGAGCAATGATGTATCAAATTTTAATGGCTCACTAGTCTTCTAGTAATATTCGAGTATCGCCACTTCACCTGGTTCGCTCTTACTTCCTATTTCAACCGAAAAATGAGCGCTTGACAACACAAACTAGTTCAACTCACCCTCAGCACTTTCCTCCTCTTCTCCGACCAGATCACTCTTCTGTTCCTTCTTCTCTTTCTCTTCTCCTCCATCCACCACATCCAAAAGGGCATCCGACTCCTCCTCACCCGATCCCTCTGCAAAGCAATTTTTTAAATCAGAAATATAGTCATGCTCTTTACAATAACTGAATAATGTTCTCCTCAGAAACTAAAACATCATTTTTAAAGACACATCACAATTAGGGGGGAAATTGTTCTAGGAGCGGAGATAAATGATCAAAACTCCTAACAATCCTCAGACTACATCGTCCCTCTGCAACACCAATCCTTCCCTCCCCTCATCCTCACCTCCAGTCTCGCTTCCCTCTCCCTCACTCTTTCTGGGCGAAGTCTTCTCGGACGTTGAACGACGGCGATACGATTTGCGAGTTTCCTGCAATTTAATGCTCGATTTCGATTCAATGAACCAGGAGATAATCTAGCCTTCTCGTCTACAAATGAAAGCTATTTTTATTGTTCGTACAAAAAACTCTACAATACTGAAATTGCGCGGTTCACTAGTCGCCTCATAATACTTGAATATCGCCAATTCACCAGGTTTGGTGCTTTTGAAAAAAAAAAGCTTTTTCTTTGAAAAATCGCAATTTTTAAAAGCACAATTTATTGCTATTTTTCGCTATAACGAAAAAGACAAACCTGAATGATCTCCTTCATCTCCTCTGGATTCTCCTCGAATACTCGATCGGGCGGTCCTTGTACGACAATCTTTCCATCCTTCATCACGACCAGTTTGTCCGCCGATTCCACGAATTGAACCTGCGAGGTTCGCGGTTTAGCAGATTCTCATAAGATCAGAATTTCACTCCTTTTTTTTTTAAAAATTTCACTCCAATTTCACTCCATCATAAAATAATATAAATCGCTTACCTGATGTGTGACCAGGATGACGACCTTGTCTCGCAGACCCTCGCAGATGCATCTGAAGTAGGGAAATCAATAACCCTTCATTTTCATGCCACCCCTCGCCACTCTCAGACACTGATTGCAACCCCCTCCCAAATGTTGTCACCTCCTGTAGGCCCATTGCCTGATGTCAGGGTAAATATTATATGGTAAAATCCATCCCACAACCAATTTGATTTGTGTTTCACTCACTTCTCAAAGATAAATCTTCCGACACTAGCGTCGACGGCAGAGAGGGGGTCGTCCAGTAGATAGATCTCCGCCTCACGATAGAGGGCACGGGCAAGCGAGACTCGCGCCTTCTGACCTGCAATCAGGACACTTCATGCTTCATCAAACCTATATTCCTAGTATAATTCCTCCAAATTAATGAGATGCATGCGGGCTTCCCACAATATCCAAATTAAAATTAGCATTTTTTTTAAGGCGATCTCGTGCCGCGTCCCATTAAATCATCAGCGAAAACAATAACAATGATTTTGGTGAAATGGGAAGGATAATACGACTATCAACCCTATTCCTCACCTACCGAACCAAATGCACATCATTTTCTCTAGATGACCTCATGCTAACATCCTTGCATCGTCGCTATCAATCAATCAGTCCCCCCCACTCTCACCTCCCGACAAACTGGCTCCTCTATCTCCCACAATCGTGAGATCTCCTCTCGCCATCTGCGCCAGATCCGACTGAAGGGCGGACAGCTCGATCGCGCGCTTGTATCGGTCCTGATGAGAAAAGGGATTAGTACGGTACTATCACGATTGTCGATTCTCGCTACCGTACCTCATGGAAGTCACTGCCGAATAGGATGTTCTCCTTGAGCGTACCCGAGAAGATCCACGAGTCCTGAATGGATGCAGTTACGTTACCATACTTCGATTCTACCGTAATCACTCACCTGTGAGCAATATGCCACTCGTCCATCCACCTTCAGCTTTCCGGCCATTCGCCGAGTCTCGCGAAGAATCGAAGCGAGCAGGGAAGACTGTATTTATTGATTTTCAGATGCTAAGATGTACGAATCAAATCCCTCATTCACACCAACAGTTATCAAACCTTGGAAACACGACTGTGACTGGTGAAATATTTTCACATGAAACCGAAACAAGCAGAATGAAAAGCATCTATTTAGGACAATAACATGATAATAATTGCACTGCTTCCCTACCTTTCCTGCTCCGACAGGTCCGATCACTGCACAGACTTCTCCTCTCTCCACCTTCAATGAGATGTCCTCGACGGCGATGGAAGGAGGAGTCGAGCACTTGAGATCATCCCCTTCTGATTCCTTCTTGCCCGATTTGCCCTTCTGCAATTGCTCGCCTTCTGTATTTTTTCGCTACTTTTTCATTGTGTGACTTTTGCCAAGTTTGACTTTTGCCAAGTATGCTGCTTTACAAACTCTTAAAATCAAGACTCATTCATTCTATCACAGGTTTTTCCTAGTAAAGTAATCGGACCCCTCCTCACCTCACTCTTCTCGTCCTCCTTCTTCTCTCCTTCCCAACTCGAAGTGAACCCTTCCATCTCCACTCTCGGTCTCTCTGTCGCTTCGAATCGAATCTCCGCCCATTCCTCTCTCGCTCCCATCTTCTTCACTTCTCCACATTCCACTCCGTTCAGCAGTTTCTGCAATTTAATATTTTCTATCGTATTTTCCACAGCCAAACTAAAAAAGCTGTTAGGTTCAGAACATGTTCACTCCTTGCAACGGTAAATTTGCTAGTATAAGTTAAATAATTTTGAGGAAATCTAACCTCTTCATCATTCATCGACACAACTACTGCTCCTCCTCCATTCTCTCTCTTCTTTCCATTGCTCTTTCCATTCATTTCGTAGTCGAGACAGAGAACGGACGCCTCGTGCCCGAATTCGTCCAGTAGAAGCACCTACAATTTATTTAATTAATAAATAAATAATTAGCTGTCAAATGCTAATAAATCACTTGCGCACAAGCACCTGGTGAGTTGGAGATACGCTGTCTCATTATGAAAAAATGGAAATGGCTATGGAGCTATGGAAATGCAATAGTGTGCATACAAATTCGACAACAACAACAACAATTACCTTCTGAATTCGATCTATGGCTACCAGCATATCGAATAGACAGTGGAAAGAGAAGGGAAGGAAGAGGGTGATGGGCAGACGACACGAATTGAACAGCGCTGCCTGCAATGGGCAAGTAATTAGCTGATTCCAGGATAATTTACTCCTTGAATACTCGGTGAAACTCAAAGGAAACTGCTACAATTGTTGTAAAATGGTGGCCAGGAATCCATCCTTACAGTTTTCGGCACCCGTTAAAACCTTGATACACGTTGCTAAGGTCCTTCCGTATTCCTTCCGAAATAATTAGACCCCCAATTAAGGCATGACAAACCCCTGAAAATCCAGTCTATAAGATGAATCATTACTCACGGCGACGAAGATGGTGTCGGGGGTCATAACATTGCCCAGATGGATGAATGAGAGGGCGGCCGCGAGCATGATCAATTTGCCCGTCGCCCAGAAGAGACCGAGCATCGTCGACTGCACCAGACCGTAGTTGCGGACCGAGAGCATCTCGTGACTGCAAAGAACAGTCTGTCTTCAGGAATTAGTTACCATTGCCTAGTCAAATTTGACCAATGAAATCATAGTTGCCCTCTACCTGACAATTACTCGTGACTACTTGAGGCTGAGGACATAATTTTTTTTGTAATTTCAAGCGAGAACAATGTACTTACTGCGTTCAACTATATTCCAGACAAAATTTTCAAACCAAGTCAAGTGTCTAAGATACCAGAAAACACCGGGATAAAAGTGGAACTCACGATCTCAATTTGTCTATGATGGCCGAGAATGCGTCTTCCCACGCGTACATCTTGATCACCTGAGGAGCAAATCGATATTTACCGTAATCCAATCAATCAATAATACCGTACCTTGATTCCATTTAGGATCTCGCTCATCACACTGATTCGCTTGTCCGATCGAGAGGCCGTCGTGCGTCTGCAAATCGATATCTACCGTAACTAAAGTGTTTCCCAGATCAAACAACGATTTTTCTCAAATTAGCATTTCTCTAAAACGCCAGACAGTGTGAGCAAGTAAAAAATGAATTGAATAATCCATTGGCGGTTTGCATTATTCCTCCCCGGCTCATCTCCGTTTCACCCTCACCTGAACGTTCCCATCAATCTTCCGAAGAATGCCTGCAGTGGCAGCAGCACGACAATCACTCCGAATCCAGCCAGGGAAGAGACACCGATGAACTGAAATATCGATTGATTACCGTATCCAAAGACTACCGTAATCTCATATCAATCGATAATCTCACCTGCCAGATGACGAATCCATAGGCGACCAGAAGGATGGGGCCGACCCACATGTAGTGAATGAAGATGAAACCCTGACAAATGGAAACTGTAGCTTGGTCTACCGTACTCGTCGCTTACCGTATCAAACTTGGAGACATCCGTCGATAGAATGTTCACGAATTGGCCTACGGTAGTCTGATGCAGGGCGGAACTGCTCAGTTTGACTCCCTGAATCAACTATTTGATTACGTTTGATGTTTTCGCCCGTACCTTATCCATAATCAGTCCCGAAACTGCGGTTTTTATGCTCATTCCAATCTTCTGGAGTTCGTAGAAGTAGGGATGGTGGATGGATATGGAGAGGAAGGAGGTCAGCACAATTCCTCCTGCTGCCATGTATCTGCAACAGTGATTAATTAGTGCCAATTGTATTGTGTGAAAGAGCTGTAGCTTCACAACTGTGATCGTATTGTGTCCGAGTAATCACAACTACAGACAAAGAAGAAAGGTGCTTTGGATGTGTAGAGTAAACATACGCCTGTGACTCCGTGAGGATTGAGCCTCGCTTGAAGAAAGAAATGAGTTGAGCCATGAAGAGAGGCTGGCCCACTTTCAGCAGTTCCTGCACAATTAACGCATGTAAAGTTGAATGCTGATGCCGCACAATGTAATATTATTTTCGTTCCACACACCTCAATCAACAGCAGGATTCCTAGCTTGAAGATGATCCATCCGTAGGTTCGGAAGATGGTCTTTTTGAGTGAGGGAGGTCGCTTCTCGAATCTAGCCAGTTTGATCTCGTCAGACCATGCACTGAAATTAAATAATTAATTAATATTATGGTTTTATTTTAAATTGTATTAATGCTGTTCTATGATCAATTTTCCTCTGTGATGCAGTCGGTTTCATCCCCCCAACTCAATTCAGCATTGATACAGTCAGCATTTCCCCATTTCGGATTATGCTTGTCTATGGTAATACCCATCCCCTTTCACAATTGTGTGCGCCAGTCGTTCACTTTTTATATGGCAAACCGACTCATTTCTCTCATATTCAGTGGGTGTTCTGACTGGGAGAAAATGGAAAAGTGACAAGCTGATACAAGGGAGACGAGACACGGAAATTGCACAACATTATTCCTCGGTTCCGTTTCTTTGTCTGGGAGGTGTATCGAAATAATTTCCTTATTCTCAATTTCCATCAGATGATTTACTCAAGACTTCTAAAGTGGCATGGGAATTGGCCTCTTATCTATGGGAATTTGGCCTTTCAATTGGGTCCATATTGACATTGCAACCCCTTTCGATGAAGTGGCGATCTATGCTCCTTTCTACACACGTAGGGGCGCAAAGTACTGATCAGGTTCACTGAGAGAACTCCACACTCAACAACTGTCCCCTTTTAATCCCATGATCAATCGGAGGGCGTCCTTACTTCTTCAATTTATCAGTCGAATTCTTGCTCTCAAAGTCATCCAGAGGCTCGTACATATCTTCAGTCGTAAGTGTTTTCTTCCATCCCATGAACATAAATCGAGTGATGAATCTAGAAAGCAACGAAACAATCACAGAAAAAGCACACATTTCGTGTGTTTGTGTGTGCTCAGTGCACTATTTCTCGCCTCTCTACTACTTTCCATCTCTTTTTCCTCGAAAGATCTTAGCACAACCAACGAATTTCACCATCGGAACGATTGGAATTGCTGACTTCTAGAATATGTGTCACTTCCCTGCTATCAATCGCATCAATTCACACCGATTATGCTAACGAGAGGGCGCTCTATTTCGGGTGCAAAAACTTCATTTCGCCCTATACTGTGAGGTGGAGCACAAGAACAAGAGAAAGTACTGATAACCGGTGCGTGTCCTATTCCCTCGAGTGTGGTCGATGATAACATGAAGGGGATAATTGAGGGGTAGACAACTCACTGGAAGGAAATGTAAGAAAGGAAGTTGGCTCGTCGCTCGGGATTCGGATTCAACTTTTGTGTATAAATAGGCTGGGGCAAGGCATTGTTGCCTTTAGGAGGACTTTCTTCCTCCATATCTGAGAGAAATAGGTTAAAAAGAGCAGCGAAAGGTACGAAACAAAGAGATAAAACGAGAGCGGACATTGAGAAATAGCGAGAAGTAGGAAGGAATACCCTCGAATTTCGTCGAGTTACGCAATGCTAGGGGGTAGGGGCGGTCAAGAAGTAGTTGACAGAGGGGGAGGAGAGAGCGTTTAGCGAGTATAAACACGGCAATCAGAAGGACAAACAGAGGAAAACGAGAGCGATAAGCGAGAGATAGATGATGTTAGGGGAAGCGCCTAATTCCCGGTCGTCGGTCATGGTGTTGGGAAATCGCAGAAACAGCTTCTGTACACCACGCTTTTCCATTTTTGGAAATTCGGCCATGTGTGAGTTAGGACAAGTGATTGTATTATTGGAGGTATTCGGAAATGGGCGGAGCTTATCTCCTTCTCCCTTCCACCTCCTCCCTTCACTCTCCTCTCTCTGAATTGCCCTCTGTCATCATGGCGCCGTATCGAGAGAAGGAATGTGGAGTCATTATCAGAGGGAAAGCGTAGTCGGTTATTATGGCCATTCAGGGACAAATTCAATGGTCCACGCCCAAATGAGAGGAGACGAGGAGGAGATAGATAAGACGCGCGCCTACTCACGATATCAGACGAAGACTCGATGTGGTGACCCCGCATCGTCCGCCCTTTATTATGTTGTGCTCCCTTCTAAGACCATCCATAATTCCTGCAAATAGTCCTCCATTCCACTCCCCTCTGTTATTCTCCTGACTCAAGTGTGATCTCTTTCCTTCAATAGTCCCTCTAATGGTCATACTCGAGAGTGGCCATCTCTCCATTCCCTTTCATCCTTCAATACAGTCTAAGAGAGACTCTTACTCTACCGGTATTCCATCCCCCTTCCTTCCATAATCATTACACATTCGTCATGCCAATCAAAGGCAGTCTACATACACAGGTCGATTTGTTACCATCCACCTCCCTTCTTCCCTCTCCATTCCTTTTCCCAGTCAATTCTCATAATCCCACACTTGTAATCTGCTCGAATCAGCACTTTCTGGGTGTTCCACTGTAGGAATTGATGATTGAATTCTGATACTGATCTACAAGTCCAATGCTCGAAAACTTCATAACATTTTTCGGTCGATAATTACCTAATCATTCACGTTCTTCATCTGAAAGCCATTAAGAACCGATTCTCTGCAGATCACAGCTCTGATAGCTATTTTTTTATCATATTTTGAAACAGAAAAATCGTCGAAGGAGATATTTTCGAAATGATTTCAAACTCGAAAGTTGCTTGAAATTTGTAAGCTGAAGACCAGGAAAGATTCCAATCCATGTTTTCCTTGAACTATGAACTAGATCTTCCTTCAATCTCCACTGTCACTCAAGTCATTCCCTCAGTCCTCGATCCAAACTCGTTGACCCCGTTATTATGCATTCTTACGGAGGAGTAGCCAGCCCTCTCTTTCACTCGATGGTCCATTCTCCCTTGGGGGCTCTCATCCACTCAGTGACCATTACCACTCAGTTATCTCCTCCTTGTTTTCACCATCTTCTCTGATTAATTCACTCTGCAGAGTGATACCATTATCAGCCTGTTTTCATCAGAAGGAGTCGCTGAGTACCAGTGAGTATCTTATTTATCCGATTCATGAGAGCCTGTGGGTACGCAGCCATTCAGTAATCAACAAGTTTTCATCATCAGTCCAGCAGGGGTCACTGAGTTTTGTACCAGTGAATACCCTATTCTTCTTATTCATCAATGCCTGAGGATACTCATCCTCATGATTCCTTCTGTTATTCTCCTTCCCTCCATTTGTCTACCGAATCAGTCTGAGCTTATCACTTGATTCGCCTCATGACATAATCGGATCGAAAAGGAAGTGCTCACTCTCCTCAGTTCACGCACTCTCTCGTCAGTCAGAGCAAAGGAGTGATCACATGGAGTGAGACAGATAGCATGTAGTGCATGCTTCCGATGGCGTGACTCCTCCCTCCACATTCCAAAGGTGAAGTCTGATTGACGAGAGATTCCTTCCTCCTTATTGCATTCATTATCACCTCGTAAACTCATTGACGCCTTTCTCTGCACATTCTCAGAGTAAGCAGCGCATAAACTTGAACAACCGATCAATGATCCGACCTTAATTAGCTGTGATATAAACGTATCTAGAATGGGTCCAAAGAAACGATTAGGCCCTTCGTCGAAATTTTCCTGCTTTATCTGATATCAACTGATCGAATACCGATTACATAAGGAGGCTTTGTTTTCGCATCGCTTCTCTATGCTATCAGTGATAGCCTATCCGTTCTGATAACCACCATCCCTCTCCTCTTCTCCCTACCGGTACACATGACTGGTCCATGTGGTTCGTCCCTCTGCTAACACCTCTTCTCTTCTTCCTATCATAAACTGAGTTGTTCACACTCTTCCTTCCTCTCTTCTCCTCAAATAAACAGTTCGTCCCGAGATTCTGATCACCCACTCTCCTCTTTCCTCTGGGGAGAAGAGCCTGAGGGCATTTCTCGCTTCTCAGCTGATTGCGAGAGATCTCTAGTCTCCCCGCTTGTTCTGAAGACACCGGACGTGATTCTAGATTGCCTGTATCACGATCTCTCCTCTGATTCATTTTCTTCTTCGAATGCATGTAGAATCAAACTGTAGGATGCTGAGAAGTTCATTGTTTCTACGTTGAATGAACCTACGAGATGCTGCAAAAGTGCATCCGAATCCCCAATCAATCCCTCTGGAATCATTTCCTCGTTCTTCATCAATGCTCGAGTTGATTCAGCTTATTCCTCTGTTTTCGCCCTCCTCCCACCCTCCTTCCCTCTCTTCTCCCTCCGATCCCTTTGTTCTCTCTTCCTCTTATCTGCCTTCCATTTCACTCCGTCTCTCACTATTTCATGTGCTTCTTTCGTCGAGTTAAGAATCAGATGGGCGAGAGAGCAGAGGGAATCGAGAGAGTCCTTCCCCTCCTCCTGAATGTTCCCTGTCAATCCCCCCTGACTCACTAATCTCCCTCCATCCCTTATCAGTAGTAATCTCTCCTCCTCCCCATCAGTCCCATCCACACCACTACAACTGACCGGTCGAAATGAGCCAGATCCAACGAGTAAGATGATCCAGATTCCATTCTATGATGATCTCTTTCGATCCCCCTTATCTTCTTCTTCCCATTTCGGCCTCGTCTTTTATGGATGTCATGCAAGGAAGAGCCCCACTTCCCTCCTTTTCACACCCGACCAAACAGCCATAACCCCTCGCCATCCCTTTGAATCTGTCGTCGTCCACAGCATTCCTCAGGGAATACCGTACCCCCTGACCAGTTATCGATTCGCTTCTACCGTAACCTACCGTGCTCGTTCAGATGCCCTACATCTACGTGCCCCCGCCTGACTACGATAGCAGAGAGATGCCTTCGGGATTCAAGGTCTCGAGACCCTATGAACCAGCTCCGGACTACCCAGTGACTATCAGACTGTCGAGAGAAGCGCTCCAGGTAATTTCTCTCTTTGAAACTATTCTTCTGCCTCATTTCTCCATCCAGAAACTAGTTTTTTTCCGAATTTTTGTAGATTTCTTCAGTGTCCGACCAGAAAACTGACACTCCTTTTGCAACGGGGTTGCGCAATTGATACCGCCTCAAAACTCGCGATTTCACAATAGAAAATCGTTCGTCAGAGCGCGCTTTTGATATCGAAAAGTCGGATGAAAGTGCTTATCACTGTCCCCTCGGAAAAGCGAACCGACTTTACAATGGGTGGACTAATCGAGATTTACCACTAGTGATAACGTGTTATCATCGAGTTCGAGTGATGGATGCAAGGTAAATATTATGTAGGCACTGCGAATGGACAATCGATTCAACAAGCCGACTCCACAAATAATCGAAGAAGATGAAGAGGAAGAGGACGAGTTGCCCAGAATACCCATCCAGAAGAGGAAACAGCAACTACAGGTTGGATTGATCTTTGATCTTTGACTTTGACGTCAAAGATTCCTTACGAAACGAATAAAACGGTGGCCTGTCACACCTTTACGTGTCTCCTCGTCAGTGATAAGCTCGATCTATGACTCAGACCCAATGAAGATCATGACGAATGTTTTTGACGTCAAGGGTATTCCCGAGGGATACCAGAGTTATTATTAATTATTAATTTTAATAATTAAAATTAAAGGACGAAGTGCCTCGACTGGTGAATCCGCGCGCTCTCAAGCACATTCGAATGGTCGGAGTGCCCGTCCTTCCGCCCATTCCTGTCACTGACTTCGAGGGGAAAGGTAAGCAATTTCGAAAATAATAGAAACCCTTTCGAAAATATCTACGGTTGGTTGATCAAACATCGGAGATTCCCTAGATAGGCTGATAACGAATGTCTCGAGTGTCTCAGTTGGTAATAGAAGCCTCACTAACAGAAAAGAAGCCCTGAAATTGCGTCAGAATTGATCAGACTTCCGCTGTTTCTGACGTAGAAATGGACGAAATTGAAGGAGGGAAGAGTTATTAGAGGACAATTAGTCTCCCCCATGACGCCGCGAGAAGAAACAATGTAGTGCAGATTTGAGCATGATTCATTGTGAAATCACATGAATTTGAGTGAGACTGGAAGACAACAGTGCTAGAGTCTAGCTTGACTATTCTCTATGAACAATTTGCTCAACGCTGTTTGGAAATGCTTGATTGTTTCAATAATCGTAAGGTGATGCTCTCCAATGTTGTGCAGCCAGTGATAGTGATGTCCAGTGTTGTGATCCAATCAGCAAAACATTCTACGCGAATTTCCACCTCACCTTGGAAACTTTCCAGGCGTTTCCCTCGAGGAGAACCGTGCCTTCCTCCGCCATCTCGCTAATCATCGAAACTTCGACACGATGAAATCCCTCCGAACGTGCGACGACTGTCCAATCTGCAAGATTGTAGTGCAGGAACACTTTGATTCCATTGAGTACGCACTTTTTCCGCTCATTTTCTACAATAACCGCTCTTCAGTAGCTCCGAGCCTCCTTCTCCGCCCTCCATCTACGCTCATCATCATCATTCCGATCACTCGACGCCTCCGCGGGGCAAGAATCGACCCGATGTGTGCGTTTTTTGCATTTTAGCATCAAGATTTTCGTGCTATTTCGTTATTCTGGCCAGCAAAACGCCTTGTAAGCCGTGCTAATCCCTGTAGAAGTGTAGTAGGTGTCGATCGTTGACTGGAATAATCTCCCCTGACCCCTAATCGATGAGAGAGAGGAGATAGTGGGTGGATTGAGGAGGGGTCTCCATCGTAGATTGCGTGACCCCTTCGTCTTCCCCAGTGATAAGCTCGTTTGCGGCATTCTTATCAAGTGTTTGCACGTGAGAGACGACGAAGATTGACAAAAAGGCCCGCGAAGACGGAAACCGTAGACGAAACCAGGAAATAGGAAGTGGACCGGCCTATAATAATTACTACGAGGAAACTCATCTGGGAGGATTATGTTGCTTCATCCCAGTCTAATTTCAGCAGAGATCTCTTCGCTCCTCTCTGAAGACTCCACTTCATCTCACTCCCTCTTCATTTCCCCCGCTCTCTCGCTAGTTAGAGACAACGAGAGCTCCGAATCTACCTCGTAGAAGAGTATTCCTGCCAGTACATTCTAGGCTCCCTCGGTACAAATCGACACCATTCCATATCTCTCCTTCCTTCTCTCCTTCAACGAATTGTGTTTCAAACCATGTGTGATAAATACCCATTGCACTTCTTTTTGTTGTCTCGACACCGTCTGCAAGTGACATTTTCAAAGCAGACGTGTGATTTTCAAGAGGTTCAATCTGCGAAAGAGTAAAAAAGCCTTTACCTTCAATCTGCGAATGACAGTGAACTCAGAATAGATCCTCTTACGCAATCGAGATTTACGGTGGTCAAGATGCATAAATAAGTTGCTTGATGAAAATAAAGCCGACACAGACAGGCTTCAAGAATCTCTCGAAAATTCATCGACACTTTCTTATCCAAAAATTTGCACTACGAATTCTGACGTAGAACTGCTGAATATTGGTTAGCGTGTCATTTTCGTGCATCTGGCAACGTTTTGCTGAAGCCGGATCAGCTTTCAAAATGGAGTATTATAAGATCGCCGTTTCCATTCTCTCGTCCTCCCTTTTCGGAATGTCACACAATCTCACGCAGCCACAATTCCACCCATCTTTCCGTTCTGAAAATTCAAAATATTTACAGAATCTGTAGAATACGGATGTTCTAGAACCGCAAATCACCCTTCCCACTTCAATTTCCATCCTCAGTCTCCGCATTCCCTCCATACCACCCTAAGAGCAGCAGGCCCGAAAGGGGGCGTGGCTAGAAAGTGGGCGGAGCCTCCACCCTCTCGACCACTTTTCCACTCCTCCCACACACGACCGAACGAGATCTTGTGACCATTCGGGGGATATCCAGGCTTCTCACATCACGCAGATTGGTAAGGGTCTCGACCGGATTATTGATTGATTACGGTATTTTCAGTTCAAAATGACCAGCAGATTGATCTACCCCGCCTTCTTGGCCGTTCTCCTCGCAGTTGCCTCAGGTTGGTCTACCTTTATTATTTATTTAAACATTTTCGAAATGTTTTGAATCTTGGAGACCTCTCACGGCCTCTTACTTCCTTGTCAATGTTGCGTCCCCTACTCAATCTCATTTAAAATCTAATCTATCTCATTTGTTCGAGTTCGTTCTAGTATTGAAGTTGACATCACTTCTGTTTCCTTCTAACTTGAGAATTATTTAGCACTAAGAACGAGGCTACAGTGATCGAGCTTCTGATTTATGGTTACAGTAGTTGAGAATTTGCGAAAACAGAAAATTGAAACTGAGAAATATCTGTGCTGTCACAAATCGGAATCAGTTGCACTGGTGTTTATCTCATGGTTACGGTAGCTCTTAGATCATGAACTGATTTTTCACTCCTCGTTTCTGATGTCTGGCCTCGTCTACTTCTCCACCTGTCTGATCATGGCAATTAGCAATATTCACTCTGCACCACCACCCTCCCATCCACGCAATAATTATCAGAAACATCTGTCCACTTTTTCCTACGATTTCGCACGATTTACATTTCTTGGGGGATTCGATTCGCTTGTTTTCGGGGGATTCTTCGGACATCCTCCCTCACTCAATCAGAGTGAAGGAGGAAGAGAGAATGCACTCTGAGGGGGAGGCGAATGACCATTTCAAGGGCCGTCGTGAGGGTGTATTTGTCGAATTGACCCGAAGTGTAGCTCATCTCATTCCGTATTCACCCACTTCTCTCGTCGCAACAATAGAAATAGATATGCGATTCCCACGCTGAATTCTGAATGAGAATCACCACTCCGGAAGGAGAATATATGATCATAGCTATCTAGTGGAGCCTTTCTCCGGTTATTTTCACTGCCTAAATCCATCTCACCTCTTAGACATTCCCATGTCATTCCATTATTCGCCCCCAAAGATGCATCATTAGGTCACCACATTTCAGAAGACGACCTTCGTTATGACCTATTCGGTTCCGACCTTTATGACCAGAATAAGGGCAAAATTCATCATGGGTTCGTGCGATCTCAGGCAATTCATGGGTTCCGCAACATTGTTGCTATTTCTGGAGTTCTGACTTCAGTTATGTCTCTGGTATGCGCCCACGAGTTGTTGAAATCAAGTACGTCCCGCAAGTTGCCTCCAAACTTGATTGCAACTTGTGGGCGCACACCAGAGTGTAAATGGACAAGGAGCTCAGAAGTTCGTCGTAGGCTTCGAAGTAACAATCCACACACCAGCGATAGTATCACTCTAAAATGCATCGTCGTACTCTGCAACACGCCAATTTGTCTCTTCCTCCTACGTCATTCCGTCTTATTTCCGTCCCAGCCCTGTAATCCACCCATCTGCCCACAATCGAGTCCCCACAATAGTTACCATGCACCGTTCTCCCATTTGTGATTCCACCCCCTCACCCACGTAAACACAGCCGAATCCATAGCAATCCCTTTCCCTTTCCGACCACAAGGAAATTGGATGCACTGTAGAGCAGTAAGGCAGTCATTGCATCATCCCTACTCAATCCTCTCTTCTCTTCAGGTGAATCATGCCTCGAACACTCCGACTGTTCCCCTATGTTCTCGTGTGTCGAGGGAGAGTGCTTCTGTCGCTTCGGTCCTGCACTTCCCTGTGCTCCTTCCATCTTCCGATTCGTCCCTCTCAATCAGATTCCACTCAAGAAGTTCAATACAGTCAAGAAGTTCCATGGCTACAGATGAGACTAGATGCCCCGACTAGTCCTCCGAAGGGGCTACAGTGTAGTCTGTCTCGAGAACTTTCTGTATAAAGCACGTATCCTGTTGATCTCCCTTGTACCGTATCAAGTCATCATCAATTGATTGTAAAAACCATTTATTATTCAATCTTACCGTCAACAGAAATGAGCGAATAAAAATTAAGCCAGAGAGTTAGAAGGTTCTATTTAACAGTACGAAAAGAGAGATGGGAGGGGTAGGTATCACAAAAGCAGACAACTTACAACAGGGAGCCCGATGCTGCGCGGTTATTATTAGCGGTTTTCGCGGGGATAAAGGGGAAGGAAAGGGGGAGAGATGGAATAAAACGTTCCGGCTGTTGACTCTAATGACAACAGGGGGAAGTCACCATAGAATAAATAGAAAAAATGATGGGTGGGGAACGGAACCTTCAAAGGGGTCGAATGAAAAAGAAAGGAACAAAATAGGGATGAATCGTCTCTAGTACAGACACGAAAACACATCACACTCTTTTTACATTTCCATAATATAATTTGTAGTTTGACTCTCCTAATTATGAATAAATTATGGTACATACAAAGGTTAAATACAAAAACAAAAGTGGAGGCGCGCAGATTTGCAGTTTTTTGCATGACAACAGATGAAGAAAGGTGATTTCGATTGATGATAGAAAAGAAGGGGGAGAATCGAAAGAGAAACTGAGACAACGTCTATAGTGATAGATAATCCATGAATGAATAATACAAAGCTCGATCGATCGATACAAATCACCTCACTTCTAGTGTACATACTGTAGCAGAATTTAGTAGAGCTGACAATAAGGACGGCATAAGCAGCAGAATAAAGGGGGGAGGGGAGGGGAAAGGAATGGGCAATGGGGAGAATACACTCTAGCACCAGCACGATCCGTCATCGGTGTTTATCTGACGTTGTTTGATGGGATCCATGTTGATGATCTGGCCTGTAATTACAAATCATTAATTAATGAGCATGATGTTCCTCTACCCAAACCCGAATGCCAATAAGTAGAAAGTATGCAAAGCTAGATATATGGTGTACTGCATCCCAATAACCTTCTCGTGTTTCAAAGGTCATGCATTCCTTCACGGGAATATCAAGTCAATCAAGGGCCGACCTAAGGAAGGAAGGGAGGATGAAACCCCACGTAACTTCAATCTAATATCCTCCCACCACACCCGATAAAGTGATTAGTGAGGATGGTAAATGTCGGAAAAGCAGAGGAAGGGAAAGCTAGAAATTAGATAGAGAAGGAAGGATGGAAGGGACGGTGCATGCAGTATTACCACACTGGATATCCATTCACGCAAAAATCCGTGGAATCACAATTCAGTGTGAGAATATTCACAAGCAGTAACTATCATGCAATAGCAATTGTTAACGTGCACATTACCTGGTGAGTGGTGACTATTCTCAATTGGGTTGAGCACACAACATCAACACGAGCAGCCCTGGGCGTTCTTCGTCTCCGCTTCGGCAGTCAACTTGATCTCACTTACTGCAATTCACACCGTGCACCATCACCATTTCACGATTACGGTCACAACGACACTTTCTGTTCTACTGTTCGTGCGGAAAACATTTCTACGATTAGGAATGTTAGAAATGTGAGTGAATTGTTAGATGAGAACATAATCATAACGTGCGATGATAGAGTTAGGGATGAGTCAGACTCGAAAATAATAAATTTGAAAACAGATTCTTGCAAATTGCAATGATCATCAAGATTCAAATTACTCATTCAGCTCATTCTCCATCTAAACTAATAATCTATGCAGCTCTAGGTGCAATTACTCTACTCGCTTATGCCACATATTCTCACGGATCATACGATGAAATGCATCAACTATGACGACAATGAGATACAACGATTAATTATGCTGGTCATGCTAGATATAAGCCAGTGATGATTCAAGATAACGTACCTGGTTCTGCCTTCTCATCCTCCTTCACGATTCCTGGAAGAGCTCCAGCGATACGACGGAACAGCTGAAATTACTATTATATTTTTCTGATTTAAAAAAAGTGGAGCTCTTTCAGTTGTTAATTGAAAACATTCAGTGTATATTTTTACCGTATTTATTTGAATTTGTTTTTATATGAAATTCTAGACCTTTTAGAGAAATTCTGGAGTTACCGTTAACCGTAACATTACTCTAACAAAAAAGTAAAATATTTTTAACTGATACTATTAAATATATTAAAACAACTAAAATTGCACACTAGTCCCGATGAAAGAGGGTTGAAATAGATACCTGCTTGACATTATATCCCGCCTTGGCGGAAGTCTCAATGAACATCACATTGAGCTCATTCGCCTTCCTCTCTCCCTCCTCCGTGGTCACTTGTCTGCAATTAATAATTTATGAGTTATTCGGAAAATATAAAATTGTCATTCGTAATTTATGAAATAGAGTTCTTTCGATTTCTACTCGATAAAGTACAACCACGTTTCTCCCTTCTTCTATCCGGGATTAAAGGAATTAGGGCACAGCGACTTCTTATCTAAATTTCTCATCTACGCAATTCGAGCGTAGATTTCATTGTACACATAGACTGTTAAATTGGAGTTTCAAATTAGAACGAAAATATATGAAATATGAACGTGAAAATGACCTCTTATCGCTGAGATCCGTCTTATTTCCGACTAGCATTATAATGACGTCTCCTCCTCTCTCAGTACGAACATCATCGATCCATTTCGACGTCTGATGGAACGATGAGGCATCTGCAATCATTCACAATTAGAGTATGTTTGTTGCAAGTGTAGTTGCAAATTGTTTCCATCTTCCATTCCTTCCATTATCCTTCTTCTCTCATTCATACTAATTTCTCTACTCGTGAGCAGTCGCTGCTCTCTTACTAACAATGTCTGACGGGAATGTAAATGAGAAACGAAAGAAGGCGATCAAGGCAGGACGAGACTTATTGGTGAGATCAAAGATCAATTGATATCTTTAGTTCGATTGTCGTTTAGCAATCGTCCATCGAAATAGTGAGTGGAAAGATGGCTCATCTGCACTTATTCAATGATATCATGAAAGAAGAAGTGAGTGTAGAGGGGATTATAGAATTGACTGTGGAGTGACGGTTTGAGAGGGTAGACGAGAGGCTAGAGAGTGGAAGGGTCAAAGTTACACGGACAAATACCCCTCCCAACTGCAAACACCTGAGCAGTTTGAGTTGAGACTATGGGGAAACGGTAGACAAGTGGAAGAGAGAAAAGATAATGGGATGGGAACGGAGTTAAGGAGATAATTGGAATGGGAAGACTATTGCAGGTAGATGAGAGGATCAATGCAGCACTAGACAGTCTTGACGAACTTGAACCTCACTTGGCTAAAGACTTCCCCGCTTACGATATCAAGTCAAAATTTAATTCAGGACATATAATTAAATTTTAAAATGTAGGCTCTTCCACCCGAATCTATTCATGAAGCGAGAAGTATACACTCCTCTTGACCCTGTAGAGAAATTTCAATCGGCCGAGGAAGTGATTGAGACAAATGACATGGCTCGAGCAATCACTAAGAATATCTCTGATTTCACAACCCAACCCGACTCGCCCCATCTATCGGCATCTGCGGACAAGCACAGTGGAAGTGGCAGTGGAAGTTTCAGTCCCTTCGAAGCATTGGAAGATGATAGATCAGCCAAGACTCCCCCTCACTCGTCTCAAGAGATGACTAGTAGGGATGCCAGTGAGCAGAAATCAAAACGGTCTAGAAAGAAGGAAGAGAGGACCCAGACTACAAGTAAAACGAGCAAGACGGTCAAGAAAAAGGCAAGTAAGAAAAGAAGCAAAGACTCAAACACTAAAACTGGCAAGATAAAGAAAATCAAGAGAAAAGTAAAGAAAGTACTGAAAGGCAACAAAAAGAGCAAAGATAAGACCAAAAAGAAAAGCAAGGAATCTAAAAAGAAGAAGGAAGAAGAAGATGATGATGATGAGAAAACCGAGAAAACTTGTGAAAGCACAGGGTCACGGAAAGAGAAGAAAGAAAAGAAGGACAAAAAAGAAAAGAAAGAAAAGAAGGAAAAGAAAGAGAAGAAGGAAAAGAAAGCGAAAAGAAGATCATCCTCGAGAATTGACTAACTGATAAATAAATTGTATGTACTTACTGGTAATGTCATAGACGACTACGGCGACAGTCGAATCTCGAATGTACGAAGGGATAAGGGAACGGAATCGTTCCTGTCCTGCGGTATCCCACAGTTGCAATCGAACCTAGAGCATAGTTAATATATGTATCTGAAGATTCTCTTTTTTGTCTTATTTTCTAATGTTAAAATTTTTAAAAAAACATTTAAATGATACTAACCGTTCGGTCCTCAAGATACATTGTCTTCGAGAGGAAATCGATTCCAATGGTTGCTTGGTAAGTGTTGTCAAAACTGTCGTACATGAATCGAGTGATCAGTGAAGTCTTGCCAACTAAAATAAGAATATTATTGTGAAATGTAGTTAGAAACGATGAATCAGACTCGAACTGACCACTCTGTTCACCGAGGAATACAAGCTTGAACTTCTTGAGCGGATTTCCAAAGTCGGACGCCATGTTAAACTGCAATTAGGAGGAGATTAGACTGGTTAGATAAACGATTAACGCGAAAACGAAGCGAAAGTTGGTCAAAACCGTCCAAGAATTTTGACTTGGTGATTTGATGTGGCACTTCCAGTTACTTAAAGATCCGCTAGATGGCGGGCAATTCGCGGTGGGAGTTGGTGCGAGGCAAAATTCTCTAGACTACAGACTACAAAGTTTGCACTCTCGTTTTGAATAGTGCGTTTGGCGTCGTCAGCTATATCTCAACGATTTCCTAATATTTTCCAAATTATTCAGCATAGAAATGATCATTACCGAGTGTATCACGTTAGCGATAGCCACCCTTCGTGTCTACTGAGTATTGTTATTTGTTTTCGTCTCTCGACTCTCAGAGGCGGAGCCTGTTCCCTCCACATCTCTATCGTTGTATCGTGAGAGTCTCTCTCCACTTGCTGTCACAATCGTTTTTGGCAGGATGATCGGAAGGCGGGTGGTTGCTCAGGCGCAGAATGCACTCAAGATCCAGGCGAGAAACAGCTCGTCCGGTCTCAATTTCGGTTCGTTTCTCATCTCGGATTATTTTCCAATCTCATTTTCATCCCCTATCTTCTTGCAGCCCTTTCACCCGAGCAGGAAGAGCTTCGCTCCACCGTCAGAAAGTTCGTCCAGGATGAGGTATTCCCTCTTTTCCATCGATTCTATGATCTCACCTGTGTATTTCGTAGGTGATTCCCGTCGCCGATCACTATGACAAGACGATGGAGTACCCCTGGGAAGTACTCAAGAAGCTGCACGCCATGGGTCTCCTCAACACAGAGATCCCCGCCGCCTACGGTAGGTCACGGAAACTCTTCTGATGCTGACAAATCGATTCCAGGAGGACTCGAGCTCGATATGGTCTCGAACTGCATCATTGCGGAAGAGCTCGGGTAAGATCTCTTGAGGCATCTTCTATCTGATAAGATGTTATCTGATAACAGACCGATGAGATGAGATATTCAGATACGGTTGCACTGGAATCGCGACTGCTGCAGTTGCCAATGGGCTGGCGGAGGCGCCTCTCATCATTGCAGCGAATGATGATGTGAAGAAGAGATTCCTCGGAAGAATGATCGAGACTCCCCTGATTGCTGTGAGTGCTCTTGACGAATTATTCTGCATTCGTTCTCGTTGAGCTAACCATGCCATTCTCAGGCATACGCCGTAACTGAGCCCGTCGCGGGTTCTGATGTGGCTGGAATCAAGACGAAGTGTGAGAAGAAGGGAGACGAGTACGTCATCAATGGATCAAAGATGTGGATCACTAATGGAGGAGTCGCTGATTGGTAAGAAACTCATTTTTGGTATCTTATCTTCTGGACTATGGACTGGACTTTCCGTCTGGGCTTTTGGCTATCCATGACATACCAAGTGTCTTCTCGTTCACGCGAGGTGCAACTTGTTCACTGTTCCACCCTACGTGTTCACATTCTCCCATCAATCAATTATTCCCACCTCACTGTCGCACTTTCGTCGTTCACTGTGCGTGTTTCCATCCACGTTGTGCTCTTTCGCCCCAAATTGATAAGAGAGATAGGAATGGAGAGGAAGGGGAGGAAAGACAAGGGTGGATGAAGAGGGGCAACGTACTTTGCTCCCATGAGACTTTGCCCTCTGTTACACACGTGAGATGACGCAGAGTAGAAGAGAGACGCTTGATCGACGGCATCCCTAACACTTCCTGTATTCCTGCTCAAAGTCTATTGCAGAACAAATGTTGTTTTGACTAGATGAAAAAAAGAAGAAAGCAGATTGCATCGCATTTCTCTGCAGGTTCTTCGTTCTCGCTCGTTCCGACCCCGACCCGAAGACTCCCGCAGGCAAGGCATTCACTGCTTTCGCCGTCGAGGCCAGCACTCCCGGAATCCATGTCGGAAAGAAGGTAATTATTCGTTTTTTTTCAAAAATTATTAATCAAAAACAAATCACGAAATAATTCATTGCAGGAGATCAACATGGGTCAGCGCTGCTCGGATACTCGTGGCATCACCTTCGAGGATGTGCGAGTGCCCGCTGCCAATATGGTCGGAGCACCCGGAGAGGGATTCAAGGTACAATTGGTTTCAGTTTCGTTTCTTGGATTGCTGTGAGAAGAGAGCGGCAAAATTGTAAACGATATCCACTGTAGGTCGCGATGAAGACCTTCGACAAGACTCGACCACTAGTGGCTGCACAGGCCACTGGTCTGCTCGCCAGATGTCTCGATGTCGCCACCAAGTGAGTACGGTAGACGGATTGCTATAGATGAGTATTGCAAACTGATTGTTCATCCTTTCCCATATTCAGATACTCATTGGAACGCAAGGCATTCGGCACCGAAATCGCCAACCACCAGGTGAGATGTTGTTTCGCATCTTGGATTTATCTTTCCGAGAATTTTTTTTGTAACCAGTGATGTTTTCAGGCAGTGCAGTTCATTCTGGCCGATATGGCCATGCATCTCGAGATGTGCAAACTGATGACCTACAAGTGAGCTGATTGTCGATTTTTTCATGTCTTCATTCTCTATTTAACCGTATTCCTTATCAGATCAGCGCAAGAGGCTGAACTCGGCCGTCCCGGATCCTACTTTGCGTCCGCCGCAAAGCTCTTCTCCTCTGATATGGTCAACCAGGCCGCCACCAACTGTGTCCAGGTACTGTAGATGTAGAGGAGTACGGTAGTTGCAAGATATCGATTGCAGGTGTTCGGAGGTGCCGGATTCAACACTGAATACCCAGCCGAGAAGCTGATGAGAGACGCGAAGATCTTCCAGATCTACGAGGGAACCAGTCAGGTACGGTAGGGTATGGTAGTCGAGGGGAATACGGTAGCCTTTGAATCAGGGACCCTGATATTGATTTCTTATTTCAGGTGCAACGCATGGTGATTGCCCGTCAGCTGCTCGCTCGTGTCAAGCAGAACGGATGCTACTAGGCAGTCTCTCCTTATTGTAATTAGCTCCCTTCTGATGCCGCATTAGCCTCATCCATTGTTTGTATCACATCCCATGTTTGAATATCCCATTTTCATTTCTCATAATGCGAGTACCCAAAACATAGCTTCACTTG
Source organism: Pristionchus maxplancki (assembly GCA_900490775.1). Taxonomy (NCBI): domain Eukaryota; kingdom Metazoa; phylum Nematoda; class Chromadorea; order Rhabditida; family Neodiplogasteridae; genus Pristionchus; species Pristionchus maxplancki. The sequence goes on along the minus strand of LS591075.1, from coordinate 297,525 downwards.
GTATTGTCCACTTTGAAGCTATACAGAGTTTAATTTATTTGCAGATGGTATAAAGTTTGTATACAATTGTGTTACCTTGATTTGTCCCTGAAGCGTTCATGGCGCTGTGATACTTGTTTCCCAGTTGTGTAATTAATTTATAATTCACCGTGTCTTATAGTTACAGTATGCTGAGCCGATCGATCAACCGTCTCTCCGCCCCCGTCACTCGCGCCGTTCAGGCCAGAAACCTCTCTTTCGGTAGGTCACGATCGATAGCCAATGTACTGTATCCACCGAATTATAGATCTCTCGGACACTCAGCGCGAGATCCAGGCATCCACACTCAAGTTCGCCAAGGAGGTAAATAAAAAAATCATAATAACAGATTGTTGACTACTCTAATCTAAATGAGAGCGGGGCTGAAACAACTATAATTCAGTAAGATGGATTGTACAAATTGAAACCTCCATCTCTCAGGAACTGGCCCCAGTGGCAGCCAAATACGATGAATCGGGCGAGTTCCCATGGGATATCGTTAAGAAAGCCCACGCACTCGGAATCATGAACCCCCAGATCCCCGAGGCGTACGGTGAGCTTGAATCTCCTATCTAATTTATATTATTAACGAGTCTCAAATCAGTCACTGACCGGATTTCTATCAGGCGGTCCCGGTCTCTCAACGGTGGAGACGGCTCTGATCGTGGAGGCTCTTGCCTATGGCTGCACTGGTCTGCAGATCGCCATCATGGGCCCCTCTCTGGCCATCGCCCCCGTGTACATTGCAGCCAATGAGGAACAGAAGAAGAAGTATCTGGGTGAGGAGAGAGAGATTGAATATTATTGGTGGTGATTCTCTTCGTTCTTCTTCATTAATTGCAATGAATGCAAATGTTCTTCTTATGAATTAGTAGGGAAACTGAGAATAGCCGGGTGGTGACCGGAGCGAATCTCGAGCTTCGGAACGAAGAGTCAACTGTAAAAATAATGTTTACCCATATTCAGGCATGCTTGCGGCGGAGCCCTCGATCGCTGCCTACTGCGTCACTGAACCGGGAGCGGGATCGGATGTGAATGGAGTGAAGACGACGTGTGAGAAGAAGGGAGACGAGTACATCATCAATGGATCCAAGGTGAGCAGGAGGAGGTTCGTAGAGAAAGGTCTTTCTCGTTGGAAAAAGTTTGAAATTTTTGGTAAGTGCCGATTTTTTTTTTAGAATTCCTGGCGTTTTGCGGTTGTACTAATAGGCCATAGCCGGGTTGATTGGAGTACAGTCCATGAAATTATAAGACCGGCCATGTAAACACGGCCATGTATCCTAGGTAATAAAAATAATCTGAAATCTCAGTGCTGGATCACTGGTGGCGGACACGCCAAATGGTTCTTCGTCCTGGCTCGCAATTCGGATGCTGACAAGAAGACGCCCGCCGGCAAGGCATTCACTGCATTCGTCGTCGACGGAGACACCCCCGGAATCACCAGGGGAAAGAAGGTCAGTGGGGGCAAATAATTGATTTAAAAATAATAATAAAATAAAAATTAATTGATTTAAAAAAAAAGTATTATTGTATTAAAATTTGTATGGGACTATGAAAACGGTGGAAATAGTCATTGAACTAAATTTCATTTTTGAGGATTTTTTTTGAACGTGCAGTAGCTATTATCACGAAATGAAAAAAAACAGTAATTGAACAGAATTCCCTTCGCAGGAGAAGATGATGGGTCAGCGATGCTCGGACACTCGCACGATCACCTTCGATGATGTGAGAGTGCCCGCCAAAAATGTTCTCGGCGCGCACGGAGCCGGTTTCAAGGTAAGGGAGTTGCTGTTTTTTATAGCTTTGACGCACAAATTGTCAGGTGGCCATGGGCGCCTTCGACATGACCCGTCCCGGAGTGGCTGCCGGAGCCCTCGGAATTATGTGGAGAGCCCTCGATGAGAGCACCAAGTGAGTACGGTTGGAGATACGGTAGAAGGGGAAGGGATACGGTAGCCAGTCAGTAGACGACACTCGTCGATTTTACAGATACGCTATGGAGCGCAAGGCATTCGGCACTCAGATCGCAAACCACCAGGTGGGTTGAAGGTGCGGGGGTAGTAGAGAAGAAGTGGTTGATGGGAAGGAATGATCATGTGTGGTTCTGAGCTACATATGAAAATAATCGAAATTGTACGCGTTCAAGTCGACTGATGAGATAGAGTGCAAATTAAAGAGACGGCGATCAATATTTCCAATTCTACCATTCAGGCAGTGCAATTCATGCTGGCCGACATGGCGATCAATCTGGAGCTGAGCAGACTTGTGACCTACAAGGCAGCCGCCGATGTCGATAACAAGGTAATCGATAGAGATACAGTAACCTCGAAATACCGTACTTATCCAGGTCCGCTCCTCCTACTTCGCATCAATCGCCAAGTGCTTCGCTGCCGATAAGGCCAATGAGGCAGCCACCAACGCCGTCCAGGTATACCGTAATTTTTGAGATTATCGATCCAGAGGACACTCCATGATTACGATAGAAAGAGTATTTATCGGTTTGTAGATCTTCGGAGGCAACGGCTTCAACTGCGAGTACCCCGTTGAGAAGCTGATGAGAGACGCAAAGATCTACCAGATCTATGAGGGAACCAGTCAGGTACGGTAGGGGTACTGTAGTATCGAGTGGTCAGACGATGTGTCACATCTTTAATCCTATTGAATTGCAGATCCAGCGAATGGTGATTGCCCGTCAACTAATTACTAGCTTCGCCCAGAATGGAACGGCCAGAGTCTGAAGAGATTATACGATGATTGTTCAATCCCTTATAAATAAGTTATTTTATCGATCGATTGGTTTCGGTAACGTGTACGTATCGGAGTGATAAAGGTATCAAAATATACAAATCGTCATTGCATGAATAACATAGAATAGTGAGGGAAAGTGAGTGGCAAAGAATAACTCTACGTTGGAAGAAAATGACAAAGTGAGATGTGTAATACGGAGAAGACACACAGAAAATGTCTCTGAATGAAACACATTCTCGATCATTTCCTAGAGGTGTATTACATGATTGTCAACAATGATGAGAGTACAAAAGAGGCGTCAGTAGCCATAGATGGAACGTCTCTCTCCGATGAATCGAGTTACCGTAATCTGCTCAATCTTCATCGTTCTCTTTGCACTGTGCCAAGCCGTGGACAATGCTGCGATGGTTGAGTTACTGTAGGGTTTATAATTGATGGTGAGGATTTCCAGGCGAAGTTTCGAAAGGAATTCGACCAAAAGTTGTCGTCTCTCACGGTCGAAGGACAAAAGGCAGCAAAGAAGATGCTAGAAGTGTTCAATGCAAAGTTGCCCCGAGAGGAGACACAGTCACTGGTCGGTGATCTACCGTAGGACGGAAGTACGGTATCGATTAAGGTGGAAGAGTTGTATGAACAGTTTACTGAGAAGGTCAAGAAGGAATTGGAGACGCTAAGACCAATGAGGAATGGAAAAGTGTTAACGATGGATGAGATTTTCGAGATGATTGAGAAGATTTGAGATGGATAAGGAGAGATCTGGGAATGTGCAACTGTCTCCGTTGTTGAATCATTGGATAAAGAATTCTGCTAACACGTGAGTAACTCGGTCTGATGGGGACATCTGGGTTGTGGGAGTCACTCCCGATGTTACCCAACATCTGGTTTGTTACTCGGATGTGGAGATGAGATGAACTCTGCTTCCTCGCAAATTATGGGATCTGCGTATTGATCGTTTCAGGTTTTCTTCAACCAATGTTTTTTTCTGCAAATCAAAGGATATAGTCCAACAAGAAAAGTGTATTAATTTCTTTAAATTATTCGCGATCAATAAACAAAAATTGTTCCGAGGATGTTCCTCTCAGGATAAAAAAAATGTGAATTACTGTATTTCACTCCTATCGAATATGTTTCATTTCCCGCGCTTTTTGCTTCTTCATTTTCACTCGTGTTTGATCGTTTTCTATCATTATTTCGCGAAATCGTTGATTCCAGAATGGCGGAACCCGCTCTGGTTCATTCCTCCACCTTTCCTCCGCTACCTAAAACGTGTCGCGGCTGTCCTGCAAAGATTGCTACCTCGCCGAAGGTTTGTCCGCTTCTTCCACATTTTCAAGCAATAATAGTGATTGATTCAGGGCGATTTACTCGTCTATCCCTCTGCCCAAGTGGTAACTCTCCTCCGCGTCTCTGATCTCTCAGTCGTTCACGTTTTTCGTGACCACCGATTCGAAACGTCGGCCGTTCGCATCTCGCCCAATGGAGAGCTTATCGCCTCCGGTTTGCTGCACTATTTTAGATATTAATTAACTAAATTGATAATCAGGTGATCGTGGCGGGGAAGTATTCGTCTGGCAGGCACTCCCGCCTTTCGAGAGAAAGTACCACTTGAAGGATTTGATCCAGGGAGAGGCTAGTTCTCCTTTTTTTCTTCTTATATTTCCTTTATTTTGTTTTATCTTTCCTTTAAGTGATGATCATTTGAGGACAACGCTGTTTGTATTCTCAACATAGTTTAGCGATGACCATTGCAGGTTACGGATATTGCATGGTGTCCGGATAACTCGAAGATCGCGGTGGTCGGAAATCAAGGAAGTGCTAGTTACGTCGACATAAAGACGGGTTAGCTCGCTTATCTTTGATTTTGGAATCAAGCAAGCACGAAGTAGTGTTTTATAACGCACGTCGCCTCACAAATCTGCTCTTATTTGGTGATGATTATTGAATATATTAGGTTCCTCTGGCGCCGATCTCACGTGCCACAATCGTCGTATCGAATCGGTGGCCATTCATCCCGATGAGAAGAAGAAGCTAATCCTCATGGCCTCTCATGACTCGAGAGTACTGTAGATGCCGCATATCGATTATTTATTGATCCCATTCAGATCTCGGTCTTCGATAATTCGAAGGGCGGCTATCGTCCCAAGTACTCTCAACTACTCTTGTCTCATCATAAGTACGGTATTTTATAATTAAAAAAAATATATATATAACCATTTAGTTGTAGACATGTTAAGCTTTTGCCCAATTCCACATGACCAGGCGTATGCATTATGTTTCACTACTTGCCTCTAGATCAATTGCATCAGGAGTATTACTAATCGTACACTTGAGAAATTTGGATAAATGAAAGATTATAGTACTTATCAGGGAAGTGTACTCTGTCTCCTTCAACGCCGACGGCAATTTCTTCGCATCGGGAGGAGCAGATGGACGTCTCGTCGTCTACCATACGTCATCGAATCGAGAGGTACGACAAGCTTGTCGCAGTTCTTATTTTGTTTGCCAATGAAACTTGTAGTTTCCTGTCAGAGCAAACAGCCTTGCGTTCACTCCTGCTCTTTCCCGTGCACCGACTGATACCCCATAACCATCCTCCATCCCCGACCACTGTCTTACGAAAATACTTTTTAAAAAAAAGAGATTCATTGAAATTCAAAAAAAGAAAATGTTTTCATTATTTTCATCTATTTTCCGGTAAAGTGCAGGAGCGCCGCCTTGTAATATCCTTAGCATTCCTTGAATTAAGTTGGAATAACAAATGGTATTGGTATTTCATTCCAGGTCGAAATCCGTCTAATAGATCGAACAATTATGGCTACCGTATTCGTGTCCCTTCCCGCTCTCGAAGAGGGAGATACGGTAGACGAGGAGAAGAGACGAAAGGAGATGCTAGTGTATGCGAGTACCGATGGAGCCATTCGGGTTGGTACTTCTTGATACCATAACTGGGAGTGACCTTCGGGTTTCAGGCTCTCTCTATTCGTCGAGATTGTGAAGTTGATGATGTATTGGATATGGTCGAAGAGTGGGAGGTCATCGAGAATGGTTAGTTCAGCTTATCTATTGGAATTAAATTCTGGCTCTACGAATGTGGTTGATTTCCTGTGATACCTCCAAAGAATTGTGTTCTGGCATCAAACACAATCCGACCTAGACAATCGCATGATACAATTATTAATACAACTATGGCATTAATCCTCGATACCGTAGGTGTGCAACGACTGGCTCTCGCAGCTTCTCCTTCTGCTAATTGCATATTCTCACTCCAGTGCAATGGACGACTCGATAAGGTACAGATTGACTGCTGTAGCAGAATAAAATCAATCGATAATCGCAGATCAGAACCTTCAATGGATCCCTGATCTCCTCTGTGTTCGGCCACAGCGGCCATCTGAAGGCGATCGATATCGATATCGCCACGGGAGTTACCGTAACCGGAGATAACGGGTGAGGTTGGGGGTACGGTAAGGGAATAAAGTAGTCTTTCAGTGGTGGATTGTGCATCGATCGAGGAGACGGAGTGCAGTTCTTCGGAGATATGCGATTCAAGCCGGTTCGTTATCCGTTATGGTTCCATTTCGATGAGACATTGATTCTGAGGCGAAAGGGATTTATAATAGAGATTTTACGTTTTACGATTATAACACTGTTGCATCCTCTGTGGGATGGGAAGAGAGTGGAGTGAGGAGGGAAAGAGAACAACGTCTTTCTTTCCCTCGCCAGTCCGCTCTCGCTCCCTTCCCCTTAGGTGGTGCCTCTGCCACCCTCTCTCGTAAGGTTTATGGTTGTTTCCAGTCGACACTAGAAATCACGCTTGGTTAGATATCACAGACAATGATTACCATTTACATGCTCTAACGGTTGGGACCTACGGGCATGTAACGACACATTTATCAAGAGGTCAGGGTATTGAGAGCTCTGATGTGCATGGCATTCCGAGTGGTTCTTTGCACGACGTGAGGCAATTGAATTTTGCCACCGATAGAAGTGCCATGAGCATGGTCATACACTCCCACGGTGACCAACCGGCTTGGGAGTGGAATCGAGAGACGGAGCGCAATGCGAACCGACCGGCAGGTTTTGAGCGCCGCACTCGGATAATAGAGAATCGCTTTAAAATAAGGACCATCTTTGAACCATGTCTCTCTGGACTCTCCGAATCCTGAATCAGTTCTAAACCCTTATCTGAATCCTGATCTCTTCAGATTCGTGCTCTATCCATCATCACTAACGATGGAGAAGGAGTCGTCATCTGCCTTCGAATCAACGACCAAATGGAGGTTCGTCGAGGAGAGAAAAGACTATCGTCACCTCTCATCCCAGGTGATCTCTCTTCTCGATGGAAGTCTCATCTCGGTTGTCCCTCTTCCCTCCGAACCTCGTGCCCTTTCGAGAGGAAAGGATAAGGTGGTCATTCTCTGCCACAAGCACTGCCTTCTCCTCGATACGAAATCGAAGCGAATCCTCGTGGAGGAACAGGTATATATAATTTCATTGCACATTGATTATTTTTCGGAGTCTGAAGAAAAGGGATTATTTCAAGATGAGCCTCCCATTTAGCTAATTAGCGTGCAGATGCAGATGAATGGAAGTCCGTCAATGTTGTCGAATGCTTTTGTGTTGCGAATATCGATAATTCCTACCTAGTCGATTCTCCTTCAGTTGAACAGCTTCGAACCAGTGGCCTTGGCGGTCACTTCGAATGGATCCGAATTAGCTATCGGAGATGCCAATGGAGTTGTCCATATCTACGATGTCGAGGTAAGAGTTTTATCTTTTTGTAGTTGAAAACTATCTAAATTCCGTAAAAAAACAGGGCTTCGAAGACCGCAGTTCTATGTTTTGTTAAAGAAATTATTTGCAGGGTTCGTTATCCGCAGATTTTGTTAAAACTTTATTTGCAGGATTGGGATTTCAAGCTGAAGCACACGATCAAACTGAGAGGAACACTGTGGGCGATTAATGCAATGGAGTACAGCAGGAATGTGAGTGCTATCGAGTTTGAGAGGTAAAAGTATCTAGTGTGAAGCCTTTCCAATTTACAATACTTTTTTTGCCCTCCGGAGTTTGATTCTTTTATTTCTCGTTGTTGTTGAGTAGCAATTCTCAATGAATACTCTATGAGTTATTCCCTCAGGGTCTGTACCTCGCAGTGGCGGATGCCTCTCGCTACGTCAATGTCTACAGCAGAGAGGACTGGACTCTACTCGTAGACGACTGGCGAATGCACAACGCATCGATCAAGACGGTCGGATGGAGCCCCGACGGGAAGACACTTGCTACAGGTACGCTAGCCAGGGGTTATTGATTGATTGAGAGTGTACGGTATTTGCAGGTGCGGTGGATCGATCGGTGATCGTGTGGAGACTCCCTCAGGGAGGAAAGAAGTTCGACCCGATCGTCCACAAGTGTGGACACATCCCCGAGTGAGCATACGGTAATCATAGATTACGGTAACACCACATCATCTCAGGGCACTCATCTGGAGATCGACCTCCGAGCTGGTTACGGTGGGCGAGGATGGATGCAGAATCCATTGGAGACTGCAGACGGAAGACGAATGATTACGGTATCCTAAGACGTATCGATTGGGCGAAGCCTAGATTAGCCACTTGTTTTATCTTGTTCCCGGTGATTGTTACTTGTTGTAGATAGATAAATTATGTTCAGAGTAACAGAAACACGTTCATAAACTCAATCAATAGCCGATTTATCAGTCACTGGGGTTACGAGGGAGGGGAGAGATCAATGAGTGTGGTCGACTACCTCGACAGTCAATCGGAAGGGGGAATCACTGTCTGGTTCCTCTCTTCTTCGCTGCCTCCATCATCTCGTCTTGCAGTACCTATGTTATTGTTATTATTATTGTTGTTGTTATTGTTATTGTTATTACCTCCATGATCTCCAATCTCTTGTGCGTCTCCTGCTTCGGTAGACCGAACAGGCTCACGCTCTCGAAGGCGAGCGTGTGCAGCGTCCAGTACTTGTCCCGCACACGCGACCAGTCCCACGGAGCCGTCGTCTTGCCTGAATCAGGGCAGGGTACGGTAGTCCGATGGGTCAGACCACTTACTTCTGTCCAGCCAGATCTCGGTCTTGCTGAAGGAGGCATAACAGGCATAGGCGAAGACGATGGCCCATGCACCAGTGAGGACGAAGAGAGGCCACGCCTCGTACGCGTGTCCCAGACGACGGAGGAAGAAACTGAAGGGGAGGGGGGATTTCGAAAATGGAAGGACCGGCAAGCTCGAGATACTCACTACATGGGCGTGTCTCCCTTCTGCGGCGCCTTGCTCAGATCGAATGTCTTGTCTCTGCTCCAATTGCGAGTGTACGCGTAGAAGCCCGCCTCCGCCGGTTTGGCCACCTGGAATACAGTAAGAGTACGGTAGTCCCGTAGGTCACGGTCGTTACCTGGGCTCGGGCTGCCTGGGGAAGCGCATTGCCATGAGTGATCGAGGAGCGTCGAACGCCCAGAGTGACCGACTGAAGAGAGGAAGGATTAGATCAAGGGACTGGGGTAGGTCAACGTACGGGTCGGGCAGCCTTCAGAAGGAGAGACATGGTCGACGAGGCCAGTCGAGACGAGCGTCCGAGATGAGAGTGAGGGCGGAGGAGTCTGAAGGCTGAAGGATGCACGTACCCTTCGCCCCCCTCACGTAGCCCTTATTCAGTCACGAAATCACGTAGACGATCAGACTAGAGAATTCCCTTTGTGCGGTGTAGAATTGATCGAGTTTTTTAAAACGACTTTTCAACTTTATTATCTTCTTAGAACAAGAAAACGAACATTATTAGCGAGAGTACAAGATAAGAACATCTCAAGATAACAGAAACGGAAAAAAAAACTGAATTCTAGTAGAAAGCGGGGGAAACAGGGCAGAAAAGTGATTTTCCTACAATGTTTTGATGGATAACAGAAAGGATTAGACATGAGGGATACTGTAATCGGCTAGGCAGAAATACAGAAATCGTCTCAGTGAATGGGCCAAGGGCGAGAAATGAAATGTGATCAGTGCAGGGTGAATAAATATGGGAAGTGGGATAATGTCTAGCCTAGAGTAATCTCAAATAGATGGAAGGAGAGAGGACTCTTAGCTAGACAGATTGTGCAAGGAAACATTGTACACAGGAACAATTAACGATTCAAGTCTCGCAACGAAAATGGAAAAGTGAAGGGGAAGGAAGAGGTTATAGGGGAGAGAACCAGGATAGAAAAATGACAGACGTAGAATGTGTGATATCACTCGGGAGGAAGATCGAATCCCTTCTTATTCCTTGTTGTTGTTCTGAGGATTCGGCTTCCCGTAGTCTGCAAGCGATTCAGTAAGTGATGATTAGAAACATGAACTGCTATCTTTTTAGTAGAAACATGCAAATGCCTAATAAAACCTCATTTTACATTTTGTCTCAAATTTCCACACGTTTTCTACAGCGCTCCGTTGCGCCCATATGGGCAGATCAAATATAAATAAAAAATGACCTCCTCTTGCTCCATTCCTGTATCCTCCTCCTCTGGAAGGTCCTCCATGTCCTCCCATGGGATATCCTCCTCTTCCTCTGCTATACGCTCCCCCTCCTCCTCCCATCCCATATCCTCCTCTCATTCCCATTCCCATTCCCATGTTGTTGTACATCTGATCGACGCGACGCCACACACTCTTGCGAAGATCCTGCATCCTCTTCTGGATCTCCTGCAACCAGAGAAAGATTGATTGATCAATGTTTAGTCCATCAAGTAGCAGCGCTAGTTGTATGAATAGTTCAATGGTACATCTCGTATATTCCGTCAGCGACATTATTTTATTAGCCAGTTCCAATAAATCTCTCCTTACCTCCTTCTCCTGGGGACCAGTGTAGACCAGTTTGGAGGCGACCTCTCTTCTGTACTTCATCAGCCATTTGCCACCCTGGTTGTCTCCGTCCCAGAAGACGGGCTTGCTCGACTCCTCACGGGTCTTTCTCCATCCAGTACCGATCGTCTGAATCACCAACCTCGCGTATTTCAACAAACGATGAATAGAATTTAGAAGTCGAATACCAAAGTTGCTTTCAACCATGTGTCATTCCAGACACAAAAAAAAAGAATTTTGGAAGCGGCCTCATTTCGAATGCTCAAGTGGGTGGGTTCATGTCATATTTGATCAAGCAAATGACCCTTGAAAGTACAGTATTTCATCATCATCTCCTACCTTATCCTGGTGGGCAACCGAGATGTAAGAATCTTTCGATTCCTTGAGCACCAACGAGACGTATCGAACCTGCAGGGGTATTTCCTTATTCGTTATTGCTCGGGATGACCTACTTGATCCAGCTTGTACTCTTGGCCTTTGATCCAGTGCTCCATCTTCACCTGAAAATATTAACGCGGTTAATAATTCAAATTAAACACTTGGTAATGCCTTATTTTTTCTAACTTCGTTGCAAGACATGCATGGACGGGGATTGTTGCAGAGACATGCAGTAAGGTTTGTAACAAAGAAGGCCAAAAATCATACTGCTACAAATTATGCCCATGTATGTTCATGATTACATCATCAACGATAAATCTCACTTTGTTCCACTCATTCTCGTTGAATCCCTTGACTGCCTTCATGGCCTCCTCTGCCTCATGGCCAGAAGTCGCCTTGAGAATGCGCTTCTTCGCTTCCTCATCTTCGAAACACTCAGCCAATTTGTACCTGCAATTATTAATTTAGATTTAATTAAAATTGCAATTAGTCGTGCTAATAATTCTTACCAGTAGTATCTTTCAGCTGACTTGTGCTCGATTCCATCCTCATCAGATATAGTGCACTCGTAACGGAGAGCAAGAGGATCCTGCGCTCCTGATAAGATAAACAGGTAAAAGTTATCTCAAAACACGCCTTACCTCCAATCAGGATGAAGTTCTTTCCGATATCGTCATAGTCTTTATCCTCAATGTCCGTATCCTCCGATTGACCTCCCAACTTCTTGACCTCGGTCTGGAGCTTCTTCATCTTCTCGCGTTGACGTTGGTTCTCCATCTACGAAGAGCGTTTGATTGGGTCAATCAAGTCATGAAATTAACTAACCTTGAGCTTGCGAACAGCTTGTCTGAGATTGTCCTTCTCTTGCTCCAGCAGCACAACTGCATTGCGTATCAGCGCGCAGTCGTTCTTCACCCATTGAAGCTCCTGCAATATTGAAATCACGAACGTTACGACAAAAAAAGACTCGCCTGAGCCAGATTATTGCCCATTCCCATATTGTTGTGATTCGGATGATTCGGATAATTGTTATGGTTCGGTCCGTGTCCGTGTCCGTGTCCCGTGTTCGGTGTTGACATATTGGCAGCTACTTTGAAGTTCGCTCGATAATCTCCGAAAGCTCCAGTCTACCGGAGTGGCTGGGCCTGGAAAGTACACTGTTAGATCACGAGACTTGATGGGCAATAAATAAAAACATAATACACTAATTAGCATAATTAAAACAGCTAAATAACGAAAGCCATTTTTAAAATCGACGTTTTTGAAGGCAAAACACTATGGCCACTACCGTGCTTTAACCAACCAAATTCTTAACGTAAACTAACTTTCTTTTTTTTGGAAATAATTTTTTTAAAGATAAATCATTGAATATGATTTTATGTAATGTAACCTAGAAATTAAAAAAGCAATCGTATAAAAAATTAAACGAATTGGCAAGATTAGAGAGAGATATTGTAGTGCGAAATCACTGTCGGTAGATACAGTAACCTAAAAGGACCTACATCCTTTTTTGTGTCTCAACATTATTTTTATGCTTTTAGTAAAAAAGTGAAAGGTTTATCTTCATTTTTACCTTGGATGATGCACCCCCCCCCCCTCATTTCGTGCCCAAGCATTCAGGAAAACAAATCAGATGATAATATAAGGAAAGAACATCAGGCATAGAGGTGCATCTTTTCCCCTGAGCATAAAAGTTTTTCTCTGAAAAGATGACAATGAAGTTCACCTTCTTTTGCACTTGGGAATTATCGTAAAACAAGTTACAGATTGGAATTTGTTCTGATTGTCTGTAAGGAAACCTCCATGCATAAGATGAGATGAAAGTAAGATTTTCATTGTCGACCTTCATTGTTTCATTGTTGAAGTAGTCTCTTCAATTGTGTTCGACGGTTATTCTCAGTGATTACCTGGCAATAACAATGTGAATTCTTCTATTCTCGAGAAAGCAAAAATAAATATTTCCCCAATGTTTTCTTATGGGTATTCTAATGATGCATTCTGATTCTCCATTTCTGAACATATTCATCAGAGAGCAGCTCGTTAGCGATGAGCTTTCGTTCATCAGACATGGATGGTACTCCACTATTGGACAGAGAACGGAAGTGTCTACCGTAACCCACGTTTCAAGTGTTTTCGTGCGAATCGAGGCAATAATTGAGATGACCTCTGATCAGTGGAAGGGGGGGGGGGGTTCATTCTTTTCTCTCTCGAAAGAAGACAGGAAATTGAATGTGTGTGTGAGTGTCAGTAGAAATAGAAGGAAGAAGAAGGTTGCAGTGACGTCATCGATGAAATATCGAAGGCATTCTGTAGCCCCTCGTTATCTTCGAGATGAGAGATAATTCCTACCTCCACAACTTGGAATTGCTACTTTGTGCGTGTGTTTTCCCACTGACTTCTACAATTCAGTCGAAGAAAGAGACGTTTTGTCTAAACATTCCATGCTTATTCTCACCGTCTTTCTCTCACACGATTGGATATTCCCCCATCGATCTTCCATCCTCTGTCGAGTTATACCCTCGTTATCTTTATGATGATGACTCCCTTTCACACTACGGAGAGAGAGAGGAGGGGATAGCTCAAGGGAGATCTCTAGTCTTTCTCTAGCCTTCTTCATCATTATATCTCCGATTCTCACAGTTATAGAAGTCTCCTTTCATTGATTATTCCATGCGATAGAACGAAGAACTTTCGGGACACATTTTTTCTGCTTCTTAGATATTCATCTCTACCTTCTGATGCATCAATTATTCAGATACTTCAAGTATCCAGTTCAATCAATTATCTCCCCCTTCTTCCTTTTCATCTCTTCGTTATCTCCACTTCTTATCTCGAGAAGCGCCATCTAATATGTTCCTTCCCCTCCTCTTTTCTCCCCTCCTCAGGGCAGATCACGAATAAGTCGTGTTGCGTACTTCTCTCCCATTAGATTAGACCGTAGAGTGAGAGGCCACAAATTACTTTCTCCTCCTCCTCCTTCTCTTCCTCTTCGTACTCTTCACCCTTCACATGTCTTCTCCCCATCTCAACTTTTCACCTCATCTCCTTTTCTGGGAACAAAAAGGTCTCCGATGTCTCGTGATGAGCAATGATCCTCGAGATGGTTAGAGAAAGCGAGAGAGCAGGAGAAATGGAGAGAGTCCGACGAATATTCATCTATGAACTCTTCATTCATCCTGATTTCGATCATAATCTGTTGACTTCCATTCCATTTTCCCATTCAGTCGTATTTTTCGATTCGCTAATGCAATTTGGGACAGGGCAGCAACAGAATTACTCTCTTCCCTCCTTATTTTTTATATAATGATGATGGATTCAGGGAAGGTATTTCCCCCTTCCTCCTTTCCCTCCTTACGAAGGGAATAATCACATCCTCACTTCACTTCTCATTTTTCTCGAACGGACGGAATTCCTCTCTTTGAATGACTGATCTACCTCTTACGAATCCCTACCTCTGAAGGAATGAAGTGGAAGAGACTCGAGACATCCAATTAATCATCCCACTTCTTCCTCTCTCTTCCCATAGATCATCTCTTCATTTCTCTGCAGTCAAAGTCTCTTCTTCTTCTCAAAACTGCCGGAAATCCGCGTAAAACTCTGTTCGAACTCGCTTTGACGGGGGCACACTTCACAGGCTCACGACTGCCTTTCCCTCTCTCTGAATGATTCCCGACCATACCTCTCCCCCTCCCTCCTCCCCCACCTCCTCCGATACTACTCCATCACCTATGGAGCTTGAATTGTTTTCAACGAGACTTACCTCTCCCCTTTCCCCTCCATTCTTCCCCTATTACCCCTCCCCTCTCCCTATTCATTTCACCTTCAGGATTCCCTATAAAACGCGACGTAGTACCGAAAACATATTATGGAGTGAAGAAGGAAGGCGAACATACTCAGAGATTTTCGCCTCCTAGCTCCTCCCTCCCTCCTCCCCCTCCCCCTCCCCCTCACCCTCCTCCCTCCGCTCTCCTTCAGATCTCTCTCGATCCTCCTCCTCCTCCTCTTCTTCTACGATCGACTCCCCTATTCTGAAACCTCTCAACCCGCCCCATTCGGACCCTTTCCCTATGTCTTTCTCCCTATTCAAGCCTTACGCCAATCAGTCAAAATGCCCTATTTTCCGTGTGATTTCTATTGTCTTTGTCGTAGGTCACAAACCGCCGTTGATGTCTCCTTTCCCTCTTTCCTCCCCTCAATTCCCGTCCATTCCAGAGTGGGATCACTCTCTCTTCCTACCATTCTTCGAATCGTGCTCGAATACCTGCGGGCCCCTCGTATGGGGAAGGTTCGTCCCTCCCTCCCTGACTCCGCCCCTTCTGATCTTTGATCTCTACAGGTCGAGGAGGAAGAACTCATCCGACTATCCAATGTAGACAAGGAGAAGGGCCAACTCAGTGAGTCTTCGTTTCCTTCTCCATTTCTAGGCTGGATATTGGGTCTAGGCTCACACTCCCATTCAATGGTCTTAGAAGTGTACTAAAGTTCCCCTTCCCCTTCAATAGGCAATAGCGTGTCGTTATGATGTGATAGTGCACGGGAATCATCCATGTTCTCGAATCATGGCGTAAAAACAACACGACACTTGTCAGTTTGAGAGGGAAGACAGGTGGGAAGAAGCTATCTTTTGATCCCTCGGGCTAACCCCCCCCCTCCGTCCAATCCGATGTAATACCCATGCAGAACGTGCGTCTTTCCTGTCCCACTCCTGCAATCGGAGATCCTCCCCTCTAAACATCGAAGAGGGTGCGAAGATGTCCCCTCCATTGACGCATTCCATCAATCATCCTCCTCCCTCCTTCAGATGTGATCTAGGGATGGCAATGACTCTCTTCATTCTGTACGCTATCTCGCCCCTCTGACCGATGAGAGAGTACGCGAAGTGAAGAGACGATTCCAGACACCCGTTGTGATACCCCCAATTGCCCTCCATTGCCTTAGATTGACTCATCCCCGGGTCGAGCTCCCCTTCTCTTCCCCTCGTGGTGGATATTGAATAGACGGTGGATTGGGCCTGCATTCCTCCCCCGTCCCTTTTTCCCCTCTGAGAAACCCGAGAAACGAAACGAAGCAAGGTTGGCAGAGGAAGGAGGACAAATGAGCACACACGAAAACATCTGCCCCCGAATTCAGAGAGTAAAGCTAAAACGAGGTTTACATCAGGCCCAACCGGAAGTGACTTCAAAAACGATAACAACAACAATAACAAAAACAAGTTTCAGACGGATGGAATCGCGTAGCACCGTGCCCGAGGCATCGACCACGATTGCTCGCGAAGCATGGGAGGACACTGCTCGGGATAGAGGGATTACCCCATAAATGGAGGAATGATGTGAGGTGAGCAGAAGAAATTACGACGTTGAAAGTCGAAAGATAAGTCTAAAATCTGACATCTTCTCCGTGAAGTGAGTCTACGGATAAGTCTAGATTTATCTGCCTGCGGGGAAAGGTCGGCTTATCGTTCATAGATTACGCCGTTACACTTTCTTCTCGAATGAATCTGAAGAAAGAGAACGTGGTCTCTGATGTAGCGCATTTTGTGAACGGCTTGTAGTCATTCCATTGTAGCCTGCGTAGCTTTCTGTATTCTGCCTGGTATTTCGCCTTATCATTTCATGAAGGTTGTAGCTGCCACTTAGGCTACTCGATTATTGCGGGAACTCAATCCCCTTCATTCCTCGCCCCCACTTACTCCTGTTGTCTACAATGTAGACAGTGCATTCAAACAGTCTTCCTCTATTTACTGCCCTTTCTCCACTGCGATTTCTCTACTCTTCCGCTCGACGAAAGGTCGGCATTTAGAGGCGAGATCTGAAGATGAGAGGAGGTGAAGAATGATGAGAAGACTGAAGGGAATTGCCCGCAAAAAAGGGGGACGGAGGGAGAATTCTCGAAGGAATTGAGGGTTTGGCGGAGAGTTTCGAGAAGAAGGGGGAATAAGTGAGAGAAATCAGTGCACTCTTATTAGAATGCGAGAAGGGACCTTCCTACTCTCCCCTTTCTTCACGTTCTTTGCTCTAGCTGCTTATCGAACAAGCAAAGCGGATAAACCCTAACCATTTCTTGAAGATTCGAGAAAGGAAGAGGGGAATCGCAGTCCGTAAATTGAATTTAGCCCAATCTGTGCTTATTCCACACTCTTTTATGAGCGAGAACGGAGAGAGGAGAGAATCTGAGAAGGGAAAGGGAAGGACAGGAAATGCGAGAATGCAAATAAATAATGTAGCCATTCTTTGAAGAAACATGCAGCGCGTTGATGAAAACTTGATTAAGAGAGATCACTGTTCTTGTGGGAACTCGTGGACTTTGTGCACTTTCCCACTCCCACCTTCTCCTGAACATTGACTACGGGCGTGGGAAGAATCAGTGAGGTAAAAACCGAGAATTAATACAATCTAATTGCAGAAATTGGTTCCATCTGCTCATCGAATGCTCTTGGTCCTTCGTCCTTTTCCTCTTCTCCGTCGGCTATTTGGGAACGTGGATCTTCTATGCCATTCTCTACTTCATCATAGCAGAAACGAAGGGAGCTGACACGGTATTTCTCTCCCATTTCCCCATTTTATGGCCTTCAAAGGCCTGCAAAAAAGAACAATGAGAGCCTCTTCGTTTTCTTCTCGAAAGTGTTGGATTCGTACCTATTTGGGCGCGTGCAAATATATTGACACAATGAGAGTGAAATTTAAGCTGCCTACGTAGACAAATTTTGATCCGTCTTTTTGGACCTAGAAGGAGGCTCTGGAAGGGTTTCATGAGGAAGAATGAATCATTTATTGTATGGTTTCAGAACGAGGCTCGATGCATCACTGAAGTGTACGACTTTGCATCCGCATTCCTCTTCTCGATGGAATCTCAGCACACCATCGGTTACGGTACCCGGTACGTCGCCCTTTCCCATTCATCGGCCTTCCTCACCATTCCATCACGTCTTCTCGGGTTTCCTCGTGTGTCTCTCACTCCTTTTTTGCAGCCCTGCTCAGTTTCCCGTAATTCTAGTTTAGAGAGGGAGAGGTGAGAAGGGAAGAAGGGAAAGATGTCTGAGTGAGTGATGTGAGACAGTGATGTTGAGGGGAAGGAGGAGGAAACAGTTGGGGATGGACGAAGAGTTGGCATGATCCTGAATAGTCTTCCAATTTCCATGAACTTGCACCCAGCCTGAACTTATTCACAACTTTGTCTATTCTTTGAAACTCTTGATGGTCTCTTGAGTGGTTTCAGTCATGCCTTTCCATAATGAGAAAAGGGGAGAAAAGGGAAGGTACACACGAGAATTTCCCATGAGTGAGGCGACGACTGGTGAGAGAATGATCGAGTGAAGAAGGAAGGGAAAATGATTAGGAAGAGAGGCCTGAGGGGCTGATCCAATCAAATAGAAGCTCTGGTGTGCGCCCACAAGTTGAAATCAAGCACTTCCCACAACTTGCCTCCAAGCTTGATGGCAACTTGTGGGAAGTACTTGATTTCAACTTGTGGGCTTTGCGGGGGGTACGGTACTTGATTTCAACTTGTGGGCTTCCGATGGGAGGGGCCGGGTTACGGTAGCTCTTTGTCATTCGGTATTGCGTTGTGTCACGAGTATGATTTCGAGCTTCTGATGCTTTATCGGGTACGGTATATTGCATTTTATGTACAATTGAGCATAGTTGAGTATTATGGACCTTCTATTGGCCAAATACATTGAAATTGGGATATAAATGCAATTTCTAGATTACTACAACAGGCAGAAAAAAAGTAAATCGATGGGAAACTTCTGTGACAGGGAAAACTACTGTAATCTACAACTCAGCGCGATTGGAGAAATCAATTAGGGAAGGCTTGTACGGGGTCAGTTTGCCGGCGTCGTATCTCATATCGGAGACGTCGGAACTAGTCGTTGACAACACTTGTTCATTATTAATGTATTCGCCCTTTGTGCTTTATTTAGTTGCGTAGCATGGTACATTCTCACGTCATTATGACTATTAAGAATTGAATTTACTTGCCTGAGGATACTTCTTTATCGTCTTGGAATCATACTATCATAGTTTTGAATAATTGACGACTTAGGCGACATACTGTAAATAGATTAGAGCAAATAATCTCCCACCTTGCTATACATACATCCACTAGATAGTATCTATACACTCAATCAATATGCTATTAATAGTATTCTCATTGTCGAAATTTGCTAGATCGAGTCAATCAAAAGTCTCGTTGATATTGAATTAAAAGTCTCGTTGATATTGAATTAACCTCCGTTCTCATACTGTTAACGATTAGATTAATAGTTTAATTTGAGAAATGGACTGACCGTAACAAATGCATATCTTGCTCATCATGATCGTATATCCATGTGAGCAACGAGAACACGTAAAAACAAAGAAAATAGAGAAAAAGATCAATAATGAATAATGTTGAAAATAGTTGTTTACATTGGTGAGCGCGATGTGCGCTTAGGGTTGTCTGATATCTCTCTCTCTGGATGTAAACAGGTCCTGGTGCTTGATTTCAACTTGTGGGCGTGGGGCAAGGGTATGGTACTTGATTTCAACTTGTGGGCGCCTCTTTACTTGTTTTCAACTTGTGGGCGCACACCAGAGAGGGAAGGGTCGTGACGGAGGGAGAAGAGATGAGGGAACAGAGAGGTCAAAAAGATGAGATGAAAGACGACGAGGAAGGATAGACATGAATCAAAAGGAGACATGAAAGGCTTAAAAACAGATTGGACAGCATTGACAGATACATAATAAGCTGCTGAATCATCAGAATGTCTGATTAGCACAGAATCTCAATTTAGACATTACATTTTTTAACGAAAATGAGCATAGACGAATATAGCTTGTGAGTCATCCAAAGATGTAGTGGAATATGTCTACTGCAGAAGGGATCGGTTTCCGGCCTTATCATGTAAATGGAATCTCCTTTCAGTCACATGACCACTCAGTGTCCGATCGCGTATTTCGTCCTCATGACTCAATGCATCATCGGAGTTTTCGTGCAGACGATGCTCGGAGGAGTCATCATTGCCAAGGTGCTCAGACCGAAGAAGAGGAAACAGGTCAGCATTCTTCCATTCAAGCAGATTTGTTTGTTTGTTTTGAAAACTTTCCGATACAATTGGGTGTTTTTGTCCGTATTATGTAGATGATGTCTAAGAAATGCCGGAAATTTTGCACTAAATCAGAAAATATTCTTTTTGCACTCCGAGCACTTTCATGTAGCAATCGCATTTCAACCTCTGCTCAGAAACATACAAAAAGATCGGGAATAAGATAAATCCACTGCAGGAAATGCGCTTCTCTGACGTCGCAGTGATCGGGCCAGTGGACGAGCACGATAGGAGACCCGCCCTGTTCATCAGGATAGCTGATATTCAGGTACGGTAGGATACTGTAGCCTGATCCCTGATCCCTGATTATCGATTGATTACAGGAGAAACTGTTCCTGGCCGAGTCGCATGTGCGTCTCTACATTGCACAGAACAAAATCGCGCCGGTAAGCTGATTATTCCTATAAGTGGAGGAAAGGGAGAATGAGTCCCGTGGGAGTGCCTCCCACTCCTTTTGACGTCGAACTCCTTGAAAGGAGAGCTAATTGCAGAATGGAGACAAGATCCTCGTTGGATTGAGGGATATGAATGTCGGTTACGATAGTGGATGGGATCGAGTACTCCTGCTGTGGTGAGAATGTTCATGATCTTGCAAGCTACAGTCTAGCGAGAATAAGAATGGCTCCGAACTTGGTTTCTTTGCTCGAGCTCTTTAGAGAAACCGGCCGAAGTGGTCAGATTATTCATCCAATCAGCATTTCATTGATAGAATCTCCTACAAACTGTAGGGAATCAGAACTGAATTATCTCGTTGCTCTATTTTTGTTCCAATACGGAAGCTACAGTAAAATCTGCACGAGATTGTCTGTAGTCTCGAGCGGATTATTCTGCAATCATTATCGACATTAAATTGAAGTCTGTCGAATGTTGTCTCCAGACGGCGTCGCATAATCCTATTAGACGGCTACGGGGCGAAAAGGTGGAGAGAGGGGAATGGGTCAGAGATCGGATAACGGGAATGAATGAATGGAAAATGGAGGCGGTAGGAGGGGGGTTGAGAGCCCATTTTACTCGATAACACGACTAGTCTGGGGGGGGGGGTTAACAGGCGGAATTTATGAGGGAGCATGAATAATTGACAATGGACTGCAGGCCGGTGATGGTTCGACACGTCATAGATGAGCATTCTCCTCTGTATGGACTGAGTGAGGAAGAGATGAGGGAGAAGGTACGGTAGGAGTTCGGTAGGACATACTGATGATATATATTGAGGACTTCGAGTTGATCATGACTGTGGAGGGAATCGTCGAAGCGACGGGAATGACATTCCAAGCGAGAACTTCCTTCCTTCCGGAGGAGATTGTGTGGAATCAGAAGTGAGTGCGATTCAGAAAAATGCTGTAAAAAATAGGGGCAGAGGAGAAATCGGATTAAAAAAATTCCAAAGGAGGAAATCAACATTTTGAATAGGCGCCTTTTCAGTGTTTCCTTGTCAGTTTTTCCACCCTGAGAAATCCTCCATGAATTTTCCACAGAATGAGAAAATCGATGAATCATTCCACCATCGAATCATCAATTCATATTTGTTGCAGATTCGTACCAATCGTCATTCTCAATGAGAAGAAGAAGAAATACGAGATCCAGTACGAACGATTCGACACTACCGAAGCGGTGATTATTTATCATCTCGTTTAAAATATTAAAATAATTAATTAATTAAGTTAATTACAGGTAGTGGGATGGGAATGGCCGCCCGCTGATGAGAATGAAGACGAACCTCATGAGTACAAGAGTGGATTCATCTGATTCCGTCCTTCCTCAACTCTCCCTCCCCTCCCCTCCTAGCCCACCTCAAGTACTCGCAGAGCTAATTAGTGGCCTACTGCAAAGTATATTAGGTGTGGCCTATTAGGAACCTCGAGCTCCCCTTTCTCGATACGGTAGTTTCCACCTGAGATACAAACACACAAGTTCCAAATTGATTGTTCCCGCTGCTCAAACTATAGTTGATTCCCCTGTGAATTCGATCGAATCATCCGAATGAAAATTCTTTCCCCTGTGACTTCATAGATTGACTTCTTCTTCTGTTAATTCCTTCTCTCCCCTGGTCAATATTCGGGTCTCATCAATCCTGTTTTTCCTCTTTTTTCCCGTTGTGTTCCCACCCCGCAGGATTCGAGTGACGTGTATATACGAATTGTTCCCGATTAGATCATCCATAGGCAATAACCAGCACACCCAGCAATACCATTCTGTGAGTAGTGAACCGATAAAGAGATTCCATCACACGGGATGGCGTGTGCTTACAGAGAAAGAGTCACCGTTGTTGATCGTGTTTTCCGTTGATCAGTCCACTTAGTGACTCAACCCCAACGGAATCGGCCCATCGGAATCTTCACGAGAAACGGAACGTTTTGTGTGGTGGGGGGAAGACTAGAGAGTGGCATTGTGTGGTCTGAGTACACATGATCATTTCCGATCAGTTCCATCACTCAATTGGTGCAGAGACCCCGCAAGTTCTTCCTTGTCTCTTCCTCCATCTCTCAGATCAATCCTCCAAAGTGCAACTTTCCTTTTACGGGATACGACGGGAGGCCAAGGGAAGTATCTCGCTCTTCTTCTCCTCTTCCAATTGTGTCTCTTTCCCTCTCTATTCCTCTTCTCTCTTCATCTTTCCTTCCCCATCCTCCCTTCATTCCATTTACCATGCCCCATTCACTTCCACTACTCACACAACCCATCTTATCTCACCCCCTGTTCTTATTCGCCCTTTTTCCTTTCTTATCTTATCTTGAACTCTTTTTGCTGAATAGATTAGGCACTCTGCAAATGATTTTCTAACGGACAAAGATTTGACTGTGAGATTACACAGCCCCGTCGATAGATTACTATCATTGGATACATTTTTTCGGGTGCTCCGTCGCGTATTTTCCTTCTCGACTCGATATCACTCTCTTTCTCTGATATCCCTCGTACTTTTTCTCTCTGGGTGCCTAGAAACAGCCATCTATCTCGTCTGTCGAACTACTGACGTCGTTCCTCATTTTCCACCCTTGTACATTCTCGACGTGACGCCTCGTACTACTCTCTCTCTCGAAAAACTAGTCACTAATTATTTTTTCCTTTATTCTTCAACAAATAATATATTTAAATAATGTATCTAGCTATTGTTGTAATAAGTTGGGTTACTGTAACTGAAATTTATTTAAATTCGCGCGAGTTACTGAAAGCGCGAATTCGAGTTTTTCAGTTTGCGATTCTCCATTTTGCACTTTCGGACTTGTCGCATTTTCAGCCTAAATTCGCGGTTTTCTTTGTAATTATGCGTGATTGGCAGGTGTTTTCCCCTCACAGCTATCACTGATTTACTCTCTCTCGCTCCCTCTAGTCTCCCGTCACTCACTGCACTCTTCTATTTGTTTGCATAGTCTTGTAGTGACCGTTCGTTTTTGATCACACCTTTTTAGCGGCGTTTAATAGTTCCTTTGAGGCAGCTGCAATGCTGTCCGTCTGGGACGAGCAGCTATGGCTGCCGGGCAACACAACCTGGGAGGATCTAAAGTATGTCACAGCTTCTTTTGTTCAAACCGATTGAGTATGCACGTCTAGTTTCTAACAAAACGCGGACATCTTTCAGGTCCTCAGCGTACCCTCAAAGGGAGGAATTCCTCATCACATTGCTCATGGGTTTCCTGATGCTGGTACGCCTTTGTTTATGCTTTTGTGGGGGGGAATGGCCGATGAAAGCTTGATGATGTAGTGTGTGTGCGGATGCCCCCCATTTAGTGACCGGATTGCGTGGCGGATAGAGAAAGATTAGAGGGGAGTGAGAAGTGAATTGGAAGAGGAAGAGAAGGGATGTAGATGAAATGGAGAGATTGGCCACAGGAAGAACGAGTATGGATAGAGTGGAGTAGACTGAGGGGTGATATCTGACTGGCATGAAAATAATCTCCTTTCCAGGTAGGACGAATTCTAATTGAATCGTTCGTGTTCCTTCCCATTGGATGGTTGGGAGGATGGGTGGAAGGACCTCTCTTCTCTCGAATGATCTCCCATGTTAGTGGAGGATTCGCAGGTTTGTTCCATTGACGTAGGTGAAGGATTAAACGGAGATTACTGACTCATTGATGACCACTCAATTGCAGGAAAATCCCAGTTCAAGAAAGTCGCCGAATGCGCTTACAGATTCACATACTACTTGTGCGCATTCACTGCTGGGTCAGTTTTGTTATCAGTGATTGTATTTTCCCGAGTGTCTATCATCACAAGCTATGATCTGCGTGATCGCATATTGGTATAGATAAGAGCTCAGTGAGTAATGCGTCTTTATTAGCTCAGTTATTAGCTCTCGAGCGAGAAGTGGATGTTTGTTTGGCTAGTTGAGCTGACTACAAAACATCAACAATTGTGAATCACTAGTCCGCGAAGAAGTTGAGTTAGTCGTGTTAGAGTTGGTTTGATGGACAGTAAATAGGGGTTGAAAGGAGTCTGTGATTACAAGTGATAACAGATTGAATGGCGTGATCTGGAGAGATAAGGACTAATTGTTGCAAAGAGTAGAGATACAGACGGAATGGAGCAGAATGAGGAAGAAAGGTGCGCCAATTGCAGGTACTTTGTGCTCCGAACGGAACCCCAATTCGCTTCCGTTGTCGATTGCTGGAGAAATTGGCCCATGCATGAGGTACGAATGAAGAGTTGTCCTTTTAGTGGAGGGATCAAACAGCAACATTGTCGAGACGACATGTGATGTCCTATAATAAGTAAACAATTACAGGTGTCTCCGAAAGTATGGTGGTACTACCAAATCGAAACTGGATTCTACTGGGGACTTCTGTTCAGGTAAGGATGCACGAATATAATCCCAAACAAAAAATAACATGACTATCCAAATATCGGATCATGTAAAATAAGCCATTCCTGTGCCAATATTGTTGAGCTTATTCAAATTATGATTTTTTTTCAGTCAGCTCTTCTTCGATATCAAGAGGAAAGATTTCCTCCAGATGACTCTCCATCACGCAATTACCATCCTCCTTCTATGGGTTCGTTTGAACATCTTTGAAGTCGAAACTGTACTGCGATAATCGAGCTGAAACGTATATTTCTATTCGATGAATTCATATCGCTCATTCCATACAGTAGTATCTCTTCAGATTTCGTGGTCGATGAACATGGTGAGGGTGGGAACTCTCATTCTCTTCTCCCACGATGCTGCCGATATTCTACTGTGAGTACGAGGGGAAGGATTGTAGGAGGGCGAGAATACCTTACTTGGACTCTCACGTCCAGTGACGCACAGCGTGAAAAATGAGTACGAAGTTGTCTCTCTGATCAGAAGATATTTCGAATTGTAAAAGATTAATAAAAATGTGTTTCAGTGAGCTCGGCAAGCTGTTCCGTTACGCGGGATGGGACAAGGCACTCGCTGTGAGTTTATCACCATCCCCTATTCTCTTTATTGGTCTCCAAGGAATAAAGAACATTCGCAACGTGAAGGAACTATAAAGAAATGCTGCAGTCTTTTAGTTTTAAAATTTCGACATAACAAGTACAATTACACATTATCAGGTCGACTTCGTGATCTTCTTCTTCCTGTGGACGGGCACTCGTCTCATCTACTATCCATTCTACGTCGTGCGAAGTGTCATCTTCGAGGCTCCGTCCTATCTCATGGTGAGAATGTGGACACATAATATTTAAAACACGCGAAACAAAATCCGTACACTCGCAATTCATAGTAGAAAAGTTAGTTAATTTTGACAGTCAAGGCTATTATCGTAACTCTTCAATGGGCATAGTGTCTAAAGTGAAAACTATGAATCCCTACTAATACTTTTCGTGTGGTCATTTTTTATTTATTTTTTTAAACTGTGGCGGTATTTATGATTTTGGTAGACAATGTACTAACCGTTCCTTCCTCCTCAGGATAACTTCTCATGGTGGAATCTGACTCAACGACCGATCGTCGCTCGAGCTCTTCTCGTCATGCTCTGTCTGCTAGTCGTCCTCCACGTCGTCTGGACGATACTCATCCTCAAGGTACGGTATAATCAGGCAATATCGATTTTCTACCTTTGTTTGAGTCAAAAACATTGAATTTTCTCCTGTTGAATGGCACATAATTTATATTTCTCCATTGCAGATAGCTCAGTCGTTCTCGATGAACGGCGGAGAAGGAGTGGATGATATCCGAGAAGATAGCGATAGTGAAGAAGATGATAAGAAGAAGAAGAAGAAGAAAGAGTAGGAAGAAGTGAGTCTTCCATCTAGTCAAACGTAATCTCTCAATCTGTTGCAAGATAGTATTAGCTTCTACGGTAATTTCTAGCATTTCGCACTGATCATTTCGTATTAAGGCTTTCATTCAGCTTTTTTGTTCGTTCTTTCTTATTTCTCGTTAGTGATCTACTCTCTCTCCCACTCTCATTCTCGAGTGATTTATTCGGCCATTATCAATCAATCGATGGGATCAGTCCGTTCCTCTTTCCATTCCCTCTGCCTTCCTCTCGCCTCCAGATCTTCTGCTTGTATCCAGTTGTTATTTGTTCGGACATAATAAATGCGTCGCTTGCTGAGTGGATAGTCTTTATTCGCCATGGGGAACGATGCTCAACTCCCTCGAAAGCGACTCATATGAAACAATAGTAACAATTTATATCCATTTCCTATATCATCTATAGTACAAAAGTACTCTCTAAAGAAGGGGGAACATAGCAAGGAGGGAGATATAGATATGGGACGGGGGCATGAAAGGAGGGAGGCGAATGAATGGACTAGTCGAGTGACTCGGGTTACTGTACTCAGACAGGATACGGTAGGGAGGGATGCAGACGTGGTGGGACCGTAATCAGAGATTGGAAGATAGTTAATTGTATTTAGTAGATCAAGGCAAGGGAAGACGCGGAGCAATCGGGATAACGAATGAGGGATCAAACGATCGAGATTGTGGGTTAGGATTGAGTGGGATGCGAAAATGAAATGGATGAGATATCTGAAAAGAATTAACAAAAATGTAGGCGAAAGAGAACGTGTGAAAGAGAATGCATACGCGATAGAAGAGAAACTGAAGAATGACGGAGAATTGCGATTGAGCAGAGAGGGAGAAGGCAGCTATCGACTATCCGACTAATCTAGAATCTATTTTGACTTCTTCTTAGTCTTCCCATTCGACTTCTTCGATGGTTCCACGAGAGGGATGGGAGGAAGGAGTGAGACAGGGGCTGCGATGGAGGGAGGTGGTCCTGAGGGGATTCCTCTGACACTGTTGGGGGTATCGAATGAGAGGGGAGATAACTCTGGAGGAGGACATTGTTTGGCTTTGTAGAGGTGTGTGTTGTGGCCCTCAGTTGCGTAGAGATTGAGAAGGGCTGCGGTTCCGTTGGAGAGATCGCCCCCTCCCGAGAGAGAAGAGAAAGGCTGGATGACGGAGGGATTGGCCGCCATGTACAGCATACCTCGCTGGTAGTTGACGTCATCGATTACCTGGGAGAGGATTACGGTAGGAAGGGATTACTGTAATGACTTAACGGTAAGAAAATACTGTAGGAGTATACGGTAGCATGATACTGTAGAATACGGTAGGAGGAATACGGTACTTACGGTGGTGAGATGTCTCTCGCAGGGTCGGAACAGGCCCATCTTGCACTCGAGTCTCCGCAGCATCGAGTACATCTCGAATCCACTCAACCACTCGTGATCCATCGAATCGCGCAGATTGATACGACGACGGACCTATAAATTGTTTTTTTTTCATACTTTGCACTACCGAAATCTACGTTGACTCCTTACTATCACAAAAAAAGTAAAGATTATTAACTCACATCGATTCGCATATGTTCCTTGCAGAAATGGTAGCTGAGCTTGCTAGTGTATGGCCATAAGTGAGATGCCTCCTCTCCCAGATCGACGAAGTGTTCGTCAGGGAACATTCGATCGTCGAAGGGAGCGAGAGCGACGCCCGGAGTGAGGGAAGCGATGGATGGAGTGGGAAGATACTCGGGCTGGAAATGGAGAGATTGGAGGGGAATGGAGAGAAAGACTTACGATGACATCATCCATCTTCTTCGCCTTCTTTCCCTTTCTCGACTTCTGCGCAGGCTGGGTTTGAGTGGCCACGGGATTGCGGGGAGCCTCAAATTAATTGTTCGTTCATCGGATTCAATCAAACCAATAAAAATAGGTTGCTTACAGTGTGATTCGGGATGAATCCAGTCATGATGAAGTAGGAGACGGCGCCCAACGCGTACAGATCGAGCTCGGGAGCGTAACCTGCAAGGGGACTCCGTTATAGACCCCTTCAATGCTTCCTTATATCTCAATCTTACCAGTCGCAGTCGCGTGTTCGGGTGCTCTAAATCCCCTGTTGTTGGCCACTCCCAAGCCTCCAGTCTGCTCGCAGATGTCTGCAATGGTAGTCATAATTTTGATTTTCTGTTTTGTGAAATTTGACATTTTTTAACGCCCACTGACCAGTCTCGTTGATCATGTCTCCGTAGAATCGAACGTGTCCGAAGTCGCTCAGCTTGATTTGCGGAAGAGTCGTCGACTTGTCGTTCAGCAGAATGTTCGTTGGCTGAAAGGAATGCAATAATTTTTCATAACCCCAGTATTTATTGGTTTTGCACTCTACTGTTCAATTATGCTCTATTATAATAAATGAGAACAAAGTGTTCTTTACCTTGAGATCGCAATGGGAGATTCCCCTGCAGTGGAGGAAGTTGAGTGCAGCCTGGATCTGTCTGATGATCACCTTCGAGATCAGCTCCGAGAGACGACCGTCCTGAATTGATATTCGTTTCGAAAATGTATCTCACTATCTTGGCTATTCTCGCAGAAACTACATCTCTACGATAACAATTGAACATTCCTCATACCTGTCTCGTCACATACTCCTCCAGATTGCATCCCATCAGTTCCATGACGATGAAGGCGTGTTGAGATGGATTCACCGTGTTGAAGGGACTGCAAACATTCGAATTAGAATCATTAGTTGGAATTAATTCGGACCTCTCAGTGAATCCCTCAAACTGGACGATGGCAGGAAAGCCCATGCACTGGCGGAGAGTTGAAACCTGAAATTCGTTAATTTCGGTTCAAGCCAGAAAAGAGTTTCGAAATTAGCCCACCTCATAATCCAGCTGCTTCTTCAGATAAGGATACGTTGGGAACCACGACATGTTGATGGCCTGGAATGAAATGCGTTGAATCTTCGTTCTTCTTCGAACCGTCACGAACCTTGATAGCAACCTTCTTATCATCACTCTCCATATCGATGTCCTTCGGGTTCGACTTCTCCAGGGGAACGACACATCCTTCGTACACCGTACCGAATGACCCAGAGCCAAGCACGTATTCCCTGAAACTCAATCGATCAATTCTACAGTACCCCACCGTATGCCACCGTACCTCTTGATGGACACGGGCAGTGAGTGCAGTCCTCCCGCCTCGTCGCTCTCTTCATCGTCACTCAACTCGAGGAACTCGACCCTCTGCAATGGAAACAGTTACTTAGTTCCTAAAATCCTGAAACATCAATCAAAACATTCATACGACTGTCACAGGCAGTGCATCAGTTCCAATCTGCATTACCCCTCCCGTCTTCAAATCGTCTTTTCATGAAAGACTAACCTTCTTCTTGCTGAAGTCCGTGGTCATCACATTGCTGGGACCATATCGGAACTCCTTCGCATTTGGGTAGAGTGGCATCAGTTCAGGAGGAGGCGCGATCGTACGATTCATCTCTTCGACGGTGAGTGGAAGGCCAGTGGCTGCAAGGAAGAGACTTCATCATAATCGTAGTGGAACACTCTGGAGAACAATTAAGAAGTAAAATCGTACCAGCATTGATGGCAACGTGAAGATGAGATGTCACTGGAGCAATCGCCTCGACGCCATAGTAACTGCAAAAGCGAAGATTTTTTTTTTAAACTTCAAATGAGCAGGAACTCACTACTGATAGACGACGAGCTTGTTGAGTAGATCCTCTGCAGACGAGTACTCAGGCACCTGCTGTCCCTGTGCTTCCATCGCATTCAGAATGCTCACGAGTTCAGGACTGATCTCGATGGTCGGATCTCTCACGCCCTCCGCCCTCCTCAACATCTCCTTCACTTGTTCTTCCGACATCTCCAACAACTCGGATTCATCCATAGGCATGGGAGCTCGGGGAGGAAAGAGTGGAGGGAATCTGCCCGTCGGATCGATGATGGGCAACTGATTGCTGTACATCAGATCCTGATCCTTCGTTAGCGCAGCGAAATTGGCATAAGCTTGCGCCGTTTGGCTGATTCCCGCCTCTATGCCATTGTCGCTCATAACGTGTATGTCCCTGAGCGCGTCTCTCAACACTCCCCTCGTCTTCTCATCCTTCTCCTGCGTGAATTGTGGTGGTTGATCGGGCGGAGTTCCTCTAAGGATCGTCTCCCAATTGGGTGAATCCCATGCCATCTGACAGGCTCCATTCTGCATGAGAGTCACGTTGTTCATGTTCTTCCGTACCATCTCATCTTGGATGAAACAAGACAGAACGGTGAGGAAGGAAGCGAGAGGTTCGCCGAATCGTTTGAGGAAGGCGGGAAGGAGATTCTCGAAGTTGGTGTAGGAGACGGAGGGAGGCATGTCTCGTTCACCCAGATGGACGCACTCCTTCTCTCTGCAGTCAATCGGCCAACGAGCCTGCAAGGAAAATAGCTTTTGAATGGCAGGTACTAAGCGCTCCAAACGAACGTATTCCATATCAGAATTGTCGAAAAAGTTACCTGAGCGTATATGATGGCCTCCGATATGACCTTATTCTGCTCGGGCGTTGGCATGACCGGGTTGAATGGTTGCCGGAATGAGGAGGACGCGGAAGACACGGAGGAGGACGATCTCGATGTTCCATTCACTCCATTCCCTCTGATTCCTCCTGGTTGGGCATACTCCGTGGCTGATTGGGCAGTGGAGGGGAGGGAGGGGTGCCCATGGACAAATCTTGCTGAATATGCAGTGACCACTCGTCTCTCCAATTCACGGAACTGCGCGTGCTCCGTTTCCTGCAATGGGAAGGATAAATTGGATGGAGAGGGATGGACAGGGAGAGACAACACGGGGGCATGACAAAACGGCAACGAAAAAACGGCAACCGACAAAACGGCAACGGAGCATAACTCAGTCACGGATTGACCTAGAACCTTGGGTCAAGTTTCATTATGTTCCGAATCAATTGTTCTTGATTTCATAATGATGATGAAATATTTCATCATTCTTACGAAAAAAATCATTCCACGGATTGCGTAAAAATCATGCAATCCATATGAAATTAAGCTCAATTAATAGCCCTGGCATCAGTGGTTCGAATGAGCCCAATGCCGATTCAAAAGGACCATTTTGGCGAAAAAATCGGATTATTGCGTAGGAATGATGAAATGTTACATCATCACTAGGAAACAAAGAACATTTAATTTGCAACATAATGAGACATTAGCCATGGTTCTAGGTCAATTCCCCGCTGATTTATGCTCCGTTGCCGTTTTGTCGGTTGCCGTTTTGTCATGCCCCCGACAACACTGATCTGCCCTCCTCTGGCACTCGTTAGATGTTCATGCTCCGATTAGATAAATAGTAAGATGCCGTGCACCCTATGGACTCACTTGGAGCAGTTTCTTCATGGAGTGCGAGAGGAGGGACAGAACGGACTGGGCCACTTCGGCGGGGTGGGAGGAAGGGGATGAGACCTGAGGAGTGAAGACGGTGCCAGGAGGATGAGGAGCCAGAAGGACGGGAGGGAAGGGAGGGGGAGGGAGGGATTCGATGGAGGAGGATGGTCCGGCTTGAGAGGGAGGAGGAGGAGCGTGAGTCCCGTTGGATTCAGCCGCCAATGCACTCTGGGCTGCCTGTAATTACTTATGTCTTTATACGTAGTTTCTGTCTTGCATGTCTTCTTGGATTTTGGAACCGATAAGAAATCATGACTACGAACCCTGTTAGATTAAAGACTCACTTGATACTGGCTCAGAAGCGATCTCATGAACAGATTGAGGGTCTCGTCATCGACAGTTTCAGCTGAAACGGAACGACTATAAATTATTTCCCAACTCAGTTATCTGCTCACTCACCAGCAGTCTTTCCGTGCCTGCTCGTGAACTGAGCCATCGCATTCTGGTATCTCGCCTCCTGCTCCGGAGTGAGAAGTACGGGAGCAGAGGGACGATCCAGTGCAGCATTCACTTGCATCAGACGGGCCCATGCAGGATCCAAGTACATCGGAGGGGAGGTATAGGATCCGGGTGTGGTGGGATACGTAGGGTAGTACATAGGGTAAGCAGGAGTTGGACCTGCAATGAGAAGGATAGAAACTTCGAGGCTGATCCACTCGTCATGATTAAATCTTTTTTTAATTCAAGGACTGAGAATATTTACTGTAATAAGGGACGGCGCCAGGCATTGGTTGTTGCTGGGGTGGTTGATGGTGCGTGGATGGTCCTCCATTCACATTACACGAAGTACATGTGTGAGAGTGGGGGTCGGTATGGCCTGGTGACGGGGACGAATTGGGAGGAGGATTGGCGGTTGATCGAGTGGCATCTGAAAAAGAACACTTCCCATGAATCTTCTTTACATTTGTTGCGGGGCTTTCAAACTATTCATATTTTCTGTTATTATTAGACACGTGCAGCAAATATTGCACAGTTGCTCTTCTGTATGAATTTAGTCTTTGAATGTAGATAAGTCTGTAACTTGCATGATTTGCATTTGTCTTTTGATGAGCTTATTTTTCATCAAAATAAGATTTGGACTTATTAATTGCATTTTTTTGTTATTTCATTCTGAAAATGTGCTTACTGAGATCTCGAGTCCTCACAACTTCCTGATATTTGGGCGTGAATTCCTCGGGTGATAAATTATCTCCGATGTTCTCCCAATCGTCATTCTGCAAGGTGTTGAAGGGATCAAAATTAGTTATCTTCGTTTGATTCTTCATAATCTGATATGAAGTAATGTAAACGGACCTCGCTATTATCATTGTTACTGAGAGGCGAATCATGAGTAGCAGATGAGCTCCCCTGATTCATACCTGACGCATATTAGTTTATTCGTTTATTCGTCCTTTCTGCTTTCAATGGGACATACTTTGCTCGGACGATTAACGCTGACAGATATTTTTAAAGGTTTCAAGCCTTTTTATGATTCATTAACACCGGAATTATCTGGGGGCGATTCTTTATTCGGATGGTACAATGTATACAACATGGTAATCTACGGGTTTGATTCTATGGTGGAGCAAGGGGAGATGGTATCAGTACTTGTATTGCGATGGTGGACAGCATAAAGCAAAGGAACCATTCCAATCTAAATGTTATAAAGCGTATAAAGCCAATTACAAAATTGAAAAATACTTGCAGGAGTAGTAGCTACCAAAAGGGGCTTAGTCGAGAAAGGAGTTGCCGTGCCAAGCGAATGGATCATAGTTGGAATGGGGATATGAATGGAGTGCAATGGGTTGCGAATGAAGCAGAAGCCTGGTAACTCGGGAAGGGACGATTCAGTAAGGAATGAGAAAGGGATGGTGCATTCACAGGAGGACAATCATTCGATGATGATCGGCCAAGGGGAGCGTTTTCTGTAATCAATGTTGGCATGTTTCATTTAGTCAGATTGCATCAACTAACCGATCCTCTTAATAACGACGGTTGGATGCAGTGTTAGGAGGGTTGTAGTAGAAGATGACGTAGATGGCATGGATAATGCCTGAAGAGTATTCCCCATTCGGATAATTGTATAATTGCATAATTGCGTAAAAAATGTATAATTGCTCAGTCGTACGCAATGCTAAATTTCGTGGCTTGTTGAATTATCTGATGGTGAATCACAGAGCAGATCAATATGTGGCATACCAGGAATGAGTCCAAGAATCCAGAGGACGATGTTGATGCACAGATTGATGTCGCATCCAGAGTGGAGAAGCACAGCAATCGGCTGGAATCAATTATCCTTCGAAAGAAAGAAGAATGGATTGGCTTCTTCACTACTTGAACCATAACTAGCCAAACTTTCAGAACCACAATTTTCAAAATTGAAGCAATTACAGATGTCGATAAATACTGCAATAGACGGACAGCACTATGTCTGACTTTTTCTTCAGATTGCAAACAAAAATATTCTTGAGACTCCTTCTTTAATATTGTTTCGACGAGCATTTTGATAGTCCTATTGATTCAAATTGTCATGCGATACGATTAGCAAAAGAATTTTAGGCATGTTGTGTGGGTCAGATTTTTGCATTCATTTCAGAACTCGTGCCAGAAGTTATGATTTTATGAGCAGAAGAGAGAAATATATAGAGAGAGAGGGCAAGCGAGAAATTATTTGATGAAAATTGAGAGGTTGAGGTCTGAAAATGTTAATTTTAATAGCCAATTTCTCAACAAAAATTCTGAATTGTTTGTAATAGTCTTAATCGATAAGGACTATATGATAGTTTTTTTTATTTATTATTGTTCGATGGCTTATCTCAAAATTCTCTTGTGACAGTCTGTCAAAGTAACGATTTTTTGAGTTGTCAAAGCTCGATCGAAGTGAGCAGAAGTGAAGAATACTAGAGAGAGACAAAGAGAGAGAAAGAGAGAGAGAGAGAGAGAGAGAGGGATTATATTATGAAAACTGTTGATTTCAATAGCCATCTCATTCTTCATGGAAAAAATATGCCTGAAATGTTAGGAACAGTTTAATTCTTTCGGGAAAGTGTATTGTATGAATGCGAAAGAATTTTTTTTTGGAATGTATGTGTATCTCAGAAATCATGATATTTTCCTGTCTGTGCTTAGTACGATTTTTCGCCTATTGCTTCATGTATATCAAAGAAACAAACCGGGCAAATGATTGCCAGAAGGAGCATCAGACACTTGCACATGTCTCTCGATTGATTTGGCCCTTGGGCTGATTGACCTGCAGATCAATGAGGGGTTTGTTAGGGTGAACCACGTGGACAAACGAACGAAGAAGAATAAAATCGATGGAGAAACAGATAGCAGAATGGTTGTTTGTATCTGTAGTAATAGAGGGGGAATTGAACGGAGGAGAGATGAGAGATATAAAAATGAATGAATCACATGTGCAAATCTGATTTTAAGGAAAACAAAAAAAAATGGTGCAGAGAGAGAGAGAGAAAGTACTGAGCCGAGAAGAAGTAGAATGATGTCGTCTGAGAAAGGAGTTTGAGCAGAACGAGAAGGGACAAGGCACAACAACACGCACAGTGAGAGAGAGAGGCAAGCATTCCCTTTAGGGGAACAGCAATGAGTCATAGAGGACAACACAGTAGCCGATGAGTCATCGACAATCATATATTCATCATGGTCAATAACCATTATCAGGATCGATCCACCTTCTTCATTCAAAATTAATACTTTATCACAATTTCTGGAATGCAACCGGTGTGATTAAATATGTACACTACCATAAATTACTGAGCCTACCCGTAAAAGTTATGAACATATGGAAAGTTACTATTATGCGAAAAGCTCTTAGACTAAGTACTTCCTGCCGTAAAAAGTGGCTTTCTGATCGAAAGATGTTGATTGGATGGGCGAGTCGGCGGCGTAGAAAGGATTCATCGACAGCTTGATGTATGTCTCATACATTTCCTGTCAAACAACGCAATGAGAGGAGGAAAGAAGTAATTGAATACCTGGAAGAACAGTCGAATTCCCTCGTCATTCTTCGCTGTATGCAACATTACGAAGCGAATTCTCGAAGCAGTAACAAACGAAGACACGAACCACTCGTTGAACTTATCAACGACCTAGAAAAAAAATAGAATAGTTAATGGAGGTTACAAAAACAATTTTCTAGACTTTTGGGACGCTGGACTCATTGAGCGTGTAATTTATAATTCTCCCCATAAATGATCAACTTAGTTATCACTTACATAATTAGTTACAATCCATCTCTTATGCATAACTGATTTAATCTCTGTTACATCTCTTGTTGAAAAATAAAGAAACCCATATTACATTAAATTCGAGTATTTGCAACCATGTTATCAATTAAAGTAAAGGAGAGGGCGTTTAATTAATCTAAAGATGTCTGGAAGAAGAACATAAAAATGATGAAAGGAGCAAATGTGAAGAAACGTAAATTCGAACTAAAATCAATTATCGAATATCGTACGATTTAGCCAATCGAGAACTGATTTTAATTCAATTTAAATTCAACTCTTTCACCAATTAAATTTTACTGACAAGGAAACGACCCCAAAGATATCACGAAAATAGAAGTTCAAGTGCCAGAGAGATCTTAAAGCTGAATTAGAAGAAATGAAAAAGTCAGGTGGCGCAATTTGAAACCCCTTTTACGAAAAAAAAGTCGAAAATCGGCTAAATCCTCGAAAAGGGAGTATCTTTTCGAATGTTAGGTAGCTTTCCTCGTTGACATGAGCCTCAAAAAACGGGTATGTTAGCGGAGATATTTCTCGACAACCTTTTCCTACTCTGTGAATTTGTGGAACATCAAATGCTAATAGTGACCAGTGGTTCAAAAGATAGTTTTGCGATAGCATCGCCAAGTAGTAACTGGTGTTAGGCAAGTTATCGATAATAGCCGTATTTGAAAGCGAAAACCGAGGTAGATTAACCAATTTACCAAAATATTATTGAACAAGCCGTGTTCTCATGTTTCCTACTGTTCACAGGTTTTAACCTCTTTAGTGATTATAAAAACAGTTCAATTGGTCAGAGGTGGGACCTCACCATGCCTGATTAAAGTAAAAGAAAGGTTATACGCCAAATATCCGGGACATTAATCAGTCTTACCTTGAGGTACATCTGGTTGTTTATCAACGAATGCTCATCGATCACATCCAATGCAGCATGTGCTATGAACTGGTTCAAATGACGATTATCATCCCTTTTCCGATTCTGAAAGTAGATTAGTTCAAAACGATCTTGCTAAGAGGCGGTAAGTAAGTATCGAAAAGTGATGAAAAAGAAAGGGAAGGGAAGGATAAACGGAGACTAACCTTGTCTGATATGGGGAACTCAATCTCGTAGAGAGGCTGGTCGTTTCGGCCCACAATGACGAAGTAAAACTCTTTAGACATTATCGATTTACTACGATAACATAAACGTTTGGCCCGGCTAAACAAAGATCTTGACGATTCTACAGCAGATTAGATATTGCAGCTAACCAACTAAACAGCAGAAAACTTCCATTACAGTATTTAGAAATTGTCGACAAAATCACAATGTGAGTCGATAACTGATTTTTAATATTTTTGAATATTTGCACTATTATTTTTAATCAATTTGTAATTATTAAAGACAGTCTTTTATCATGTTTTTCATAAAATAAAACAAGTCTTCTTCGATAATTGTTTATTAGCTTGGGTATAAACAAAATTGATTACGGTAGAAGAAAGCACGGATACTGTGAAATGTGCAGAGCGATCGACGTGTGGGCAGGAAACGACCCGATATGGCAACGGGAGCTAGGAGAATAACTATGGATGGGGAGGGAATAAAGAGGGGGCACATCAATGAAAGCACAGTCATTCGTCATAGATGGTTACTACAGTCTCGACCACATCGATCCCTTCTCTATCAGAACTGTCAATATGATTACTATTCTTGATAGGGTCTCGATCGGTCTTCTCTCTCTCTCCTCTCTCTTAATATCCGGGAGCAGTTCTCGGAGGAGGACAATGGTCACATCCTCCAGCGTCTCCCCTCGATCCATCGGGTCCGTTCTCTCCCGCCTTTCCGGGCTGACCAGGTCCTCCGTCCTTGCCTCCATCTCCCATCGGGCCGGGAGCTCCGTCTCCTCCGGGGTTTCCGGGCCCTCCAGGGGCTCCGTCGGGTCCGGGCGCTCCAGCGGGACCTGAACGAATGTTTGATTTGGGGGGGGGGGTACGATAATCTAAAAAAAAAAGAGGTAGGATTCTGTAACATACCAGGGGGTCCGGGAGGTCCATCGGGACCGGCGACCTCGGACATCTTTCCGGGCGTTCCCTTCTCTCCAGCGCCTCCGGGCATTCCATCGGATCCCGCGGGTCCAGGGGGTCCTGAATGGAAAGGATTAATCAATCAAGTAGGTCAAAGATCTCTAACCGGGAGGTCCGGGAGGTCCTCGTGCTCCTCCATCAGAAGGTCGTCCAGCCTCTCCATCCTGTCCCTTGGGTCCCTTCTCTCCCGCGGGTCCGGGAGGTCCGGGAGGTCCGTCGGGGCAGTCGAAGCAGAAGTCCTGCAACAGAGTGATTATGAATGCGCCCCATCGAACGACCCAGGTCATCTACAGTAATCTTACCGCAGCAGCAGGTTGAGTGGGGGCCGGAGGCGCATCGGGTCCGTCCTTTCCATTCATTCCCGGTGCTCCATCTCCTCCGTCCTCTCCGTCTCTTCCGGGAGGTCCGGGAGGTCCCTGGGCAGACTGTCCACATCCACAGCATCCGCCTCCAGATCCTCCTCCGCCACCTGAATCAGGGATTTTAGTCCCGACTGGAATGGAATGAGTACTGTACCTCCGGCGGCCATCGAGTGCGATCCTCCCTCTACGGCAGCCGAGCTACCGTAACCCGCCTGACGCTTGCCGAGTGCACGTCCTCCGGTCACTTGGGCGAGCACCTGAATACGGTAGGGTTACGGTGGATCGATTGAATCCCCTCCTTGTATGTCTGCCATTAGCTGGGAGTAATGGTGTGTAACCAGGGAGAGGCTCTTCCTCCCAACCGGATGGAGATAAGAATCACTTCAACTTTGACTGCTGGCCTAGTAATACTTTTATCTCTCCTTTCCCCCTTTCCTTCTCTTCATAATTGCTACAACTGCTGAGTCAACAACGAAAACAAGGGCAGGGAAAGAAGTGATCTACCCGTTAGACTGAGAGATCTAGTCCATTCAATCACCCATTCATCACTATTCAGAACCTCCATTAGTCCCCCCATCCAACTAGTAATCACATCAAACCCCATTAACTAATCAATGAGATCAGTTATCGATTGACTTCCTACCGTATCTCCCTCGGGTAGTGATCATCCACCATTCAATCTGCTTTATTGTATGGGGAGAGGAACACTTAAACCCTTGAAGGTCCTCCACTTGTATACTACTACGAACAGTGTGGGGAAAGGAGAGAAAGAGAGGGAGGGTATCATCCAAAAACACCTCCACTTACCCCTTTCCTTCCTTCCTAGGGGCAAAAGAATAATCTTCACTCTCGAACTACTTCTAATACTCGATTAGTAAGACTCCTCTTCACTAGACTGGTTGGCAAGAGTTCAACCTAGAGAGAGGAAAGAGATCAAAGATCAAACCTGAGTTCTCGTCACCTCCTTCCAGATGTTCGCTGACCGACTCTTGCAGAAATCCACCTGAAAAGCACGAATTAAAGTCAGTTATCGATCGGCGAATCGAGTGCAGCTACCGTACCTCGTTCTGCATGGTCGATTGCATGTGCTGCAGGTAATTGTACAGCATGGGTACACTCACGACGCACACGAGTGTGGCTACGGTAGACAGCGCCACACCACAGAAGGCTACTCTGTAAGAGTACGGTAGGATACGGTATCGGGCCGGTCCTATCATTTGCATGCCCTTTCCATCGCCATTCAATCCGTCCCATTTAACACGAGCTGCCCTGGGTGAAGGAAGAGAGAGCACTTTGCACACGATTTGGATGCAAGAAGAGGAGAGGAAAGAGACTGAAGCAAGGCAAGGAAAGTTCCATATCGATGATGAATGAGAACGGAACTACTGTAGAAGAGGCGAGAATCAGGGCAGAAAGTGCAGAAAGGTATCGAACAAGGGCAATAACGGATTCGCAACATCGAGAGATCAAAGATCAACGATTAATTACCTTCTCAGCGCAGTAGCTTCAGCCTCCATCTTCTTAACGTCTTCCATGGCGATAGAAGGGAGAAGGAATGGAATGGAGAGTAGCTTCCCCCCTCCCTCTTATACCCCCTCCCCTCCGCCCTTCCTCCCCCTCCCTCCAGGGGGGAGAGGGGAGGGGAGGGCGGGAGGAGGGAGGAGGGCAGCCACAGAATCAACCAGTTACAATCGACCTCCGTCATCCTCGAATTCCCCCTTGTTTTCGACTCGATTGGTGTACTTCTCCTATTTTGGGGAATGATCGAGAGGGGGAGAAGGTGATGGGGGGAAAGCAACTTGACCCATCTCCAGAGTGGCACATTCAGGAGCGACTCCCTGCAGCGATTCTTTGCAATGAAATGGAGAAATCTAAGAGATTCTCGAATAACAAATAGAATTGTTGCATGCATGAATGCAGATAGCTCAACATCTCGTTGCATCAAAGAAGATCAAAAAATAAGAATCAATTAGGCACTCTGATCAACAAAACTGCCTGGTCACTTTCTTTTCTCGAACCTCGCATCAATTCAATCACTTTCACTTCTTCTCACTTTCTTCAGTCCTTTTGTTGTCGTCTCTTCTTCATCTCCCAATCACTTTTCCTTCCTCGTCTAAACCCCTCGATCATCAGCCCTTCCCCCGATGCAGAATACTCCTCTTCATTTACACTGAAGCGAAGCAAGTGAAAGTGAGAGTGCACTCAGCCATCAAGTTTCTCGAACTGGCAGTCATCATTACAGTAATGCCTACCGTACCTCTCTTGATCTACCCCTATCCCCTTCCTCTCCACTTGTCTCGCGGTCTCAATCCAGAATGGCATCTTCTCTTCTCTCAATTGAGTGGATATGGCTACTAATTGGCTCTTCTCACTGTAAATACTCGAGTCATGCCATCCCCCATATCTGGTCTCCTCTTCCCTCATACATTGATGGGGGTCTTGTCTCGACCCTCTCTTCTGTCCTTCCGCCTACTAGTCTGTCTGCCCCCTCAAGGTCTTCCCTTATCGTTCTTTCCCTTCTTCCCTATCATTCTTCTTGCCTTTGGGTAACAACAGAGTGCAATGGTGCGAGAAGGGGGGAGCAAGGCAACAGTGTTCCCTTCTCCATTCCAGTCTCTTCTCTTCCCCTCATGAACACCCTTGATCTACCCCATTGCCCTTCTGATTACACTACCGTATTCTTCCTCTTCTTTGGTTCCAGTGCAGTCCAGTCATTCATTAGATATGAGTGGGAGATAGATGGGATTCTCTTCACTCTTTCCGGTATAACTTTCGGCTACTATTCTCTCCCTTTCCGGTCTAATCTGATCTCAGACTTGGCAAAGGGATCTTTATGATGTTTCATAAGTGTTTTCACTACTACTCATTTATGAGACACTTAAAGAATGAATCAGGAAGGAAAGATATAGATCACACTAAAGTAATTAAATTGAAGAAGAAGGGATGAATCAATGGAATGACTACAGTTCCACCATTGGTTCGAGGCACAATAGAAGGTTTCAGAGGTGGGAGTAAATACTCGAGTCTCCCCTTTCTCCCTTGGAGTATTCACTGTAGTTCTCCCCTCGCCATAATAAAATTAGTATTGTAAGGTATAATACTAATACGTTACAATAGAGAAAAGGAGTGAATGACTCCTTCCTGTCTTATCTCCCGTTATTGCAACGGGAAGAGAGAATCAGAAGGAGACGAGAGAGTGGACGAATCAAGGAGAGGGAAGAGAGTGAGAGTGAGGGAGAAAGTGCACTGAATGGAGAGATGGGAAGTCGGCCCCCCTTAGGGTGAAAAACAATGTTAATGCGGCAAGGGAAGCAATGAAAACGAAGGAATGGGAAGAAAATAAAGAGAATGTGAAATGAGAGTACGATATGACTCAGGTTCGACTTATCTCATCTGTCTTTATTACCGTACACAATTTACATCGTATTCAAAGGCGATTCAGCAGTTTTCAACATGTAACAACAACTAGAGAAAATCCAACAGCATACCGTAATCAGTTGTCGATCGATCTCTCATAGATACTGTAGGAGTAATTCCTTGTCCAGACAGTGATCTCGAAGTTTCGCACTTCGAAAGAGGGCGATGAACATCTTCACCGCCTTGTCTGTGTCCCATCTCAAGAGAAAATAAAATTAACCTCTTCTCTTTTAATTGTTCAGTCCGATCCGTCCAAATCCACCGCTCAATTCTCTTTCACCTTGTTCATTTTCTCCCATTAATTAGCTTGTTATGACTGAAAAGGTCACATCCCTTCTAACCTAATGTATTTACGGCATCACTCATTAATCATAATTGATCAGATTGCAATAAGACGTACCTCTCCTGATATCCCTCTCCTGGGATCATCTTCTTCACTCTCATCTCGTGTCTCGCACACACTTTCTTCAGAAGGACGTCGATGTCGTCGACGGGTTCACGAGGAAGATCGAGATGACGAGTGTACGAGTAGTCACCCGTCCTGCCAATTTTATTTTATTTATTTATTTTATCTTTTTTTAATTGAGTTAATATTTGAGGGACGTGTATTGGCAAAAGACACCGCATTACACTCTACTTCTTCTCTGCTCTTAGTCAATAATATTATGATAACGCATTTAAATATTTTTTTCGCTTCATAATCACAGCTGCTCACCTATTCATCCAATACAGCAGATAATCGGCGACAACTCTCGGTTCGGTCGCTGATTCCAATACGAGATCACACAAAGCGAGCTTCATTGCCTCGTCCACGCTTTTGTGTCTAGAAATGATTTATTTTATAACTTTTAAAAAATCTATTTTTAATTTAATCCCCATTCACCTCGGCGGCAGCACTCCAGGCGTGTCTAGCACATAAATGGGTGGTCGATCGAGAATCCTCACTCTATTCTGCACTCGAATCGTCACTCCCGGACGCGCACCTCAATTCATCCATTCTCATTCCCTCTCTTCCTTCCTCTCACCCTCAGTGACTGCACTCTTCTTGATTCCGAGATTGGTCGATCGAAGGGAATTTATGAGTGAAGACTTGCCCACGTTTGGGATACCGATTACCATTATCTGCAATTTATTTCCATTATTCAAAATATTCTTATTCTTATTCTTATTCTTTATTCACCATCTCAATAGAAGGCGGGAATGGCATGAATTTAAGTTATTGGGAACATTTCATCAATTGTATCATTGAGCCGTTCAACTCGTTGTTTTCAAATGTTTTCAATGGAAAGAAGTGTCATCTCCCATTCCCCCCCCCCCCCTCACCTGATACTCTGTCTTGGCAGTTCGATTGAATCTCGGCTCGCTTCTCAATGTATCGACCATACACTCGCGTAGATCAACGATCGCCTTCAATATTTTCGAAACTTATTTTCGGTTTTCCTTCTGCCCACCTTGCTCAATCTCCTCTTGCAGTCAGTCCACACTATCCTTGGATTGCCATGGTCCGCATAGTACTCCTCGATCGGCCGCCTTCAATCGATACTCAATTACTGTACCCCTCCACCTTACCGTACCTGTACTTCTTCATATCGATTAGATCCATCTTGTTCATCACCAGAATGTGTGGTCGGGCGGCACTGAACTGTCGAGCGAGAAGGGGATTCCGTCCCGAGATGGGAATACGCGCGTCGTGTACCTGCACATCAATTGAGGGATCGATAGGGGTAAAGTTACAGTATACCTCGAGGATGAGATCGACCGTACGCAGCTTGCCCTCCATTGCCTTC
The DNA here is from genome assembly GCA_900490775.1 of Pristionchus maxplancki. Taxonomy (NCBI): domain Eukaryota; kingdom Metazoa; phylum Nematoda; class Chromadorea; order Rhabditida; family Neodiplogasteridae; genus Pristionchus; species Pristionchus maxplancki. The sequence continues at coordinate 253,954 of LS591075.1, read as the reverse complement.
AGTTGCACGGACATGTGCATTGGGAACCTGAATTAGAAAAAAACGAATTAAATTTATTTAAAAAATAATAATATCTCACCATACTCGGAAGTCGAATGAAGAGGGTAACTCAAAGGAGTCTCTGAAAGGAGGAGATGAGGACGAGGGAAGATCACTAGATGGACCTTCCATTGAGGGATGGGGAGAGGACGAGGAAAGAGGACGCATGCCTAAAGATTAAACCATTAAAAATATAAATCCGATTACGCTCACATTTGACCGGACCATCGATCGATCTCTCCAATATCCTCTTTCCCACTGATCGAACCGTATTCCACATCTACTCGCTTTAAATTATAATCACATTATTCCCCGGAATGTACAGCTGTGGAAGGTGAACCAGTGACAATTCTTACGCAAACACACCAACAGAGAATACACTTTTATCGCCACAATGTCTACAAAAATCATCACCAAATTGAACTCGTTACACAGTAACCACCGGCTCGATACTCTTCGTAATCTTCAGAATTCGAGTGCGGCTCCGCACGACCCCATAGTCTGCTTCTTCTTGTCAGGTTCCTCGTCCCCGAGTGCAGGAGGGAGATGGAGAATCTTGATGTCGAAGGATCGTCGATGGAGTTCGAAGGAGAGATCGATGGAGGGAGGAGGAGTGGGCGTGAGGGAGATCAGACGAGGCAGACGGATGATCCTGAGGATGGAAGGGAGTTTTTAACTAGTACTACTAGTTTGAATACTAGTCTACATCGCACTATACTACGACTAAAAATGAAAATTTTAAAAATGCCTGATCAGAAAAAAATAGCAAACGCGGAACATTTGACAGAGTCGAAGTTTCGTGCACTTATTTACTACGCAAGTAGCACTGAAGTAGCGGCTGACCTCCAATATCCATGAGCCTTGTCATACATCTTCTTCTCATCCTCATTCATCGCTTCCAATCGGAAGAATGCATCGGCCGTCGTCTCCAACTGACGAGTGCTTTCTGCAATTACTTCCTTGTCTTCTCATTCACTACCACTCGAATGATAGCCTCATTATACGTAGGCTTTAATTTCGTAAATTTCATAGAAATAGTATGCCGCTAATCAATAATTCGAATGACAGACTATTGCGGCTTTTATAAATTTACTCATTCGATAATCAATAATTCACTAACCCTCACTCATCGCCCTCGTATCCGTGCTGGCGAATAGGACGACGTAAGCGTGTCTGAAGTGTGTCCATCTCTCTCCCTTCTCTCCCCCTTCCACTCACCTCATCAGATGGGGCAATCTCACAATGAACTGTCTCACAGCCTCCGCATCTTCCCAGAGGGGAGAACCCAGACCGCGAATGATCACTCGAAGCAGACGAGGTTTAGCCGAATCAGGAGGACGAGGACCTTTCACCTGCAAATTACAAGTTTCACCAATACCATTCAACTACCACAACTACCTTAGCATACTCGGGTCTCTTGAGCAGTTCCTTGAGTGTGCTAATCAGTCCCTGATAGGAGAACGGTGCATCCACTGTGGATGGATAACGATAGATGGAAGTGGAGGATGCAATTCGGGTCTGAACGAGAAAATCATGATGCAAAACATAGTTCCTATCACTCACCTCAGAAGATACTGTAGTCGCCAGATCGTACTTTGAGGTCCCTTTCGATACTGATGACTCTATTTGTTTCACAGGAGCATACCTCCACGCAATCTGAACAGATGCAAATATTGATAGGTAACACGACAATGAACTAGCCTGCATCGACTCATCGCCAGCGGCTTTCTTAGATTCCGAACTTCCTTCAACACTGCGAGAGGGCAATCTAGCCATCAAATCATCCTCATCCAGAGGGGAACTTACGTAGAGAATGTCCTGTTAATCACACTAGATAACTGAAGACCATAAAACAGTACTACAAACATGTTCTTCATGAAGTCCCTCTGATGCTGCCAATCGTAGCAGGACATCTGCGTACGCTCGCGAAGAAATCTCATCATAGATAACTATGAAAAAACAATATATCGAACATAACAACGCAGAATGAAGCAATCACCTGTCGAGGTGTTAGGCACACCGCCCCCTAGAACAGCATCGACTGCTGCACATCCACTAGCAGTCTCGAGATGTCTCGATTTGAGACTACACCCCTTGATTGAAACAGTGTCTCCGAAATTCATCTAAAGATTCTGAGCTAACCGTGTTATCCCCTTCCCAAACAAGTACTGTGTGAAGCTAATACTTTGAATTATCTTGAATGTAAATGCACGCTTGATTGATAACGATAACAATTTTATCTTGCAAAACAAGAGTAACAATGAAATCAATGAGCGGCAGCGGCTGCCTCCTGCTCGGCAATGAAGTCCTTCTTGAGCTTGCCCATGAAGGCCTTCTTCTCTTCGGTGGTCTGGAAGCGTCCGTGGCCGAACTTGGAAGAGGTGTCGATGAACTTGAGGTTGATCTTCTCGAAAGCGACACGCTTGGTAAGGGTCCAGAGGGACTTGCGGAGGGTAATCGGTCTCTTTCTGGGTCCAATGACGGCTCCCTTGATCATGAGGAAGTCCTGGCTGACGTTTCCGTAGTGGGGGAATCCTCCCTGCAAAAGTATAATTTACTATAAAAATTCAATGAATCAGATTAAATTATATTTTTAGGATGCACTCAGTAGAGCGAATATCATCTAGTAATCAGATTTGCAGATACAATATACCATCATCGTGCGAAAACGTAAAATCTAATGCTGAGAATAACGAACCATGGGGTTGATGGTCTTCTCGGTGAGATCGAAGTCGGTGCTGCCGTTCTTCTTGCCCTCGGGGGTAGCAGAGGACTTGCCGATACGGTAGATCTTCTTGTTCATCTCGGTTCTGTGATGGTAACCCTTCTGACCAGCACGGGCAACCGTGAACTGGACTCTGGAAGGATGCCACGCTCCGATACAAGCGACCTGGAATAATACAAATTAGTAAGGTTATTTACTGCAATTACATGATCAAAAAATTAAAAAGCTCAGAACCGGGTATGTTATCAGCAAGGAGTATTATGTCCACTACTTTCATTTTGGCAAGCATCACAGCTTTCTAATCAAAATCAAGACTTTTTCCTAAATATTTACCTTGCGGAGACCCTTGTGGGTCTTGCGAGGGAGCTTCTTGGTGTGCCATCTGGAAGTGACACCCTTGAATCCCTTTCCGCGGGTAACACCGATGGTATCAACCATCTCGTCCTGGGCGAAGACCTGGTCGATGAGGACCTGCAAGCAATAAACATTTATTTCGTCATATTATGAAATGATGCGAATTTTAGCCTCGTTTTTAAGATTCAGAAGGAAGGCAGCAGTGGACTGGATGTTATTCATCACCGAAAATCGGACAGGCGACCAGTCTATCCATCATTATCAATTCTATAGAATAGAATGATGGAGTGAATAACACACCTGCTTCTCGAGACGCTCCTTGGCCCATTCGACCTTATCGGCGATGGATCCACCGTTAAGCTGGACCTCCATGATGTGGGCCTTCTTGTTACGGTGCTTGAGGAGCTTCTGCTGAAATAGGAAGAACATCATATTATGGAATGAACTCTTAACTAGGGGAAATTTATAGGCGGATGGTTCAGAAGGAAGGCAGCAGTGGACTGGGTGTGATTCGTCACAAAATTCGGACAGGCAACCAGTCTTTCAATCATCACCAAAAAAATGCAAACAGTTACGAAATAATAACTCGCCTGGGTGTTGACGATGACGCGGATGCTGGAGCAGTACTTCTTCATCTTGTTGAGGTCTCCCTCGATGGCCTTCTTGCCATCGTCATCCTGCCACTTCTTGGCGTACTTGGTGAAGGCCTTCTTCTTGGACTTGTACCTGGAGCGTCGGCGATTAGGTGAGAGGCGGCAGTCAGGGGCCATATGGCGTCGGTCACCCAACTCCTACAGAAGCAGGGTTGGGGCCTAGCCTGGCGTAACTAGCACAACCCTTAACCTTCATGTGGCAAGCACAGAGGAAGGCTCCTAAGAACAGCGAAATACAATGGCTCATGGGGTTCACCCAGAGGAGCAACAATGTTTGCATGCTGAAACAAGAGCATCGATAGTGGGAACATTTTTTTACGAGTTCTACACTATCGATTTAATAAGACTCAGAAGGAAGGCAGCAGTGGACTGGGTGTAATTCGTCACCAATGTCGGACAGGCAACCAGTCTTTCAATCATCGTCTAAGCTCTTGCCCTAGGGTGTGTTGTTAGAACTACGGGGGGACACGTACCAGTTCTTGATCATGCGTCTGCGGAAGTCCTCAGACAGATGCTCAGCGAACACGGTCTTGAAGGGGCGGGGTCCCTTGGGGGTATCGATGTATCCGACGATTCCCGAGATGACCATGGGAGGGGTCTCGAGAATGGTGACGGCCTCGACGACCTCCTTCTTGTTCACCTTCGATCCGGGCTTGTCGACCTGAAAATATTATTTTTAGGTTCCATAATTTACAAATCATAACATATAGCCAAAACATGTGGTTCAGAAGGAAGGCAGCAGTGGACTGGGTGTGGTTCGTCACAAAATTCGGACAGGCAACCAGTCTTTCGATCATTACCAAAGCGCCAAACATACGACACAAAAAATATACTCACCTCACGAACGATGTGGGTCATGCCAGCCTTGAAGCCCATGAAGGCGGTAAGGTGAACCGGCTTGGAAGGATCATCCTTGGGGAAAGCCTTGACTTTACCAGTGATACGCTTTGCGCGCTTCTTGGGCGTGAAGCCCATGGAACCGTGTCTCGGAGCCGAAAATTTTCGGTGAGACATTTTACCCTGCAATTATAATAACATTAGAATAATATTTAAATACATAAAATTAATGAAAAAAGTTAGGGAAGAATGGAAATACTGAACGAATGTAGGCAAAAAGGAAAATTGTTTCTCCCAAAAACTTTTCCACACATTTCGCATACACCTACAGTATGCCGAAATCAGGCATTTTCATCCTGAGAGTTTAGTCTTTCAAACTATGATACGGTCGATAACTACGGTAGATGTCCGTGTGTCATTTTAATTATTAATATTTTCGAATTTATTTAAAATATATAAAATATATATAAGTATAGTATTGTATTGTATATATATTTAAATATGATAAAATATAAACATATGTTTTTGTTTTAGTGTATTTGTCAATTTATAATATTTATCGAAAGAATTAGCGTGGTTCAGAATACGGCGTGCGCTTCTTTTATAATTTGATGCAAGTTTGCAAGAATAACTTTGGTAGAAGGTGCTAACGTTGCCAGAAGCATATTAAGATAGTTACGACAGAGCAGACCGCGGGAATGACTTGGTTAATGACCATGATATGAGAAGAGGGAGACGTGGTGTTCAACTATCTATCTACCATGCTACTCTCTACAAGACCAAGAGAGGAGTTCGTTACTGAGCAGAGAAACAAAGGGAGAAATTATTCATCAAACTTCCTCCCGATTTAAGATATAAATCAGTTGAAAGCTGACGTTTATCGTATCAGTCTGTCAAGGAATATTCAATCTTCAATTGGGGAATATCTTTTCTCCATTCTTCACAATTCGGTTGCCACCAATAGTGTCCTGCTGGATGATGATGGTAAGGATACGGTGGCATCTTTTTAGGACGTTCCAAACAGCTGTCATCTTCTTCCGCAAGGCCATCATTTGATCGATCGTCAATGGAGAGTAGATGAAGACGACGTTGCTTCTTCCCAACAGAATCAAGAATCTTCAATAGATTAGCAGAATGTAAATAAGTCTGTGCGCTTGTAGGTATCTCTTACATCTCCTTGATAAGTATTTACGTACACTCGACTCTTGGCTGTACGATAGAATTCAAGAAGAATGTCGATCATTCTGTTAAGATGTTTCTTCGGATTCTTGACAAGATTCATCAATTGAGGAAACAATTCGATTCGAAAAATGGTGACACCAGAAGTGATTTCCCTGAAATAATGAACACGTGTATCTATATTACAAATATATTGAATAGATGTATTACCTAGAATAATCATCATAAATTTGAGTGTAGGAGGTACATCTCAAATTGAAAATTGCTTTTACGAGGTATAGGCGGACCATCTGAAATCCATCTTCAATTTCTATTATGCTTCGTTGGTAGTACAGATTGTCGTCCGAAAGAAGCCCATTGATCTATTATCTCGAAAGCTTAACCCGTTTATTGTTAGGACAAATTTTTAACGACATAAAAATTTGTGTCCTCACTTCTTTCTCACTAGCTGTCATATTTTCCAGAGTGATCATTGGATATTTTTGATACTGTACAAGTTCAAAGATGCAGATGAAGAGCTCATTCGCCTAAAAATTCATATCGAATGAAACATTAATGAAGTTTGGCAACGCACATATATTTTTCGAAATCTTTTAGAGAGCTCGTAGATACTTTTGAAGACATTTTCACGAGTGTTGCTAAATCTGTTGAGATCAACTTCCTGCAAATAATTTTTGTCACGTCTTTCTTAAAGAAGGAGTCCCACGAGGTGAAAAGGTGGGGTCCCACCACGACTGACGTGCAGAATCAATGAAAATACTGTAGGGAAGAGGGTGAGAGAGCGAGAGAGTCAGACAAACAGAGTGCTCCCTCCTTCCCCCTCCCTTCCCTTCTCCCTCTTCCCCCCTTCCCTTTGCACCGCGCATCTTGATTTTCCCTGCATTATCGGGAAACTTTGCGCGCGCATAGCTCGCTTCAAAGTTGAGCTAGAGACTTCAAATTTTGGATTTGCACTAGGATTCAAGGGATAAACATAGCTACGCTTGCAGATTGTCTACGGAAAAACTCGTGGGACGGCTTCTTTAACCGGTTTTGATCCAACCTTTTCGTTATTCGTTCGCCGTTTCTTCCTTTCTGGCCTGAACATTTTGATTAGTTCTTTTAATTCGAGATACTACTGACTGATTAAACGCAGGTCGTCGAACAGAAGCCATAATGCAGATATCGTCAAATATGTAGATCTTATCTAGATACGATAACTGGACAATTGCCAAATTGAAATATCTAGGATGCTTCGATAGACACAGTGAAGAGACACGAGATTTGATATCCTTTCAATAAAGAACCACTGAAATAAGTGTGAATAGAGCGCGGGGGCATCCGTTCTTCAAAAACGGACGCTCCCTTTTCAACGCATCTAACAGGTTTAAAAATTATCTCGATGAAACCTGTACCCACTGAAAGCTATGAATTAAATGAATTTACAATTCTCATTTATTAGCCGTTGCCAATCAATCAATCATTTATCATGTCTGGCGATAACGCCTGATGAGCATAGATTTGTGGGCATTGGTAGTTTTTTTTCTACATTTCAACAAATTTATAAATTATTTCCATTATCAGAAGCCCGTTATTACGGCAGTGTTATTACATTTTTGAATAGATTAAGTATTGCGATAAGTGATCAGATAATCTTGGCACTCTTCGCCATTCCATAGAATATTCCATTCGGTTTTTGAAGGAGGTTATCGGGTGAGTCGTACTCAGCCACTCTTCCGTCGTCCATCACCATAATCCTGCAAATTATGTTCTTTTTACCGGCCTCCAACCTTCCAAACATACTTGTCATAGTCCATAATGGTGTTCAATCTGTGGGCAATCGTAATTACTGTGGAATTAACGAACACATCACGAATCGTTTTCTGAAAAGGTCAAGTTCTTCCAAGAGGGGGGGGGGATGATCTCTCTACCTGAATGAGTGCATCAGTGACAGTATCTACAGCAGCCGTGGCCTCATCCAGAATGAGCACTTGAGATCGCCTCAGAATCGCACGAGCGAGGCAGACCAATTGGCGTTGTCCCACACTGGAAGGGAGGTGATCAGAGAGGAGGGAGGAGGGAAGGGGGCAATGGAGTCATGGGGTCTCTCCTCTTTCAGTCATCTGCCCACGCTCTTTCCCACGCTTCGAAGGAAGGATTCATCGGGAGATCAGATGAAGAGAATCAGGGTGCAAGAGTATTATGCCAAATTTATCCACCTTGTTATGGGTAAATGGGCTGGGTACGGTGTGATTAAAGGCCAACGATTAAATAGTAATATATTTAATTAATTAGTCTGGTAATCACAAGGAAAACAACAACGAAATGGGGATGATGAAATGGCGGTGTCGAGTGCTTCGACGTGTGGAAATGGAGAAGGGAGGAAGTGGATGGAAACAC
>LS591075.1:184628-236316 GCA_900490775.1 Pristionchus maxplancki | reverse complement strand
ACGGTAGTGATTGAGGCACAATTCCGTGCGAGAACCGCAGACTTTGAATCCTTTGCAGTTGGTCGCAATCGACTTATAGTAGTTCAATTGGAGCAGATTTATGATGGAAATGGTTATAATTATTTGATTATTTAAATAAATAATTAATCATTTAATTATTGGATATTTGGGTATCGAGTTACGATAGTAATTCGGTACAAGTATGTATACAAGCGTACATGAGAAGAGGATACAAGAGAGAGATAACATCTGATTCAACACCTAATCGAATACTTCCCCAATAAGATCTACATTTTGTAATGACAAGATGGGCATAATCTGTTCATATTTTTCCTAGATGGGACTTGTGATGATACACTGTAGAAGAGATCAGAGATCACCAACCCCTCGAGATTCCTTCCCTTCCACTGGTTAGTTGGTGGGTAAAAAGTGACTTGGTCTCTCCTTATCCTCCTCCTAGATGGATGGGGGAAAGCTGATCCCCGCTGGTTCCCACGTGAAATGCCTTCTTTTCGGCCAAAAGAGGAAGAGCTCCTTCCACCTTTTCACTCCTTCCCTTCTCCTCCTCTCATGATCCGTCCCGAATTGCCTTGTCTCGTCTGTGGAGATCGATCCAGTGGTACCTACCGTACTCCTTCCCTTTCTACCGTACTCTTCAGGGCGTCACTATGGAGTGCAATCGTGTGATGGGTGCAGAGGATTCTTCAAGAGATCAGTGAGAAGGAATCTGCAGTACACTTGCAAGGATGGAGACAGGTCATTATCGATTGGCTGTAGGTCACTCAATTGATTGATTTCAGTTGCATCGTCGATGTTATTCGTCGGAATCAGTGCCAATCCTGTCGGCTGAAGAAGTGCTTTCTAGTAAGACCGAGAACCACTTTTGTTGTAGACAATAATTCTATTCCAGGTGAACATGAATAAACATGCAGTTCAACACGAGAGAACTCCTCCTAAAACCTCTGAGAGCAAGAAGAGCCCGCTTGAGAGGTAAAGAACATCAACACAAGGAGGAAGTAGATTCATTTAGATTGGCCCTTTCCCTTGCATCCTTCGATTCTTCAGTTTCCTCTCCAGCTCTATCTCCTCTTCGTCCACCAATCATCGAGTACGTAAATAGTTTGAAAATGGGTAATCGTCTCATCGTCTGCCATAATGACGAGAGAGCATGTGAAATGAAGAGAAGATTACCCGTATTTCGAACATCTCCCGTGTCACTCCAGTCTCATCAACCACTTCATCCCTTCAGATCCAACCCTCCCTGGTCCATTTTCCTCTCCTCATCCATTGGCTGGTGCGCCATGCTTCCTCCTACCTCACAATTGTCCAGTGCGGATAAGAAAGTCAGTTACAATTCTCATTTCCAACCTAAAAATGTCTCTTCTAGGTCATCTTCACCAATTCATGGCACACTCTCTTCATCACTAGTACGTTGACTCACTTCGGATCTACTGCATTTATAAATAGCCTCGAGGGTAAGTCATGCACAGACTCAGGATCAATCCATTGTCCCTGTTGTTTTAGTTAAAGGCGCAGCTTCAGTCGCTCTGGAGAAGATAAAGATGGTCTGTTCCTTCATGGAAGAACTCAAGTTGACAACACTTGAGCAATGGTACAGAACTCCTCACTACAGTATCCTACAGTATCCCCAGGTGCATCAACATCATCCTATTGTATCGACCAGAGGACTCTCGCTTCGAGGACTCCTCGCTCATCAGGAATATCCAGGCAGGACCTGTCATCTGTCAAATCATTTGACATATGTCATTTGTCACTTTCAATGCCTTCAGATGCAATCGGCCCTCCTCCTGGCCGAGTGCCAAGATGCCTCCTCCGATGTCTCTCGAGCCCGGGGAGTCTCCGTCTCCCTCATCCTCCCTTCCCTCGCCCAAATCTCTCCAGACGACGTCAGATCAGTCTTCTTCCCCGATAAGACCCTCCCAGAGATGGAGCAACTATGCAGGCATGCCCTCTGACCCACCGTCTGACCCACCGAACTCCCTACCGTACCTGATATTCTCTCCTCCCTCCTCGATCGTGTGCATCAATTGTCCCGGGAGACGCTCCACGAATTCTTCGAGATGCGCGTATCTGAATAAAACATTAGACAATGAACGAAATTAGCACATTTCCCATTCAATTGTGTGTGTAATCGCAGACGTCATGAATGCACCCTTTCCTTCTGATTTTCCAGTTTTTAGAATGAAGGTAGTCGATAAATTGTAGACTCTCACTTGAGTGCAGCCCAGCACTCCTCGTCAGTGTACAATCCAGTGGGATCGACGTTGAATCGGAGAGTTCCCGAGAAGAGCACCGGCTCCTGTATGAATGATGATGAATTTTTCCTTTCAATCTCTCTAACCTGCGGGATGATACTCAGCTTCTCTCTCAGATCGTGCAGTCCAATAGTCGTGATGTCCACATCATCGATAGTAATGGTTCCATTTGCCGGCTCGATGATACGGAAGAGTGCCAGAGTGAGCGAACTCTTGCCTGGAGGGGATATCTTCAGACTAGTGCCAAAGTCAATCAGACTCACCAGCTCCAGTTCTTCCAACGACTCCGACCTTCTCTCCCGGCTCCATCTTGCAATCGATTCCCTTGATGACCAGCTCGAGTCCGGGTCGGTATCTGGTCTCATAGTTCTTGAAGTGGACAGCACCATGGCCAGGCCATCCCTTCTGAGGACGACGATGGGGCTGACGCCAATCTGCCTGGAAAAGACGACAATTTGGATGATTCTCGGGTCACTTTATGGGCCTTGAGCCGAAAATTTGGAAGATTCTCACCTCAGCTTGATCCTCCGAATACTCTTTTACTCTCTCAACGGAGACGATGGAAGTCTCCAATTCAGAGAGACGAGTCATCAGAAGATTCATCATGAAAGAGACCTGAAAAGTGTATTTTTTTATGAATTTGTATAAAATGTTGGGGAAACGCACATTCAAACTGTAGGAAACTGATAGACCGATGACTCCAGCAGTTGATGATTCCATTGCCTTCGAGGCGACTGCTAGAAGAGAAGTCACCAGAATAATGCCGTTGCCGAGCGTCTCGAGTCTGGAAGGAGCTGTGTTACGGCAAAGTACGTATAAGTACGAGCAATTGTTTCTTGATTTCACACACTGTCGAGAGCGTGTGCAAAATGAAGAGAGTATCACCCGAATTTCGATCTTTGCAACGGTAGTGTCGACAATTTACCTCACTCCCAGCCATCTCGCTGCAATTCCGTAGAACCACGAGCATCGCATGAATGTGTCCACCTTGATAATTTGAAATTGTCTAATAAAAATAATGGTTGACAAACCTTGCTTCTGCTCGAGAGAATGAACTTCTCCGACCAACCAAAAGCACGAATCGTTGAGACTCCCTGTAATTGTTTGGGCTGAAAGATACGTCAGTAACTTCCAACCTGAATGGTCTCTCCAAAGTGTGAGTAGATGGGCGATCGATTGACTGAGGACAATCTCTGCAGTTGACGGGCAGAGGAGATGTAGTATCTCTGAAAAGGAGATTTGATCTTTGATCTTTCAACGAATTCCTCACCAGAATGAGAATGTAGATGACGATCATAGGAATTCCGAAGGCAATGAAGATGGGCTCGGAGATGGAAATGATGAGGAACGTCTGAATGGGATTCTCAAACTCACAGAAAGAAGTAGATTTCTCACCTGCAGTAGATTGAATATTCCAATGCAGCAGAATCGCACGTTCTGCCCGAGTCGAAGATCGATCGTTTCCATGTCCTGAAAACTCGTTTTCACATCCCATTTCCGGCTCCTGTCACCTTTCCGATTCTGTTCAGGATTCTACCTAGAGGAGTAACGTCGAAGAATGCGAGAGGGCTTCTGAAATCAATTTATCGATGAATCGGAGGAGCAAAAAAATTATAAATAAATGCACTTTTACCTGAAGATATTGTGCAGGAGTGGTCGATGGAGGTTGATCGAGGCATTCGTCATTCCGTAGATAATTGCTGTGGATCCGAAGAAGAGGAACACGGCTGAACGAGGCATTCGATGAATTTAGAGGGGCAAGGGCAATCAATGAGACTCACTCTCGAGAATGCCCACAATAGCGTAGACAATGAGTCGAATGGAGAGGGGCATCGCATCAGCTGGATCGGCGCCGATGATGTTGTCGTTTGACCTGAGATTGATTCCAGGATTGTTGAAAAAAGGACATTTTTTCTCACCAAGCAGTGACCCAGAATGCTCTCGACATCTGGAAGATTGAAGAAAGAGTCCAGAAAGCGATGAATGGAATGAACGTAGACCAGATGCCCATCGAGCGAATGTAGTCGAAGTAGACCGAGGCTTTCACCTGAAATTGAGCAATTTCCCTCATTTTTCATCAAATGTCCACTCACATGCCCAGTCGCCATTGCCTCCTTGGCAATCAACTGTCCCTTGTCCTCCTTCTCCGGTTCGGGCAACGGCATGCCAGTCACACTCTGAATTGATCTTTGATCTCTCTCCTCCCCTCTCCTTCTTCATACCAATTTCTTTCCCTGTTGGCTGATCTTCCTCGACACGACGCTCAACTTCGACTTCCTCGATGCCCTCGAGACGGCGGAGAGGGAATCATCGAAGAGATCGCCGTCTTCGTCATCGGCCGAATCGTTCTCGCCACTGAAGGAAGAAGGCCGTCATCGTCGAGGTTCTCCAGAACGAACCTTCTCTCCGTCGACGGCGTCATGTCCTCCTTACGCTGCACTTGCTGTAATAAATATTTCTTATTTTTAGCCTCACTAGAGATCGAAACGCGTATCTTTGCAGTAAAAAACATCGTAATTTTCCATACTAATTGTGAAGGTGAAAATAAAAACTCGATTGCCTGGATCTCAGACTCCATACCTCAACCTCCTTCAACATGTGAGAGACACTCTCATTCTCCACGAGCACGTCGAATCTGTCCACGTGAGAGATCGATCCGTCTGAATTTACAATTATTGATTTTTTATCTTCCTTATCATCCTCACCCTGCATGATGACAACCTTGTCGGTATCCTTGAGGAAAGTGAGGCCATGAGTGACGAACAGTCTGCAATCAATCCATATTTTTCCTTTCATGTTATTCTTATTCACCCTTCATAATTCTATGCTCGTCTAAAATTCGAGATGGAGGTGACAGTTTTTCATCTCGCGCCAATTTTTAAATAGGTCTATCCAAGCGACTGGCAGCATGAAAAATTCACCATCTAGATACAACATCTACATTTCACGCCCTTTTTTGCGACAAACAGTAAGCAAAGCGTGGTTCTTTACAGAATTCGCAACGTTATTGTCAAGAATGTCATACGCCGTTGATAGAGGGGCAGTTTTCGAAAGACTGCAGCAATTCCAGCCTACACTTCTAAGCGTAAGTAATTTTGAATAGAATTCAAGAGCTTTTTTCTTTTTCAGATAGCCGAGCTGTTTGAAGCGGTTCATTTGTTGTACAAAAATCACCCCGAGCAGCCGGTTACTGTGGACAATTTGACAGACGACGAGAAAAGAGTGGGCTTCATTCCTGTTCACTTTCATGCGTTTCAATTTAAATTCAGATTATTCACCAGCGATTTTTCGACGTCAGTAATGAATTGATTATTACTGTTTTTCCCGATGCGTGGTCGGCTCTACCCGTTCCGGGTCCTAGGCCCGTCCCTTTCCTTGATGAAACACTATGGTGGGCCTTTAGTCTACAGGATTTTCCGATTTCTTTGCAATGACAGAGTGAATAAATGTAATCTCACAGGTCGATGTTGGATGGCTGTCGACTATTCCGCGTCGAATTATTCCCTGTTCTCAATTCTGAGGCGGGAAACGCTTCTCCACGTGATAAGCTGCGCAATCTAATGCACATTCTCCTAACTTGCGAATTGACTTTCCTAGTCTACTTGGTGAGTATCCGAATTGAAAGAAATGAGTTTAAAATGCTTTGTTGCAGTTTGGCTCATCAGATAATATTGATCAAGAGCAAAAAGACCGTTGGCTACTATGCAATGCGGAATACGATATTATTGAAATGAGCCTGTCTGATTAATTTTCAATAAATTGCTAATATTGATATTCCCCGACTGACTAACCTGGTCTTCTTTCGGAGAATTCCATTCGGCCCTATGACTCTGGAAAGAGAACATTGATTGGGGAGAGATCAAAGATCAATCTCACTTGTCGAAAATGTGTCTCGCCACGTGAGCATCCACTGCAGAGAGAGGGTCGTCCAGCAGATAGACATCTCGGTCCTGCGATCAAAGATCAAAGATCTCGATGGAACAAGGATCAATGATCACCTGATAGCAAGCTCGAGCCAAAGCGACACGAGACTTCTGACCTCCAGAAAGGTTGATTCCCTGAAGGAGGGAGACGTTTTCGTAAGCTAAAATTTCAATTCTTTACCTTCTCTCCAATCTCCGTTCGATCTCCATCAGCCAGCAGGATGAAGTCCTGTCTCAGAGCGCATGCCTCAATCGATAATTCATTCTAGCCCCGCCCCTTTGATCTACCTCCACAATCTCATTGTACTTGCCAGCATCGAAGTCCAATCCCATCAGAATATTGTCTCTCACGGTCGCATTCTGGATCCATGGCTGCTGAGGCATGTAGGCTACCGTGCCCCTAGTGCCGATGTAGCCTCTCAGCTTGCGCATCTCGCCTGGAAGAACAGCATTACGGTAGTCAATCGATATTCGTACCGAGCAAGGCTGAGAGAAGGGAACTCTTCGCTGATCCGACTCGTCCCACCACAGCAAGAAGCTGACCGCGGGTAGCGTCCATGTTGATTCCTGCACGGATGAAGGGTAAGGGGATATCTGGGACTACAGTATACCTTCGAGGGTGGGCGGGATCTCGTCTCCCCACGAGAAGATTCCCTCCTGGGCATCCACCACTTTCGCGTCATCTGAACTTTGGTCTTTGATCTTTGTACTTTGGTCATCGTACCATCATCCAACATCTCCAGACGGTCGATGTCTTCGGGTCTCAGCTCATCGGCGACAAGGAACTCCTTCAGACGCTGATTCGAGACTACGGCCTAAATGATAAGGTACGTCAGAACAGTTGTGACTTCATTTCATTTTTTCAGGAATGGTGGAAACGTACAATATTTGGAATTTCTTTCATTTACCTGGACAGTCTGGTTGATCAATTCAGCGGCCATCATCAGAGGACCACGCAGTTGGTTGAAGAGAGTCAGCGACACGAAAGCGACCTGAATAGGAGGAAGAACTGTGGCAAAAAGGATAGCAGCGAGTGGTTTCGATCCACCGACCTCTGGGTTATGGGCCCAGCACGCTTCCACTGCGCCACGCTGCTGACATTCTCACTCTCTTTCCCTCTCACTAACCCCTAACACATGTTTGCCTTCTCGACCAGTGATGACGAAATGGAAAGAGAATTACCTGAGGGGCTAGGACGTTCTTAGGATCGCTGAGAGTGTAAGTAGCGAAGGTTACTAGTGCCACCTGAGAGTACAATTCTATTTTAATTCGTGAAATCAGCATTCTTACAGCAAAAGGAGCAGTGACATTCATCACATCCAGTCCCGATCTCAGTACTCCCGACTTTCGAATGAGATCCATCTCGGCATTACTGAAAACGATCCATAATCTACTCCAGAAAGTCTGCTCACCGAATATCGTCGATGGTTTTCTCCATTGCAGGTTCCCATCCGTAGAGTTTGATTACCTGAAGGAATATCATCTTCGTGACCTACCGCATCTACCGTACCTTGATTCCAGACAGGACTTCATTGCACATTTTGATTCTCTCGTCCTTGAGTTCCATCATTTTCATCTGGAAGGGGAGGATGAGTTGTGAATCAGAGATGACCAGGTTACCTGCCATCCCTTGATCACTTTCGACACGACGATATTGAGAGGGATGAGGGAGAGCATGACGAGCACTCCCATGAATGCAGCCCAGCCTAGCTTCTGGTACAGCATGAACAGGGTGATCGAAATCTGAGATCTTTACATCAGTTTCAACAAAAATTTACAAATTTCAATGCCTTTTCTGATCTGAATTAAGACAAAATGCGGAAAATCAAACCTGGAAGGGACTGCTCCAGTACATTTGCAGCTGAGGAACGAGCATCTTGAATCTGCAAAGGAAGATTAAAGATCAGAGATCAAGGATCAGCTACCTCTCAACATCAATTGCCATCAGATTCACGATTTCTCCAGCGGTTTTCTCACGGCGAGCGTGCGAGGAGAGTTTGAGGGTCTAAATGGTTGTTTGATCGTGAATAAAGTCTGGACAATCGCACCTTCTCGTAGACAATAGCCGTCAGAAGCGTCTGAACCTTCGACCCGACAACGAGTGCTTGCATGAAGAATTCGTTCACGAGGAACGTCTAAATTTAAAACATTAATCTTTGATCTTTCATTTATTTATACATACCTTCAACTGAGCAGCAGCGAAGAGTCCCGCCACGTACAACAATCCGATCTGCCAGGCTACGGTAGGATCTTCCGTGTAGGAGATGAGCAAACTAAGGATACTGTAGATTATGAATTATTGATTGACTCACTCAAGGAAGATTGGATTAGCGAATAGAAGGAGATCAGAGATGAACTTGAGTGAATTTTGAGTCATTAATTCCCATTTGAAAGTGGCGAGAAGGCAGTACATCAGTGAAGGAAGGGGAGGTTCTTCTGAATAAAGTCGTTTTTCGATCATTCGACCTTCTTGACCTACCCTCCTTCTTCTTGTTCTTAGCCTTCTTCGCCTCTCCATTATTCGTTCCTCCATATCCCCTTCCTCCTCCCGATTCGAGTAGAGGCATCGCTGCTTCTCTAGTAGACTTCTTCCTCTGGACTACAGCCTTCCTCTTCCATTCCTCCGAGTTCTTCTGGTATTCTGAAGGCTCAATCCTCATCTTGGAGTCAAAATAAAGAACTTACTAATCAGTTCCGAATCCCAGATCGGGTACCATCTCTTCACGACTTCTTCCGAAGTCAGATCGGGCTTGAGCTCGAATAGGTCGTCCACCTGAATCCCCATCATCATCACAACTCAATACACTATTCAAACCTCCAGCAACTTGCTGTTTCCCTTCGTGATGAGACTTCCGAACCAATAGAGAATCTGTTGATTGAGGAAGGATGCCTTCATCTCGGGACAGTTGGGATACTCATCCTGAAAGGAAATGATTATCGATTGATCACGGTAGATCACTCACGTAGGCTTCGTCAGCGAAGATAGTCAACGGATCGGAGAAGCAATGGAGGATGAATTGAATGATGACTAGAGGATACCAGACGAGGTAGGCAATGTATCGGAAGAAGTCAGTTTGATCGACCAACTGAAAATACTAATTTTTTTTAAAATTTTTCCTCACTGCATCGTCATTTCAAACGACTCACCGCCGAGTCGGATCCTATCCGTATCCAGGAGTAGAACTCGGGTCCTCCACAGATCACCATGATCAACCAAGTGTTGAAGAGGATTCCCGACGATCGAATGCCACTTCTGCGACAGCCATTTGCCGCCAGCATCATTACTGCCTGAATTTTTTTCGTTTGTCATCTTCATGTTTTCTTTGCCATTTTTGGCTTCGAATCTGAAAATGTTGAGACTGAAGTGTGTTGCTTACTAGCGTGATCATTTGCACAGCTGGCGATACAAATTCGACTTGTGGCACTGAATCCCCCTCGATGAAATTCTCCCAAAGGGCAAGGAGAACGAGGAAGGTCTTGTCACAGAGCAGAACAACCGCTATCAACTGAAGGAAAGAGAGATCAAAGATCAACCGGAAGTGACCAACCCATTTCATGCTCATGATTGTGGTCCATGGAAGGACGGGATTGACTCCTCGATTGATTCGAATTTGGATGAGGAGTGGAATGTACATCAACCAGAAGAAGAGCACGGGAATACCGACCAAGACTGGAACATTTCGAAAGTGATGATCTACGAAAATTTAAGGTTACCCGTATGCTGAAAACATTGAGTGATAGTGGGAAGACCCGCTGTAAGTTCCGATCCAGAAGAGTTGTAGAGCGGTCGGAAATCGTCCTAGAAATGAACTAATGAAGGTAATCAATAAACTCCTGATTACTCACCCATAGTGGATCTCCACAGAAGGGATTCGGTTCATCGACGTCTAGTACATCGCCCATCTAAACGATCAAAGATCACGAACGAAGACAGGACAGAAATCAATGCTTGTGTACAATATTGTGAAAGGGAGAAGGGGAGGAAAGGGCTAGTGGACGTGGTAAGAAGATAAGGAGAAGGAGGGCTGATCAATGAGAGAGAGGAGGGACTGTGAGAGGGATTGTGTAGTTGAGACAAGAGCGACACAAAAGCGGACTGAGAATGGACTGATGGAATGGGAATGATAGGAAGGGAAGAACAAGGACAGTGATAAGGAGGGATTAGAGAAGGAGAAGATCTAGTCTAGGCAGAAAAGGAGACATCGTGAGGTTCTGAGTGGGAATTCCAGATAGGAAGGAGATCACGATTATCAAAAGGATCCAAGGAGACCCGGTGGGCTGTGGTACGGCTACGGCAATGGACCTCTTACGATTAGAGACGGCGCAAATAGAGAGAAGGGAACGGTTCTGTGTGGGTTTTGACACCTCGGAAGGTCAAAACAACCCCGTTTCATGCAGTTTTGTAGTCAAGGAAGGGCACGAAAACGACACTATTAGCGAGGAATATGGCAGTCTTGTGAACGGAAATTGGTTGATGCTAGACGCGATAAGGGCTGAGAGAGATAAGATAACACAGAAACAATACATAGATCAAGTTCACATTTAGACACGCGAAGATGTTTTTACTCTGCCATCCAATTGGCAATGATGGGGATCTCTCAATCACTCTGCAACAGTGTAGAGTGAGGAGAGGGAAGGGAGGGGAAGGGAGATGGAGGGATGGTCTTATCAATGGTCGACCAGTCGAATCCAAGACGTGAGACGATAGCGATAGTTCACACCATCAATTTAACACGCACGTGCTTCTATCGATATAATTTGAATGAAGCAGTCGATTAGTTTTGATGACTCTGGACTTGAGCATCTGTGTCTAATCACGCAGTGTTTATTTGCCTTTTTCACTCGTGAAAACCGTTCGGAATATTTATTCATGAATCAAAATACATCGATGACATAATTCACGGGGTCGAAATAAGGTTATTATGAAGTATTGATTATTGAGATCGTGTGAGTGAGTGCAGTGATGAGGAGGATTACGGTAGATTACGGTAGATGAAGTGCAATCAATAATCGTGTGCTGCCAATCGATATGGGGGAGACGGGGGGGGGGGGTACTGTAGGGACCAAATAAGTGCGAATCGGATGCCTAATTTCGTTGAGAGAAGGAAGCAAGAAGGGGGCGGAAATCATGCGATTAGTGTGAATAAGTACATACGGTCCATGCGGGATTAAGTTGTTCATTAGAGACCTGCAAAGGAAAGGGGGTGCGAAGGGAAGGGGAAATTATGAGGACGAACTCATATCCATCGTTAGTGCCTGCACTATCCACGGATCTGCCTTCGAACCCTCCTTGAACTCTTCCCGAGTCAATTGACCATCCAGGTTCTAAATAAAAGAGATCACTCAGACACGCACCTGCGAGACCGGACATCATATCCATGAAATGGTCATAAACACCATCCATCATGCCCTATTTCCGTACCTTGTCCATATTGGAGAATATCTTCTCGACTCTCTTCTGCGGAGTGTCCTCATCCTTCGGCAATTCGAGCATATTCCCGATCATCGAATAGATTGCATCCACGATATTCGCCATCTCTTCCTGGAGAAAATAGGTCATTCTGAGATGACTCTCCTCGATTCACACACTATCTCGCCACTCTGTTAGACAGCAATAAAGTGGTTCTTATCAAATACAAATCAACCAAATAGGGTACAGTTCTGATTGTAGGGCACAGGCCCTTATCTATCCAGTGACGTGTACGATTTAACTCCCAATGCTTGCACCAAAGTGCCTTCATTCTTTCGCTACGTGCATTTCATGAGAATCAAAGAAGCCGAACGGTTACCTTGGTGATGAATCCATCTTTGTCCACATCGTATAGCGAGAATGCCCCTGAAATGGAGAGATCAAAGATCAAAGACCGAATTTTCAACCCACAATCCAATTTCTCGTCCAGATTTCCACGTGAAGTGATGGAGAGTGCTGCGATGAATTCTTTGAAGGAAATGTGGCCGTCCTGCAAATTTTCGCTCAATTCAGTAAATTCGAATCAGGATTAGGCCAATTCCATCGAGATTTCTCGCATAAATCGCTCGTTATTTTGCCGATTAGGCGCCGTTCAGTCTCGGAACTGTTAGAATCAGGGGGAAAACACTTACTTGATTATCATCGAAAACGTTGAAGACGAAGGAGGCGAATTTCGATGGATCGCCGTTGGGGAAGAACTGAGGAGGAGAAATGAGGAAGGATAATGAGGAATGGTGAACCTGTTTGTAGATGTTCTGAAATTCGTCCATCTTCAGTTCTCCAGTGGGGCAGTCTCGGACGAAGTCCTTGTACCACTTCTTCAGCTCCTTTCGAGAGACTGCAATCAAATTCATTCCACTTTTTTCTCTCATCGTCATCCTTTGATCATCGCCCCTTCATTCTGCACATTTATGCGAAGAATACTTCAAAAGAAAGAGTTGATGGCACTTATTCTAAGATTCTTCCAGAATTTCAGCGTCGAATTCCAACGAATAAATAGTAAACTAACAGTAAGTCTTCGTCTCCAGTTCGTCCATTTCTTCTTTTGTCAACTTTTTACTCGCCTTTTTCCTCTTCTCCTCGACCGATTTACCACCACAATTTCCCATTCCGCTGAATCCTGCAACGAACGTCTGATTACTGTATCCGGGAAGATATAATCAATAGATTAGTTACAGTACTCGCAGTGACACTCCAGAACATGATTGCTGAAGGAGGGGAGGAGGACTGGATAGGAGGGGACGATGGGGGAAGGAGGGGAGGAGGACTGGATAGGAGGGGACGATGGGGGAAGGAGGGGAGGAGGACTGGATAGGAGGGGACGATGGGGGAAGGAGTGAGAGGTGAAGGATCAGGCTCCAATAAAGAGAAGAAAGGAGTGAGATAACGACCAAAACAGCTGTAGTCGTGAGTTTCGAAGTGATTAGAGGAAGAGAAAGAGAAGGGGAAGAGGAGAGAGATGAGGGATGAAGATGGCACGAGGGAATGGAGCAATGATGACTGCATAAAGTGCGAAATGACGGACAATGAAAGAGGGGAATGACGGGGAGGAGAAGGAGGGGGGAAGGCCAATTGAATGGATCCATGATAGAAGAGTAGTTATGGAAACTAAGGATGAAGAGGGGAGAGGGGGGAGAGTTAGAGAGAGGATTGAGGGAAGATTAATTGATGGATGGTGATGGGAAGAAGAAGAGATTGAGGGGAGTAGTGGGGGTGAGGGAGGGGGAAGGGCGCCAATATCAATTAGACAAATCCCACGTTTTTCTGCACGCGCCGCAAATTGGAAATATTGTGAGACTTCTCATGGCAAACAGCGCATCTCTCTAGAGATATGAGGGAGTATCATTATGAAGGGGGAGGAGGGAGGAGGGAGGGGGAGGGAGGGAGATTGGAGGGGGGACGAGGCAAGTTGATTGATGAGAACACACTTGATCCTAGTAACCAACACGACAAATCTTTATCGATCTGAGCTGGTAATTGACGGAAAGACGTGAGAATTCCCAGATTAGTTCAGCCAATTTCTACGATAACTAATGGATTGCGAGAAGGGAGACTGGGAGTGTGAACGACATTCGAATCAGAAGGGCAGATGATTATGAATGGAAAGAGAAGGGAGGAGAGAGGTGTGACTAATAGAGATTTGCATGCCAAATCGACCAAGTTCCACCTCTCGGTGGTGAGAAAAGAGAGTAGGAGGATCCCCCTAATCTAATTGAAATAATGGAATGAAAAGGGCGATGAGACTGACGACGAGGGGAGAAGTGGAGGAAGGAAGGGAGAAATGAACAGGAACGAAGCCGCACTCAAGTGTTTTCGTCGACGAGAAGGCACGAGAGGAGAACGAGGGAGGGATTATTACTTGTATCTAAATGGTGCGAATGGAAGACCGTGGAATGGGAAGGAGAGACGACCACAACCTCTTCCCCCTCTACGACTACCTTCGTCATTCTCCCTACGTAGATTGTCCGAAACATTTGGAGTGGATGGACTGACATCAACGTTAGATTTAGAGACGAAAATAGGATTAAAGTGTGGATAAGAGCCAATCTAAGTGGTAGACGGACGGGCCGACGAAAATACGAGAGAACTCCATTGAGTTCGGAATCTGAGACTGGGAATAAGGCCCCATCTACAGACTTCCCAGACGCGAGAATTCGCCCCACTCAGATAAATGAGAAGAACGGTAAAACAGCGGATTTCAGGATCAAAAAGTGAATCTTGAGGGGGGGGGGAATAAGGAGATGGGGGAATGGGGATGAATTGGATGGGGGACGATGATCCCCTTCTGCTGTAAAGTTCGAATGGGCATCCGCTTTTTGCCAGTACGCACAATTCCAGTAATGAGAAGCTCATGTGAAGAAGTTAGGAGGGGAGTGGTTTGGATATCTGAGGGGAATGTTTCGAGAGGAGAGAGAGAGAGTCCATTTACATGCCTCCCTCCTCCTTCTCATTTTTGATACGTCGAGTAAAGGCATCTGAAAGTGAGAGATATACGACAGATGCAACAGAGAAGAAGGAGGGAAAGCTAATGAGCACTGGACTAATAATGTACCCCCTTCTCCCTTTCCCCCTTCCTACTTCCTTCGATCCACGCTACAATTTTAATCCAGAGGTGTCTGGGGAAAGACGGATCAGAGAGATCAAAGATGAAAGGCGGTTCCGAAATGGGAGTAAAATCGATGCATGCAGGTACTTAGTCAAAGAGAGACGACAACAAGAGAGACTATCAATCTCTTTAGGACTCGATTTGGAGGAGGATTCCCCCTCCCCAAGGGACTTCCCCCTCCCCCTCCATCGCCCACGAGTGATAGAGAACGGTGAGAGAGCGAGTATCAACTTGGACGAGGGAAATCGGTTCGACCCCTGTTGAATTTATCACCGGAAGCAACAAAATGTGATGAATTCAATCACCACGGAGAGTTGCACCACCATAGTCATATCAACTGTTGATAGAGAGAGAGGGGTGGATGTTGGTAATGTAGTGGGAAGGAGGGAAGTCTTATCAAGGAGTCCTTACAGGATAGAGTCAAGTGAAGGGGAAGAATTCGTTCTTTCCCCTCTCTTTCTTCTCATTTTCAGTCGCTTTCCTTCGGTGAATAATAGATGAAAGTCTCTTTCACTTAGAATACCCTAATTGACGCCACCTTATTCACTGGAGACTGCCAACCACTCTCTCAATATCATGCACTATCTCATCAACTTGGAATGGGCAGAGATGAGGGGAATGAAGAGGACGGAAGGGGAAAGAGAAAAGAAGGGACGAAAGGAGGGAGATCATACATTCGAAATGCTTCAAATGGCAATAAAAAGAGGAACACAATTGAAGCTCTTACGTTGCTGCAATGGAAGAAAGGAGGGAGGAGAAGAGATCAAAGATCGGAGAAGTGACGAAGAAAGGACGAAATCTCATGAATCTCTGATTCAATGACTCCATCTATCCATAAAATATCCTTGAAGACAATTCCCAGAGCATACAAAGTATATAATTTCTAAAACAAAAACTGCTAGGATGGATAAACCAATTGATTTCGCAGCTTTCCAAAAGTGAGAGATTGACATACGTGCGAGTATCAAAAAGGATATATTCTTGCAACCAAAACACGTCTTCCAATCTCCGCCCCTACTTCTCCTTCTTCTCTTTTCTCCCTTTCCACTCTCGATAACTCGGCCAGATTTGACGTTGCAGCCTAGCATGCTAGCCATAAGTCTCTATTTCTGGTCCAATTTCCCGATGCAAGAGTCATTTTTATGATTCCGTAAAGGAAGTGGACGCAATATGGGGGGAATTCATAGTTGCATCCTTCCCTATTTCTCACCACTATTATTCCATCCAGTCACCAGTGAAAAACTGCAATTTTATCTAACTTTACTCTCAACAACAAAAATATCGTGAATTATGATACACAGCTGCTGTAGTCCAATATAAAAATAGACTTCGAAAGAGACCGTAATGAAACACATTTAAGAGTGATCAAGCAATGGGAAACTCATTTGTACAACTCGTTACGAACGGAATAGAGCATAAAACGACATAAAGAATGAAATATTAAACTGACTCACGGGAACAATCGATAAAGAAGGCAACGAAGGGAACAGATACTGGGACAACAACACCGAATCTTCTGAGAGAAAGACAAAGAAGGATCAGACATAATCAGGCGACGTAATTGTACGTGTTCGGATCATTCGCGTCTCGAGTGATAAATTCCCTTTCCATTAGAGATGCAATTCGGGTTTTTAGATCTCCCGAGTTCACTGGGAACCTGAACAAATACGGATTTATATCGGTCTTCGTACAAAAAAGTGCAAACCTCAGTTGCTTGAAGAGTTCCTGGATCAATTGTGCATGGGATAGCGTCTTTCTGCAATGGTGGCATCATCTCCATTCTATCATCCCCTCCTTTCTTCATTCTCCCCTCCCCCTCTCACCTCGTCTTCATCACTCTCACAATGGCTGCATCCACTGCATACACTCTGTCCTGATTCACTTGTTCCTCAGTCGCCGCATGTTCCTCCGCCTGCACAACGAAATTATATTATTAAATAACAAATCTCTAAGCGATCATGTTTATCACCAATGCATCGAGTTATATGCTAAATCTTATGAGCAGGATATAAAAGGTGAAGCCTAGCATAAACCTCAATTATCTAAATCAACTTCACTCCAAAATATTTACAGATGGATAAATCTAATGATGACAAACGAAAGTGAAAAAAGTGACTGACCGTTTCTTTGAGCTGTACTTGACTGATCTTTATCCTGTACAGAGAGACGTTCAGTTGGTCGTTGACCTGAGAGGTATTAGCTTAATTACGTACAAAATTAATAATTCGAAAAGAATGAATCGGACGGTGGACATCACTTTGTAAGTATAACTAGTATATGATAATGATTAATGTCGTTTACAAATGGAATCTCACCTCAAATCGATCTCCCTTCTGCACATCTTTTCCTTTCGGTGTCTTCGTGAGAACTTTCATTTTGGCACAAGCCAAAGACTGCAGAGTACGATTCAACTCCTTCTTCTCTGCAACAAAACGATCATTTTACTCAAAATTTGATTTAATTCACAGGTTCTCAACAAAGAATGTTGCTAATTTACCAATGCGCGTTTCATCTTCCAATTCCTCAAGTGTCCAACTTTGCTTCTTTGTGTCATTGAACAGAAGAAGAATCATCGTTTGGAACAGAGATACTTGCAATTCTTTCATCTGGAAAAATATGTTTAATGTTCGATCGATAAAAATAGAAGCAAGATACCGTACCCCATTTCCGAATCTTCCTTTGACGAGACAGTGTCCCAGTGAGTGCTGCCACTGCAGCTTCCGACCATTGTGCTTACCAGTGTAGAAACTCTGCAGAGGGAGTCAAATCGAGGAATAGGATAAGCATTTCCAGAGTGGCGATGAGAAGCGATAAGACACTGGTGCAAACCTGATACGCATTGAGATACAAGCAAAGATCTTTAGGGAGTGTCGCCTGTAATATCATCGGCATCATAATATTTTCGAATTGATTCTCACCTCAGCATATTCATAATTCGGCCATTGTCCCATCGTGAGAATGGAAATATTAAATTCGGCATTCGATGGAATTTGTTCATCCTTCTCTTTTGAGTCGGCTTCAGTGTGCTGAAGCGAACAGCGTAAATCAAACAATATTTTGCTCATAAATTAACCTTTCGGAAAGCGATTCCCAGCTCCTTGCTCATTTCCATATCCTTGAACATTCCTTCTAATCGCTGAGTGAATCCAGCACCGCATTCTGAGAATTGAATACATTTTCCCATGGAATATTCGTCAGAATTTCCCCGATAGAAATTCGTACATAAATAAGTAATCTGATGTCCATACCTTGCTTCAATTTGCACAGCATAGCCTTCTCTGCATCGACTGAGGCAGATCGTGAGAGAAGAAGACGCTTAGCCAGATCCTGAAAGGGTTCAACTTGAATCACGCGAGCAATAAAAGCAAAAAATAAGACAACTACGCAGAACTGTCAAGAAAAGAGAGTAACCTTCTTGTAGAATGCCTCGAAAACATCCTTTCCGTGAATGAATCGGAAGAGCGTAATCAACTGAAAATATAAATAGTTAATCTGGCTAGGAGTCGTCGCACTTACCTTATCCATAATCTGATCCAATTCTTCATCAGACGCTTCTTTATTGCCCGCTCTCAGCTTCATGTCGATGTATTTGGCTGAAACAATTTAATTCAACTTTTGTAATCATTTCGACTCTTACCAATGAGCTCCGCAGGTTTGTTTGGTCTCGTATTAACACAATAATCGAACGAATCCTTGAGAGATTGCACCATCCTCTCGTTATTTCCAAAGCATGCCGACGCAATATTATCCACTCTGAGAATACATATTGCAGTATCAAATTTAAACGCAGTACTAACTTTTGCTTGAACTTGATAAGATCAGGAACCATCTCCTTCTCTCTCGCAACATCCATCACTATCGTCTTGCCGTGCTTTTTGATATAACTGAAACGATGTTATTAGCAATAACTTGATAATCTAAGGGGAAATGGGCTGATAGTGTGAACTTACTCAGTGAAATGAGTCTTGAGTAGATTCAATCCTTCAATTCCCACTCTTTCGAGTATCTTGAACAGCAGGGAGAGGTCTTCTAATCGATCTCCATCCATAAGCGAGTCGAGACCTGCGAACCAATTAGAAATTGATGGATGCAGTTTGGATACCTTTGGATACGAATGCTTTCATGTGAGATGTGATTAGCATCTCTTCAACAACTGCGATCAGAGGCTTCTTCGTTCCAACATCCAGATATACCTGAGAAATATCAATCACCAAACATTCGAAACTATCCACCAAATAAAAACAAATAGAAAAGTTAACAAATCGTACTTGAATTCGATCAATTTCCTCGTCGAGTCTTTTCTTTACGTGATTGAGGTATGCTGTGATCTAAAACGACAAAATAAATTTTACATTTTAAAATTAACCACTGAATCACCTCCAAATCGCGAGAAAGATTTATTCCCTCGGATTGATACAATTCACGGGAACTCTCAAGGAATGCTCCTTCGAAAACCTGAAGATTGCAGTGAATGGAGAGAGTAAGAAGGGGGAGTACCTGTTCATATATATGAAGATTGGAAAGCATTCGAAGGAGAGATCGGATGAGAGGTCGATCCATCTCAAATGTTCAATATTAATGTTGATGATTTCTTTATTCAGCTAACTCTATTTAATTGAATTCAGAGTGCACCCATAACTACCACATTGTACAGTGCAGTAAATCGAGCGAGACCATAAGTGGAGGAGAGGAGAGAGAGATAGAGAGAGTTTAGTAGGTTTATTTTTGAATACCTGGATTCCGTGTCGTTCATCTGATATTTGGCTGATAAGATCCTTGATCAGTCGTTCTCTCACATACGGATTATTAACAATCACTTCGCAGAAGATATTCAGAGACCCGTCCCTGAAGCCTTTCAACGTAACAATATCGTATCAAAGGGAGAAATGAGAGACAAGGGGAGCAATACTCACCAGATGGACATAATCTCTGGCCTGTTGAGAATGTATGTTCGATCGAGATAAAGGAACACGTTTCGGATCATCAACTGCAATTTGTCGAGCGTAAACTTGCGATGATTAGCGTTGTTACCGTTTGAGCACAGAAATTGTTCCATAGTTGATTAACGAGTCGGAGGAATTCGACGGGAGAAACCTCTTTCATCGCAAGCAATTTCGTGTTAAGATCATTCGTAAGGTGTTGTTTACTCTACAAAATGGTCATTGTAGAATGGACTGTAGTAGATGCGGCTCACCAAGGATAGAAGTTTATCGTACATCTCTCCAGCTTTCGCGTTCGAGCAAACATTCGTCACCATCTGAATTCATTTTGAGTTTTGAGCAAAGAAACTACATGCGAATGCAGTAAACAGAGAAATCGCGGAAGAACAGATGGTCAACAGCTCACCTTGTACAACTCCTCGAGACTGTGCTGAATGGATTGATGAGTATGGACCGCTGATACTGCGTCCTCCAATGATTTCCATTCCGCAGCTTCATTCTCCGAGTTACCACGACCTAAGATAGCAAAAATCGAATCCGGAAAAATAACAAAGTAATTTTTAGAAACGTACTTCGAAAGTTCTTGATAGCAAGTTTCTTCGTTCCATTTGATCTGGGGATCACACGAAGAGCAACGGGAGAATTGGCAAAGTTAGGAGTGGGTGTCGATGGTGAAGGTGGCATCTCATCCATTTCCTGAACAAAAGCGGTAATTTGGCAATTTCATCAACATTAGAAACATACATCGTCCATTTCATCCAGCATCAACTCATCATCAATCATTTTGCACTCCATTCTGCTTTTTTTCAGGATCTGCAAACATGATTGAAAAACTGGATATTGAATACTATAGAAAACTAGCATACTAACCTCCGGAATCTTTATATCAGCGAACACTGACAGAGATCGCTTATTTGGGCCCTTGTTTATAGGGAACCGACGACCCGATCCGTTTCCAGTACCACCGGTCTCCTCCTGAGGAGAATGATGAATATTAGCATTTAGCCATTGGAAATGGGTCTTTTTTTGTATGCAAATTTTGATACTCATAAATTTCAAGGAACATTGCCACTAGAGCACTACTTACCGATGGTTTCGTCTCCTCTTTAACGAAGGAATCAGACATTCACCGCCTGCGACCTTGCGCTGCAAAAAAAGTCATTAACAAAAGTCTATCAGGATGGAAATCGCGATTGAACAAGACCAAAAATTTTGCTGGGAAAGATTTAAAGATCATGAATGTGACCCAGTTGACCAAGGAATATCTGAGCTGAAATATCTCTCAGCACGAAGGAACCTGATTTGCAATACCGTAGTTCGCATCAAATTCACATTCTCTCCTAAATTTTGCATTTTCCTTTACTCTTATTTTTTCTTCGTAATGCAATTTCCTTGCTTTGTAATTTTCTGTAATTTTTCTTAATTTATTGTTGCAGACTTGTGGTCACCAGTTAAACGTCATGGCACGTGGACCTAAGCATCATCTGAAGCGCCTTGCGGCCCCGCATCACTGGATGCTGGACAAGGTAATTTTTGAAATTCATTGTAATTGCATTTCGAGGCCTATTTGCCTGATCCTGTCTTAGTGATTTGATCATTTCCTAAGGCCTGAAATAAATTGGGTTGTGAAAGCGGTTGAATTAATATTATTCAATGATTCTCATTACTCTGTACATTTCAGCTTGGAGGCGTCTTCGCTCCTCGCCCCACTTCCGGACCCCACAAGCTCCGCGAGTCCCTCCCCCTCATCCTCTTCCTTCGTAACCGTCTGAAGTATGCCCTCACCTATACCGAGGCCCGCAAGATCTGCAAGCAGCGCCTCATCAAGGTTGACGGAAAGGTCCGCACCGAGATGCGTTTCCCCGCTGGCTTCATGGGTCAGTTATTAAAAATTATAATAATTTGCCGTAGGCCATTTTTACGGTGTTCAGTCCTGTGACTGAAGATTGAGATCATGGCCTTAAATAAATAGCTTTGTATTTGCAGTTGACGGTTCTCAATGATCTTCCGACCTCATGACAATCTTACATTCTAGATGTCATCAACATCGAGAAGACCAACGAGACTTTCCGTCTCCTCTACGATACCAAGGGCCGCTTCGTGTGCCACCGTATCACCGCCCAGGAGGGTAACTACAAGCTCTGCAAGATCACCAAGGTGTCTGTTGGACCCAAGGGTGTGCCTTTCGTGAACACTCACGATGGCCGTACCATCCGTTACCCCGATCCTCATGTCAAGGTGAGTAGCTGACAGTCAGCATTGTTTTCGAGGCCTATTTGCCTGATCCTGTCTTCGTGTGATTTGATCATTTCCTAAGGCCTGAAATAAATATAGTTTGTGAAATCTGTTGGATTAATATGATTCAACGATTCCCATTTACTCTGTACATTTCAGATCGATGACACCATTGTTCTTGATGTCAACACCAGCAAGATCACCGATTTCGTCAAGTTCGACGCTGGAAATCTTGCCATGATCACCGGTGGCCGTAATATTGGTCGTGTTGGTACCATCACCCAGCGCGAGCGTCACCCTGGATCCTTCGACATCGTCCACGTCAAGGACACCACTGGACACACTTTCGCCACCCGGTAAGGTTATGCCAACAGCGGCACGTGAAGGTCGGGGTCCTTTATGGACGTAAACATCCGGCTCAGGTAAGTCGAATGATTCAGAGGGAGGTACTGCTTGCAGTCCTTCTCTGTTTCGTTCTTTTGCGCTGACATTACGTCTCGTTGAAGGTGTCTATATGGCCCTAAAACAGCGCTCTAACTAGGGCCACTTTATGATCACGGTTGAATAATTTATTTACAGTGTCAACAACGTCTTCGTTATCGGCAAGGGAGCTAAGCCTCTGGTTTCCCTGACCGCACAGAAGGGAATCAAGCTCTCCATCACCGAGGAGAGAGACAAGCGCATTGCCGCCAAGAAGGCTCAGTAAATGTGCCTGATCGGGGCATGGCTCCACTTGTTTTGTTGTTATGCCACGGTTGACATAAATTTGTTGCCTATTACTTGTCATATCGAACACATCTGATTCACATTCATTGGATATCGGGAGACGTATGGAGAACATATAGATTGGCGAGTTAATTCCGAGAATTCATATTTATTTGGGAATCCGTTGTATCCGGAGCTCTGATCCAATCGACTTCAATTATCCACAGCATGTGAATAGTTCTCATACATTCTACTGAAAATAGACGCGTCGAGCTATTTTAATGGGGTTTGCGTAGGGGGGGGGGGGCGATTATTGTCAGTCGAAGGCGGAGAGTTCTTCATAGTCAATCATCAGTCAAGGGAAACTCTGAATGAAAAGGCTCCTAAGATAATAATAGTCTATTCAGCATGGGCGATAAGATCGGGAAGGCTTTGAATGGCCTCTTATGCGTATACAAGCCTGCTGATTTATCTTTGAATGCATTGAAGAAGAATATTTTGAAACGGATTTGTGTGCAAGCAAACCTTGCAACTGGATGGCCCAGACTGCCGGATATTGATGTTCGTTATTGATGCTCGGATATTTACAATTCAGACTTCTTCAGATTCCCGTTGTTGAAGAGCACCCTAGCTCGGGAGCATTGATTGTTGTTGGGAGAAAGCGTCAGGTAATGGCAGTGGGATACGATTTTAAAAATATATTCATGTGACTATTCCGTATTGTGGTTCCTTTAGGTGGATTACTCGCTTCATCCTCTTGTCGTTGGTGAAACTTTCCGAACCGAGGATTTGAGACTCGAGGAATTACACCAATTGGAGACAACTAGTTCCGGCGTTTGCGGTTAGTGTATCACATGCTTCGAGCCGCAAGCTCCTTGATTACAGTTTTCGGAGTTAATGATGGAGTCGATCGAATAGAAGAGCTGAGAAGCCAGCAATGGGCTAACCAGTGGAGAGTCGAGTGTGTACTCGGAAGAGAGACAGTGAACCATGAAATCAAAGGGAGGGTTACTCGAAAGGAGGTATACGGTACGTGGCTTCTGTTTTACAGTCATACTATTATTTTGCGTCTCTAATATCATAAAGGAGGTTGTTTCAGACCATGTTAGCAAGCAGAAAGTGAAACAATTGTTGTCGAAGGTGAATGGTGATTACAGAAGAATGGCATTCGAATTGGCTGAAGTGGAACTACAGGTTTCGCAATCATATTTCGCTTTTACCTGAAAAAATTAACGAGAATACTTACTTTCTTCCTATTTTAGAGCTCACAAGCGTTTCAAATAGCTTCGCGAGGATTGCCAAGGCCAAAGTTGCCCGGGTCACAGGTTTATTGTCGGTTGTTGCTTGAATTTTGATCCCTCTTTTTAGTTGGTAGTGAATCTCAAACTACTTCTCTTCAAACTTCCCTATCTCGCAGTTATGATCGATTCGATTGGAGAGACGGATGTATGGTTACGGTAAGAATTTTACTGTGAAAATAAATTCAAAGGTCGTTTTCAGGTGCATGGTGAACGAGTTTGGATTGTCTCTCGACACGACTGCATCTCCAGTCAGGTGAGAGTGGTACGGTATCCATATATCGATTTTATCTATTTGAGATTGATCCGTCGATCGATCGGCCCATTCCGTGCGGAACACGCCCTTCTTGAGAGGCAACTTTCCCTCCAGAACATCGTAGACAATATTAGCCTGTCGAACCGACTGTTGAAGGGTAGGTTACTCTTTCCTAACCATTGTATCTTTTGTTTCCCCAGAGTATCCGTATGATCGAGATGTAGTGATTGAATCTGGAAAGGATACGAGTGAGGAGGGTTTCACAAAGCGGAAAGAGGTGTGTTTTTTTGTCTATACTTTCTCGCAAGTCGCATGCTGTTATTCTAGATCTTGGATCGAATGGTGGCGAATGAGTTGTCTCCCGAGGAATTTGATTCGATGAGACCAGCTTGGCCTCGAGACTACGTGTGAATTTGATGCAAGTTGTAAATGTTATAATTTAAAGAGATAACACATTTATTACAATTTCTCGTTTTTACAACTGAACACAAATGTAATTGGCAAATTATTAGTGATAGATTTTGTGCATAAATCATTCTTTTCGAGCTTGTTCGCTACACGAGCGCACAACCTTGAGCATGAGGGGATCCTTGGAGGGAATCGGACACGGTATCGGGAGGGGAATCGATTGCAGATTGGTGAGACAAGGGAAGATCTGTTGGCCGTAGCTACCGTAATAGAGGGGAGATTTCCTAGAATAAATAAGGAACACCTAAACGGATGAAAACATGGAATTTGGATGGGTGATTAGCATGAGACGAAGAAGAACAGGTATTTAGAATTTCTCGTTCTCCATATCGAATTGTCCACCAGCGACTCCCTTTGCGGGGATCTTGCCAGCCAATTCGAGCTGACTATCGATCATCTGAAAGGAAGACGATTAACCCAGTCGATTATTGAAGATGCCCCATTCAAACATAAAATATATGAATAAAAAAAACTAGGCTTAAAGAATGAATGGTATAAATAGACTGCTTGAAAACTAAATTTGGGATTTTCCTAAGCCTGCTGACCTGAAGGAGTTCTCCGGGTGCCGGCACTCTTCCACTCTCCATCTTCGACCACAATTGATTCTCCCCGAGGAAGATCTCGAATGCTCCCGTCGACATGAGCGATGACTCAACCTGAAAATAACGATAATTTCAGCAGCCAAAATAGTTCAATTTATTTGGTGGATTTTAGCAGGCTATGAAAATTTAATACAAGTAAGTGGAGAGGGCAAAAATTTATTGCGTCGCACGTCCGATAAAATAGGCTCATTCCCATGCAATCATACCTACGCCAAGTACTTACTTTTAGTTTTACGTCTTCTAGAAAATCGAGCAGAAAAAATTGAACAAATTTGCCAGCATTGTGAACATTCCATATTTTTTTACCCATTCATAAAAATAAACTGACCATGTTGGAGAGGAGGAAGAGCATCATGCAAGCAGACAGCTTGTTTCCGTGCGCCCATGTGAGAAGGCCGGGAGTGCCCAGACCGAGAGCGGCCAGGGGATTCGACCCAGTCACAACTGTGACCAGACCAGCCATCTTCAGCAGGTTGATCG
The DNA here is from genome assembly GCA_900490775.1 of Pristionchus maxplancki. Lineage (NCBI taxonomy): Eukaryota > Metazoa > Nematoda > Chromadorea > Rhabditida > Neodiplogasteridae > Pristionchus > Pristionchus maxplancki. The sequence goes on along the minus strand of LS591075.1, from coordinate 210,557 downwards.
CCTGACAATTTTAATATTTATTTTTGTCCGTTAAAACTTTTTAAATAGCATGAGCAACAATTGATATGCGCAAACATTGCAAAAAACGAAGAGTGGCTAGCATTTTACTTAATCGTATGAAACAAAAATATTTCCTCACCTGTGCAACATAGGTCTTCCATGCAACGGGAGGGTAGTTGGCGCCCTCGATCTGCATATGAGGGTACTTCTCCTTGACGAACTGCGAGAACTGATCGAATGCCTGCTTGTATCCGCACGAGACACTGAAAGGGAAGAATGAGTCACTACCGATCGTGAATGGAATTCACCAGAAGAGGAAACGAAGAGGAGGAAGATCCTTGGCAGTCGATCCAACGCCCGTGAACAGAGGTTGATCACGAACCTCGATGTGACTCTGCAACGAATTATTGGTGGAGGAGAATTAAGAAAAGAGTTCATTTTAAAATTAACAGTTTCAATTTTAAACGTACATCTTCGGTGCCTTCTGAGAATCCTTCCGTCTCCTCGACTTTGTCGTCTCCAAACTCAGAAGCGAAATCCTCGTCGTGAATGTCTTCATTGTGCTCCTAAGAAAGAAAAGTATTTGCAATCGAGAATCGATAGATTGAACCATCATAACTGTGGTGGAATACTTTATTAACTCGACTGACTTTATCTAGCAAACTATCAAAGTATGTTTCCCCTAAATTTTCCAGGCAAAATGTGATGGAACCATCGAAAGAATATAGATTAATACCTCGTGCTTTTCAGCTTCACAGGCCGCGAAGTGCAGAGAAAGAAGGCCGATACAAACGAGAAGCCATGAGAATTTCATGATTTCTCAGTTCACTACCTGAAAATGACCATCGTTAAGAGTAAAAAAGAAACAGCTCGACATGGCTGACACACTCGAAACAAAATCGAGAAAATCAATTACTATTAAAGTATCAATAACGGCGAAATAACGGTGAAAACGAGATGCCTACTTCCGATATCAGTAAATAGTAAAGTGCACCGGTGCACTAGTGCGCCGTTTATCGTGCACCACGCACGAACACACTGAATATCATGACTACACCGTAACTTTTAGTTTTGTAAATCATTTCTAATATATTCAAAATTCAAGTATAGAATAATAACCGAATGAAATCAACGGAACAAAGTAACGCGATTCGTGATTCGACTGTGCAAATACAAGTAGATACTGTAAAGCATTGTAGATATTTATCATTTGTGATTTGTGATTTTTGACGAAAATTTGTTTGTTGAACATAATTTGTGTGAATTCATTTTCTTATCGGACCGAACTGAAAAATAAATTTCTTTTCGATTTGGGGATAAATACGATGCCGTAATCGTGTGTTCGAAATCGTAGATTCCATCTCGATCGTACTCAAGGTTATCATTGTTGTTAGTGTCGACGTAGTCTGATCGTTCTGCCGATTGCAGAGTCTTCGGGGCTCCTGAAGACTATATTTAGATTGATCAGAGGTTGGCCATAATTCACCCTCCGACTTGTCTTTCTCTTCACTGCTCGGCGCATTTCTGACCATTCGGATTATCGATATCTTCGATTCGGAACTCACAGATACAGACCGGCCACAATGTAGCTGAGAGCTCCGACGAAAATACAAGCTACGATGGTGACTGAGGCTGAATTAGGATCTCCTTATGCAGATAAAATGGTCCATCTCACGCCACAGAACGATCAGTCCGATATCCTTCCAGAATTCCACGTTCTCCAGGTCTCCCGCTCCCCATCCTTAATAAATCTTCATGAATATTAGGCAATTAGTAAAACACACCATTGTCATCAAATATGAAGTCATCCTTCACTTCACATTTCACTGTGCGAACGACGCAACTTTTAATTTTAGAGGAACCGCCCATGAGTGAGAGACAGAAACAGAATGAGAGTGAATGAGGAAAATGTATTTGTGAATAAAATGATTTGCGCAATAATGTAAATTACATTTGGTCCCAGCAGATTAAATTTATTTTCGATGTATGCATTTTCGCGAGTACATCGCTCGCTCTTCTATTCCGGTGTATTCCAACAACTATTAAATTTCGAATAGTTTAAATTTGAATATAACGATTTATCGTAAACGTGGGCAATAGATATCATCAGTAACACTTTTGATCAACAGGGAGTTATAAGGAAGATACTGTATACTTTGATCTTTTAGCCTAGCAAATTTGGTCGAAGTTGACAACATTCGAGATGAAAATAATACACGAAAGACGATTGGAAAATACAATGGATCGATAATTGGAAAGGAAAGTAGAAACCGTCGGTTTGATCGAGAGATACGGTATTATTATGAGGGGAAGGAGAAGGATCGATCGATCGATTGCATGGAAATGAAAACTATTCATTGCAGATTGTGAAACTTGCACTACAGTATGCTACAGTGCGCCCGGGTTGGATATCGACCCGATTATTGATTAAGTAAGGGAGAGGGGGAAGGGGGACTAATAACAAAAAGGGGTGGGGTTTGGAAAATCAAGAAATGAACCTGAGAGCGCATCGCATGAATAGTTGGAAGTAGGTCAAAGAAGGGAGTGAGTGATCTTTGATCTGAGAAGGAGGGAGGAATGAGGGAGGGAACCGTACTAGGGAATGATACGAGCTAGCGGAGTTATTGGATGGGATTAGATAGGAAGGGAAAGGGGGCGGAGCCTTGCAGGCTAGACTGCCCTCATGTTCATTGTCTCTCCTCAGACAATCTGGGGAATTGGTCGAGGTCGACGAGTGAAATCCCTCTCCCTCTTCATCGCTCCAATCTCATCGTGATGATGATGGTGACCATTCGACAGCCCGTTCCCGTTCCCGTTTCCGTTCCCGGTACCGTTCAAGTACTCCCTGCAATCGGTACGGTAACGATACTGTAGTCGATAAAGCCGATAAAGCCACAGTAACCTGTCCATATCAATACTACCGTAACCTCGTTCTACAGTACTCACTTGAACTCTCCATCTTCATTGTGGGCGAGTGCCTGCTTGCTGCTGCCTCGCGATGACTCGGCGCTAGACGGGTTCCTGCAACGATATCAATTAATACTGGCTGTCTACCGTATTCTACCGTAACCCTGCCTATTCTTCTCTGTAAACTCTCCTAATCAATGAATACCACCCCTCTACCGTAACCATCCTCCTACCGTACCTGCAGCAGTAGGAGCAGCAGAAGCAGAAGGTGATGAGGACGAGGATGCCCACGACGATGACGCCGACGACGAAGAGGGAGAGATAGAAGGAATTGCCCTTGAGGGTCTGGAAGAAGGGCGCTGCCTGCTGAGAAGAGAGAACGGACGTTAGGAGAGGGCTTCGCAATAAATTCACACTCCAATCCATGCACTCAATCACAGGTCTAACCGGTGAAAAAGCACAGGGAAAGAGCAGGGTAATTTGTTGCGAAGCCATTCCTCAACACAGATAGAGAAAGGCTTAGAGAGGATATTCACTATATTAATTCACTTATCAGTGAGACTGATCGAAAAATACTACACAATTCACGACTACATGACATGGCGTGGTAGGTCAAAAGGTAAATCTACCGTACCTTGGGCGGCTTCAATTGGTTGCACGTGTACATCGGAATCTCGTTGCCTTCCAGGTAGACCTGCGATCGATTACTGATTTATTTGTTTTTCATTAACCTTCGTTCGGGCTACGGTAGCACAGTTCCGAAAACAATCAGTTCCCGATCAATCAATCAATAATCGTCCCCGACTTACCGTATTAGCCTTGCAGATATGGAGACAGAGCTCATCACACTGCACTCTCGACTGGTACGTGTGAGAGCGAGACTCGTCTGCAATCGATCAATTGATACCGTACTTATTCTTTTCCGTCCAGGACCTGTTTATACTCCTCCTTCTTGTCATAACTTCCTCTGTCTGGAAGCGGAAGGAAGGGAGGAGAAAAGAACAAAGAGCCAGAAAGAAGAACGAGGAAAGCGCAATGTTCCGGAGAAGTTGTGGAAATATGTTTGGAGGGCGGGGAAGAAGACTAAACAATCGGTTCCTCCTGACTCTTTCCTTTCCTCATTCGATGACGTCACTCCTCTACACCTCTCTCAACTTGTAATCGACTAAGGTCAGTAGCGTGTCACTCACTCTTACTCCCTCCTTCCCTCATTCTCATCAGGGGGCAACAAGTAATAATGAGTGAGTGAGTGAGGGAGGGACGACTCCCTTAGGATCCCCTCCGAGAGTAACAATACCTCCACCCTATCCATTCCATACTGGACACTAATCAGACCCTCGTCTGCATATTCCCTCCTCTACAGTATCCTCGTACAATGGGACAGGCTACTGTTCCCTTAACGTGGGCAGATCACGTTTGCATCTCATTCTCCCCTTCCTATTATTCTCTCTTTCTTACAGTATCCGGAACACTCCTTGTAAATACCGATGCACTAGTCAACTCAATTGCTATTGTCGTTGGAAACTTTCACAACAGGAAGAACAGTCGTCCGTGCGCGATGCACTCGATGCACCACATCCCTACACTACACACTACGTTAGTGGATCGCTAGAGGAGGGGGGATATTATGGATAGATCGAAGTCTCACGCTCTGTTTGACTGCTTTCCCTTCGCCCGTTTCAGATTCTCACGCTCTTCATTTACGCATAAGAAGTATAGCCAACCCCGTCATCTCGGAAGCAAGCAACTGCCCTTTCATTCCCCCTACCAATCAATAATCACCCCCTCGCCTACCGTACCATTGGGTCCCGGCGCGGCGTAGTCGTCTCGCTTATCGTATCCCCGCGGGTAGTCGTAGTCTCGATAGGTGGTCCGGTCGTTCCAGGCGGGAGCCGCCAGCGAGGATACGGTAGCCAGGGAGAGGACCGCGAGCAGCAATCGATAGTCCATCACTGCAATGAGATTGGGATTAGATCAGACAAGGGAGGAGAAAGACGGATACGGAAGGTGTGAAGTGGGGGAGAGGTGAGAACAAGGCAATGAGAATAAAGGGAGGGCAGGAGCCAGAGGGAGCGAATTCGAGGTGTCGAGATGAGAACAGAGATAGATACGACGGATTGATATGGGCTACCTCTGCCAGGGGAGAGTCTGGGGCTATCTTATCTCCCTCCTCTCTCTCTTGATAGCCTCGTTGCAACGTCGTCGATGCGACAGTGTGAAATGGCCACGGCGGAGAATACAAGTGAAGGGAAGGAGAGATGAGAAGGGGATGAATAAGCGAGAAGAAGTGATTCAGATAGAGGAAGGAGAAGGAGAGGAGGAGGAGGGGAGGAGAGGGCGACTGGCAGAAGGAGGGGATCGGATGGGGGAGTGAAACTGTAAAGGGCATGGAAAATATGGGAAAGGAGCATGTCAAACCCTTCTCCCATCACAACCGAGGTGGTTGAAAGGAACGAGAGGAAGGAAGTGGACAGGGTGGTCGATCAAAGACGGATCACTTCTTCTCTCCACTTGTTTTCTACCCTTCAGGTCTCTCCCGAAACACGACCATTTGTCACCCGTCGTCTCCTCTCGACTCTCGTCGTTCCGTCTAATGAAGTCGTCATCTACTATGGGCAAGAAGCAGCAGCACACTACACCTAATCAAGGGCCTGTTCTCTCCTCCTCCTCCTAATACCCTAATACCCTCTACCTACCACAGAGGGGGCAGGGCATCATCCATCACTACTGAGTGAGAAGCACACACACCAGTCGAGACTATCCCAATTCGATTGTCTCCAGTCAAGTAAGGCAGAGGGAAGGAGAGGAGGGAGAGGGGAGGAATCTCGATCAGAGGCTAACCAAGTGAGCTGTCTCTCTCCCCTATCACACAGATAACTACCTCCTTCGCGGGTCTAAACAACAATTATGGGCAGAGGAGAGGGGGAAATCGGATGGAAAGCGGGAGTAACTGTTCCCATTGAGAGTCAATCTGAGAATGGAATAAGGGGGGCATTATGGAAGGTGAGGAGGGAGAGGAGGAAGAAGAAGCATTCCCTCTTTAGAAGGTGCGATGATTGAGGAGATCGAAGGGAGGAGGAAGGAAGGAAGGAAAGGAGAAGGGGACGCCGCCTTTAGACCATTTCAATCTCATCGATTATCATATTCAAAGAACCATGCGAATATTTCGGTGATGAAATGCGACAAAATCAAGAAAAAAGAGCGCCGACCAGTGCATGGAATCATACTGAGACAGAGGAATGGAGGGGGAGAGAAAGGGAAAGAAGGGGACGAATCAGATGATAGTGATTCACTCCCTCTGACTCTTTCTCGATGGACTGGTCAATGATAAGGGGACGTCATTTCCCCCTCCAAAGGGAGGAGCCGATAGAGAAGGGACGGGGCTGCCTGAGGGCTAGTGATCACTAGGTCACTGATATGGCATTCTGATAGAAGGACGGGAGAGACGAAGTTGCCTCAGGGGGCAGTAGTGATCAGGTCACTCTGATATGGAGGGACGGGGAGGGAGGGAGGGGGGGAGGGAGGAGAGGAGAGAGAAAGAGACTGCCGTCGTCTTCGTTTCCCCGTGGCTTAAGAAGTAATGAATAGGAGGAGGAAGGGAGGGGTTGACCCCCTCCTTTCGACGTCCCTTCTCCCTCTATCTCCACTTCATTCTACTACTCTATCTATCCAGATATCAACGAGACGAGGAGAGAAGGGGAAGGGGAAGGGTTGAAATCCATGAATGACCTACGAGAAATGGAGGGAAGTTGCCAACTATTCGACCCCCAGATGGGGGGAAAGAGAGTAGAGAGAGAGAGGGGGGGGGGAAAGGTGGACCTCCAAAGTAGAGGAAGCAGTCTCCTACCTTAAATGCTGCGCCCCCTTTCACCACTCCGATTGTCTCTACTTGAACGAGTCTCTACTGATCTACTCCCGTGACCTCCTCTACCCTTCCTTCTTCTCTTTAGTCTCTAAGTGAGCAATCACTTAATCTCAGATGCAAACTAACACCAAATGGGGAAGAGATGAGAAGAAAGGGGAAGGGAGAAGTTAAGAGAAGAGAAAGAAGGCTGTAAACAGGGGGAAGGAAGAAAGGAAGACGGAACGTCGAAGGAAGACTCAGTTATCATTCCCTAATCATACCGGGACCATAAAGGGAGTCAAAGGGGAAGGCGCCTATCATTCCACTCTCCCATAACTGCATGATCGAGGACCCCTCTTGAAGTCACTTTGATCTACCATCTCAAATTATCCCATCACTCTCTTGCTTCACGTTCCTCACAATAAGACCACCCTAGTCTTTCCCTCCTCCCTATTGTGAATCTATCCATCACTCTCCCACATTTGATATTGGATCTAAAATTAACGGAGGAGGGAGTCAGGGGCGGAGAGACAGGAGAAAGGGACGGAGGATGAATAGTGAACATCCATCATTGGGTGAGAATAAGGAGAAGGAGGTAGAGGAGGAGGACCGTATCTGCTGTGGATATCTACTAATTTCACTCCATTTCATCCTCAATTTCCCGTTGAGAGTGTGGAAAGAGGAAGGAAGGAGGAGGGGAAGGGGGAGGCTCCTCTGATTTCCGGACGAGTGCCAAATTCCAGGGGTGAATTCTCTGAATAACACGAGGGGAGCAACGGAAACAAAACTGGAGGAGAAACAGGAGAGGGATTGGAAGCAGAGGAGGGGAGAGGAGAGAAGAAGGAAATGATAGGATACAATCCGAAGAGGGAAAGGCACTTCAAATCGGAGAGGAACTGAGACGGAATAGTATGGCGCCGTGATTCATTATGTGAAGGAATTCACATGAGATCATACCGTAAGATCAATAAAAAGATGATGCAAAAAGGAGGGGCTGAGACTGGGCAGAAGAAAGAGAAGAAGAAGGACCAGCAATAATCGTGAATGCATAGTTCGAGACCTCTTCCCATTCCAAGAGTCTCCCTTCTCATCTATGGTTAGGAATGCATAGGCCTCCTTGATGGTAGATCAAGGTGGGCGAAGAGGACCACCACAAAACTGTCGCCTGATCTCTCGATGGAAAGAGCAAGGGGTAATAAAATGGTTCTTTCGATAAAATAAGGACGACATGTCACTAGCCCAGTGCAATTCACTCAAAATGGACGGTTTAGTGAGAAAGAATACGAAATAACAAACAGAAGCAGGCGTGAAAAATAGGCGAAATTTAATTTCCCCCCTCTACACGAAATAACCAGCATAGAGAAAGAGTCGATCGAGAGAGTCATTCGAGTACGATAAGAGGCAAAAATAGTAAGAGTATGAGCGAAATCTCATCAGGATAAGAGTGGAAAAAATGGAAAGAGAGAAGGAGAGACCCGCTACAATGGAATATCTCACCTTTTTGCAGTCTATAGTCGGGGCAAGAAAAAGGTGAGAATGGTAGGTGGCGGGGGCTGGGATCGGGTAGGGCTGGAGGGAACGAAATGCAGTCCTCTCTCACTACAACACTGCGCAATCAGGCTGCAGAGGGGAAGAAGAATAGGCTGCGAATAACAGGGAGGGGAATGACCAGTGTAGGCTTCCCGTTCCTACTGGTATCTGAGGGGGCAGGAAGGGGGGGGGGAGAGGGGTAGAAGGGAGGAAGGGCCTGGGGGAGGGGGGAAAGGAGGCCTGCACACACACAAGAAGGGAGAGATTAGACAAGTCGAGCATAGCAAAGAACAACAACGGGGGAGAACGGACGAAGTTGGAAGATGAGATAGGGATGGGAGGGGAGAGGAAGGAGGAGATATCAGATGGACAGACGGGTGAATGGACTCAGAAGAGTATCTCCAACATGAAAAATCATAAGAAAAGTAAAAAAAAAAAGATCAACAGCAGATCAAGCTAAAAATAAGCAATCTTAAATTGCATTTGCTTGAATTGAACGAATAATCTGAGTGCAGTCCACTCACAACCAACGAATCTCTCGTCGCTGCCGTTTTTAATGGCTGCATTAAAATAGTGCGACCGAGAGAGGCGAGAAGGGACAGAGATAGAGTGGGCTCGTTCTGAGTCGCGACCCATTTAGACTCTGATTAAACTCTTATTGCCCTCGTGCTATGGCAACTTTCAGTGGTAGGAAGTTAGAATTTAGAAAAAAACTAAAGAATGATAAATGGAGTATTGCTTCTACTCCATCACAATCAGTCCTGAGCAGTAGATCAACGTGTCCAATTGTTATTCACGAACGGGCGGGTTCTCGGCATGAGGAACGGAGAAGAGGAAAAGTAGAGGAAGGGGAGGCGAATACACTTGAGGGATGGAGGGGGAATGACATCAGATAGGAGAAAGAGAAAGAAAGGAGGAACGAGCAGCACTGTAATCAAGTATGCAGGGGGGGAGAGGGGATAAGTCGAGTGAAGGAACTCCCAATCTGGGGTCAATCAGGAGCAGTCAAGCAGGGAATAGGCAGTGATCCGAGATGAGCTAGGGAACGCTACTTTTTGTTGTTTTTTTTTCGAGTGAAAACAACAATAACAAACCCTGGAGAAAAATCCAGGGAATTTCGTGAGACAAGACGAAAAACGGGGGAGGTGAGGGGTCGGATCAAGCAGGAGCGAGCGAAAAGTCAGCTGGCAATAGCGATCGAATTACTTGTATCTCCAGAGAGGTGAGATGGGGGAGGAGGAGGAGTAGAGGAGAGTTCAGAGGAATGAGACTGACTCTGAGAAGAGTGAGGGGTGACAGGTCAGTGAAGGAAGGGGGAATGAATCATTCCGAGGGAAACTGTGGACAATAAATGACTTGAGGGTACGCTCGGATAAGCAAAATATGTGCATAAAAGAGGGGGTGGTTCCAGCCAATTTTCGGGTCTATTTTCTGTTTCGTGTGACGTGGTTGTCACTTGTGACAAGAGATACATGACAAGCTGCAGGGGAGAGGGCGACATCAGATATGTAGAAGACAAGGAGAGGAGGAGGGGTGGGGGGCGGAGTCATCCCCTGCCTGGCCACGCCCCCTCTGATAGAGATCTCACTAATCTGACTACTAATGGGCGGTGAATAGAAGAAGGAACACAAAAGAGAGGAGGATTTACAGTTGGGAGGGGAGGCAAGATGCAAGGGAATGCTTAGTAGTTTACAAGCTGAATCCGAGGGAGAGAAAAGGAAAAGAGACATTAAAAGGAGAGACGGTCCAGCTACAGAAGAAGAAAGGGGACGATGAGAGAATAGAGAGAAGATGAAGTGTTCTCGGGTAGAAATAAGCAAGAGTTCAGAGTGGAAAGAGGAGGAAGAAGAGGACGAGACCTGACCAAGTCTCATAGTAAACACACTAATTCCCGCACTGCGGCTTGCTCTCAACAGAAACAAAGGAGAATCTTCGAACATCGGGACAATCGCAGAATTCTCGAAGAATTCCCAAAAAAGCGGAAGTCCTCTCTTGTCACCCCTGTCTGCCACGATGGACTCTCATGGGGGCAACGACTAGGAAGTACTTGCGAAGTACACGATATTCTCTCTCCCTCTCCTCTGGAATGATGTCCCGCCCTTCTCTACTCTGCTCTCCTTTCTAATATACTCTCACACTAATTGCATATGAGGAGAAGACTGGCAGTCCTCCTTCTCCTCTTACCACGACAGGAAGAGCCGGCCATTCCCGGAACGGAAGCGAGCCGGTGATTAGGAGGAGGAAAGTCTCAGGCCGGAATCATCTCAGGCCATCGCAGAAATTCAGCAACAAATGATCACCAGACAAGGGGAGAGTTGCGAGTGATGGAGACATAAACCATCACTCAATTCAGCAGACTGTAGACGACAAAGAATTTAGCCGTTCTCCCTTCTCACCCCCCCCCCCTAAAATCTGTCCTCTGCTCTTTCATCTCAATCAAAAGAAACGAAGACATCTGGCCGTAACTCTCCTCTTCTTGTCCTCTTTCTTCATCACCTCGTAAACCCCTCTCAGTCCTTTGATTCCATGTACCAACTCCCCCTCTAGTCAGCCTCATTCCCACAATACTCCGATAGTATCAATCACTCGGCTTCTAATTGACTCGATCAGTGATTGGAGTCCCGAGCGTTTCCCTCCTTCCTCTCTCTAATTATCCCATTCTTCATCATCTATCCGGGGCAGGAAACTAATCTCGTCGACGTGTGCCCGAGAGAGCACCTTCCACGCCCATTCGGACCCCATTTATGCCACTCCCGGCGAGGGAAAATTGACAGAAAGAGGGAAGTGCGAGTAGGGTGGGAGAGGCCAGGGAAACCATCGAAGTTATCCCTTAGGCACACATCTCCAGGCAACCTACTGTAGTAGTAGGACATCCATCACAGCATCGGGGAATGGAATGGGAAGAAGGGGACAGTCAACGACATCCCTTCACACGATGGGACAACGAGGTGATTGCATGGTTGGGAGGGCACAGCCCTTCTTCCTCCTCCTCCTTCTCCCCTTCCCCCAAGGAGTAATTCTCGTAGCTCACGCGAATCTGGAGAAGAGACAAAACAACAGACACTAACTCTGTCTCGAATGGACGACACTTCTGACTGTTGGAGAGAAGAAAGATGGAATGGGGGACTGGGGGATAGGCCACTGATTCGTCCAGAGATCGAGTTGGATAACAGTCCCAGATTCCAGTAAAAACTTCCTGTGAACTGGATCAGTACTAGAGATGCTCCCAGAAGAGAAAAGACAATGGAAAACAAGTGAATGGGAAAGTGGGGGCACGATTAGGAGAAGTCGCATCACTGATCACTATCTCTCCCTTTGTCCGCTCCTGATCAAAGGCACTGATTCAAAGCCCTTGTTGCATACGACAAAGAAGTCGTTAGAGAGGGATCAGGACTGCTAATAACTCCGCGCGCGAGGACAAAGACAATTAGGTGCTACCTCATTTTCCCATTCGCACCCTTAGGCAAGACTACCCATCTCTTTGAGGCATACTCGACCGTTTTCAATGAGAGGAGAATCGAGAATCACTCAGATTGACCATTCCTCCTTCTCAAGGAAAGTGAGAATAAGAGGAAGTCCGTCTCCCTCGATTTCGTCAAGACGATTTGTCTCCAGAGAAGTCGTCTAGACGCCAACACAGCATTAATCTCTTCCTCTCCACCATATCATACGGTATCACTCCCATCCCCATCATTCTCCATCTGTTCTCCTCTTTCCCACTTCATTTCATCGTTCTCAATTTCCTGTCTCCATCGATGAACCATTGAGTGTGAAGACAGGAAGGAAGAGTGTGAGAGATCATCACTGAGACTGCGGAGGAGGAGGAGAGGGGGGGGGAGAAGGGTCAAACGGAAGTTCGACCCCCCTCTTTCACTCAAATGAAGAGAGGAGACCTCTTCTGTGTCCCATCATCCCCGCCCTCAAACACCCTATCAGCGCATCTAATGAACCATCCTCTAATCCATTCAACCCAGTCTCTTCCTCCTTTGATCCGAGAGAGAAAAGGGGAGGAAAGGGATGGCGAATGAATGAATGGATGTGAATGAATCACGACTATGCCCGATTTTCATCTCTTCCCATAAAAAAGACAGGGTACAAACCTTCAATTTGCATTCGAAGCAAGATCGTAAGGTGAAAACGGCGAGAGTGAAATGGCTACTGACGAGGATGAGGAAAGGAGAATGAGACTGAGGGGACGAAGGTGCATTCAAATCGAATCGGAAGGTCATTGAGTGATTCGAAATAGAGTGAAATGAGGGTAATTAGAAGAAGGGAAGAAGGGGGTCCTTCTCAATCATAACTAGAGACCGCAAGCTCCGCCCACTTGGTGTGGAGAGAGAATCGAGGAAAACCTGCGCAGAGGGCGGGCAAATCGAGTACTGCTTCGATTCGAACGACCAAGGGCTTGTTGTGTAGCTATTGCCATCCTTTATTAGCAACCCGATGCGGAGCTTGATCGGTTCACTTTGAGTAGGTCAAAAACGACCATAAAGGACCAAGAACAGGTGTTTGGGGCACTTCTAGTGCTCGCACCCAGCTCCGCAAAGAATACGTGACTAATTAGAATATTTCAGGAATTTTAGAAAAGAAATTAGAATTTTAGCTATTTTCCCCGATTTGCCCGCGAAGCGCGGGGAGAGGGGGGCGAGAGGGCGGGGGGAGGGAGAGAGACACACGCTAGGGAGACTCCGCCCCCTTTTCCCTCTCACCCGATCTCTCCCTCTCGCCCGGTGTGCCTTGCGCGCGTGGTTTTCAGAGCATAACTTTTGATGGAGATGAGATATCGACAAACGGTAAAAAACACGATGTTATTCGAACCCATACCAACACACTGAACACATGAATAGCCCATTTCACTCAATTCGGCAGATCACCTTGCGGTCTCTAATCATAACCGATGTTATCTGGACTCTTTCAGCTCATGAATCATACGAGTGAGGGACGACAATAAGATGGAAGACTGAGGGGAGGGGGACGAGGGGGGAGAGGGCACTCTAATTTGTGATTGATGATTCCACTCCCAACATACGGGCAGAAGTGACGGAAGGTGAGGGAAGAGACATGGGAGAGGGAGAAGAAGAGTGTGAGAGAGGGGGAGATACAAGCTGACTGATGTTGCAGGAATAACACTTGCTTGCAAGCTGATAGCTGATTAGATGACACTTTTCTGAGAAGAGGGAGATGCAATCAAAATCTGATATTTCCGGCATTCAAGGAACAAGTATTGAGGAACCTTCTTGCAAGCACTGACATTCAGTAATATAGAGCCAAAGATAGATTCCTGAGAATAACGGGAGCAGTGATAGTGATAGGCTAGTTCCCTCTCTCCCTCAATGGTTCAAGTTGACTGACGATCCTCTTAGAAGAGTACACATCTTCTCTAAGGGGCACACGGTATAAGCCTTTGTTTGGGGGCACCCGGCCACTATCCCCTCCCTTGATCCTACTTCCTGTGCCAACCAAGTGACAGTCTCACCGTATGCCCGTGTCCTATTTGTTGAATTAGTAGGTGTGAACACGGAGTGGGAATGGTGTCGAGAGGGGATAAGGACACTCATGGATACGCAAATATGAGATCCATAACGGATATTTCAGATATGGGGGAAAGAATTGGGAGGGGAGGGCAGAGGGAGTATTTACTCTCTGTGTGATGGGAGAGGGGAGGTGGTGAGAGGGGAGGAGAGGGAGGGGGGGAGAGGTGTCATTCACTCTCCCATTCAGATTCACAGTGTTCACACCATAACTGAGGACTGCGCAGCTGGTCATACTCTTGCATACAAAAGAGAAGAAGGGACAACGAGTTGTAAAAGATTAGAGAGAACGATACCAGAGGGAGAGACTCATCCCCCGGATGGGTCCCATTCACACTTCCTCTATGAGAAACTACTGAATCTAGAATAGCAGAACAACGATCATCGACAAAAGAACTTCTCCTATCCCATGACAATTGAAGGGAAGCAACTCGATCCGCGCCCATTCAATGCACTGTCTGCACAACCGTCCACCAATTCTTCCCTCAACAGAAGTTAGGAAGGGGAATGGGGGGGGGGGGTGGCATCTCCTCCCCTCCAGAGATGGAAGAGGTGTCACTTCCCGAGAGGGAAAGATTACAGCTAAGAAGCGAGAGATTGAGTGATCACTGGGAGAGAAGAGTGAGAAGGACTACCTGCTGATCATAAACAAGGACCTCTTGCAGGGGCTGATATCGATACTCATCACCCACTTCAACCACGTAATCACTATTTGCATATCCCTGTTTTGAGATGAAAGAACCCCGAACTATCGAGACATGCATCAGTAATGGATCCATGATCGATGCTGGTAATGAGAAAAGATAAATGCTCCAATTTTATAAGCGGGGTTCAGTCAATAATAGAGAAAGAACAGATCAAGACGAGGAGAGAAGTGGAAGAGATTCGCAAAAGGAGATCTTGTCCCTCTTAGAGATGGGAAAGACACGGAGAGTCAAAGGGGCGGACGGCCATCGCAAAAACTCAAGAGATATAGCAAACATCATGAACAATTCAACAACGGCAGTCAATTTATGTTCTGCCGAGAATGTCAACCCAATAAAAAAACGAACCTTATTGTGCGTAGTATATTCGGCCTCCCGAGTGATCCCTCAAAGAGCGGGAGTCGACTAAAGAAGAGTAGATTAGAGAGGGCTATTTCACAGTTGAGTGGAGATATGATGAGATGGTCAAATGGAGTGAGAGAACTTCCGATGGGTCAGTCAAGAGATTAAGTGGAGAGAATACGGGAAAGAAGGATAAATGGAGATCCAAGGACAGAAAAGGGGCTCATTATAATGAGAATGGACTGTCTGACAGCTTAGAAATACGAGAATGATACTTGGACGAGAAATGGGAGAGTACACTTGCCATGAATACTAAGGGGCAATGCGAGACCACTACACGTGTGAAATGATGAAAAGAGCTCATTACAGAGGAAGAAACAGCCATAAATGGAGATCAGATTACTCAAGGAGGAAAGCAAGCTCGCATTCGCAGCGAAAAGAGGAGTGCGCTAATATAGAAAACGCCTCGGGGAAAAAAATCAAAGATAGAGTAGAGACATGACTAAAAATGCAACAACTAGACAAGCAAGGAACATCAGCAAACTAGAGAAGCCGCAAGAAAACAAAGAGACATCAGTCGAAGATTGCGAAAATTGCGAGAATATTTTTGAATTTCAATCAATGATAACAGTACCCTTTCGTGTCAAGAGAAAACTACTTCAAAATTTATTGATTATTAGTATACAATTCGTTTTTTTCTATTCAATTCAATGCAGTTAACAAAAACAAGTACGCGATCAGTGTTTATCAAACGAAAGCGACACGATCAGTGTTTACCAAACGAAATTGACGATTTGCGAACAATAGGTTTCGTTCACTGCAAATTGATTCCATGTTCTCAGCTGCATTGATTATGGTGGTACCTTCGGATCGTATGCCGCTGGATTGGCTGCCTTCATATCAGAAGTGAAATTGAGGAAGACCTACAATCGATTAACTTCAGTATGCGATAGACCACCGTATCTACTCACATCTTCATTCGACAAATTAGGAAATAGTTTTTCCTCGTCCACTTTGGTCCACAGTCTGAGAGCGCACTGGGCCACGTACACATACTGCATATTCGTCTGAATCGCGTGCGCTCGTTGATCTGCAATCGATACGTCTACCGTAATCTCCCCCCTACCGTACTCACTTCTCATCTCCTTCAGCATCTTCTTCATGTCCACCTTCTCGCCCTTCATTATCGTCTGCAGCACCCACTCTACTGCCACCAGAGTGCCCGTGCGTCCTACAACGATTTCTGGGGTTACTGTACCATCGATCGATCCATCTACCGTACCCACTCCCGCCGAACAATGCACAATGGCAGTAAATGTGCTCCCGCGGACGGTAGAGAGGGCGCGAAGAGCGGCATTGGTAGTTACCGGCACACCGTGGTCCGGCCTGGAAGAGGAAGGGATACGGTAGGTTGGAGATATCGATCGATACCACTCTCTCCACTGGTAGTGGAAGATGACTCGGGAGTTAGTGCCCGGTGCTTCCATAAGGAGATTGGACATGATGAATTGAGGATGGCTCGAGTTCGAATCGAGTAGTTTCACTCTGATCTCTGGAAGAGTACGGTCGACCGTATCTAATCGTTCTCTACCGTACCTCCGTATGTCTTCTCTTCATCGACTTTCTCTGGAATGTACTTCTCACATTTCTTCTTTCCCAATTCCATCAGATCGCAGAGCATCACAATATATCCAACATTCTCTTGAGCGATCATCTTCCAGAAATCTTCCATTGTGGACTCCATCGGACCCTCAAAAATACCGTAATCACAATCGATACCGTAACCTACGAGGCGTTTAAGATACGGTATCTCTACCGTGGTCCTCACCTGAGTGCAGATGAAGTCATTGATGAAAGGTTCTCCCTTCACGTGATTGGCATGGATGTAGTTGTTGCCCTCTCCCTCGAGAATCACTCTAGTTGGATCGATACAGTTGATATCTCAAAGATCCAACTCCCAATCGATCATCTCTTCCAGTTACCGTACCCTTGTAACGATTCTTGGTTGGATTGGCGAGATGGTTCTTGTTTAGCATCGGATCGATATTGTATCTGAAGAGGGTCGAATCGATCGATTCCAATCAATCTACCGTACTTCTTGACAGTTTCATATTCGTCCAATAGGCCTTTGACTCCTTTTTCTATGACTTCCTAAAGGGGGGTAATCATCCTTCCACCCTCTCATCCTTCCTTACCTTCACATACTGCCGTAGATCATTCATTTGAGTGGTGGAAGGAAGGTCGGGATTTCTTGAAGCATAGATCGGTCTGCGACCGTTATCCGGTTTCTTCTCTTCTTCCTTTTTCGTCGTAGACCTCAAGAGTACGGTAGATAATTGGGGTTACGGTAGAAATGGATATCAATGGGCTGTAGATTGGAGTACAGTATGTCTGATATACCGTACCTCTTATCTCTATTTGTCGCCTTCTCTTTCGCTAAGCCTTTGCCAGGTTGATTCGTCGATTTCTTCGTTCTTCTTGCACTTTTCGTGCTATTCACATTTCCCATTATCGATTCGGTTTCTCAAAGGGAAGAATTCAATCGATACTCGACAGATACCGTACTCTTCGTTCCTCCCACCGTAACTTTCTTCTTCGTCATCTTCTTGAGACTCCGGTCTGCCATGATTGGGGAGAAGGGGGACAAGGGGGAGAACGGGGAGAGGGGGAGAGGAGAGAGAGGAGTGGGGCGAACCGCCCTTCGTAGCGGAGAAGAAATCGAGTGAATGGAGAAGAGGAGAAAAGAGGAAAAAGAAAAGAGAATAACAATTTCATTAGACCCAAGATGCAAAATGCACATAAATAATAGAGTGTAATGTAAAATAGATAAAAGAGGGGATTTACATACAATTAGTTTATCCATCATTTTTACCTTATAACTCGTATTGTGGAAATAATTACATGTATTAATAGGGTGAGATGCTCAGAATACCAGTTACATGAAGCATGACTGCAGAATACATGAAAGCGTAAAGATACAACGTGTAAAACGGGCTCGATTAAGTACTAAAATTAGCGCAATAAATCTATCGATAAAACTATTCAATTCATACATGTTCTACTCACAGTCGGGCAAGAGGTCCTCGTCGATTCCGAAGATCGTCAGATACATGTCCGCCGCCGGCTTGTTGAGGGCGACTCTCGCTCTGAATAAACATCAGTTATCGATCGTTCTTCCATCTACCGTATACTTGACTGTCACATCCAACGAGAAGGTCTTCCCTCCGACGGAGAGATCACCAGTGAGAGATGGAGACAGGAAGGTCGTGTTCGAGTCTGAACGACTACATTGTCTATCCCCCTTCTCCTTCTTTAACTCTATCAATCACTCTAATCAGCAACTCGGTCTAACAGCGAGGAAGGGAGTCATGCCCCTCTCCCCCTTCTTACCATTCAGATGCAGTCCGATAGCAGAGATGGACGAGAAGGCGGGAGAGGCGACTGCGATTTCTGCAATGAATTCATCCAATTATTACACAACCCAATTCAAGCCGTTTAATCCGTCGCGTCTAGCACGCGCCCTTTCCATAAGACCTTCCCCCCTTCCCATATCGACGGGTCAGAGTTGATAATGGAAGAAGAGACAACGGACCAGGAGTCGACGTGGCGAATCCGCTGCTTCTCTTCATCCTCCACTCCCATTCGTGCATCGGCCAATCATTCACGTGCATCTCAATCGATATTCATCATTACAGTAATCCAAATCGATCTACCGTACCTTCTGCGAAGGAGGATCATTCCTCATCCAGTCTGGGATCTCCTGAGACAATCCCGCCTGCACAGATCAGAGATCAATCCTCATGACTCCCTTTCTCGTACCTTCTTGTAGATCTCCCTCAGCCACTCATTGTCCTCGTCCTTGGCGCACTCAGGGCGCATGATCTCCTGGTGCGCGCCAGTGGACACGGCAGTCGCGCAAGTGGTTGCCGATTCGCCGCTTCCATTCGAGATATCTGCACGAACGGGCGAGATCTGAAGGGAAGGGCCATGCTACCGTATTCTACCGTATCGCACCTCTCCATTCGTGGTGGGAGTGTCGGGACGAGGAGAGGGGAGGCAGGGAGAGGACGCGACGGTGTATGTGGTCTGAAGGGAGGGAAGATAGTCTCTCATTGCATCATCACAATGCAATCGCTCACTCACATTCGGTGTCTTCCACAACTTTCTCTTCTTCCCATCTTCTTCCATCAACGAACGTCCCAGATTGGCCAGATCCTATCAATCAAATTCTATTGTGTCTTCTTCCTACCATATTATTCTCGGTTACAGCAATGCCCATAAGATTGAGCTAAATACCTACTAAACGATCATTTTTGGCCAATTTTCATTACATCCAAACCCAATTTGAATATCTCAGTAGCAAATCCTGGACATGATTCCTACCTCCTCGCCGTAGTTGTCGAGAGCGGGCACTGCGAGAGGGAGGGGCACGACGGGTGCCTTCGATGGATCCGAGTAGCCCAGTGGCTCCTCCATGTAGTATCCCTCCTCGTCTTGCGCGAATACGGTAGGTTGGAAGTAGTCTGGAATCGATAAATGAGTGGGGGAGGAGGATGGAGAGATCACTCACATTCTCCATCCTTCACTGATTGCACTGCGAATGCGGACTGCAGAAGGGCTGCAATGGAACAATTCGGGAGGGGGGGGGGGTGTATCATTTTAGAACTGCTCATTTTTTAGAACTCTACAGGGGTCAAAAATGTCGTAAAACACCTCCTGAGATCAAAATAACAAGAGTAGTTCGAAGTGACCAGTTCTAAATGATACACCCCCACCATTCATGGAGCGAGAACAGAGGTTGGAATACCTACCACTTGTTTTCGCTATTCATTAGGGCCAAATCGGAATTCACTCACCAACGTGCTCAAAATTGTCCTCTTCGAATTCTTCTTCAAAGATGAATTCATTGAGAGAAGAGATAGTCTGAATGATTAAACTCATTGCTCGATCACTGTTCACTACCGTACCTCTCCTGGTTCCTCATCTTTCTCACTTTCTCCCTCGACAGTGACGAACGAAGAACTGCAATCGCCTCCGACGATGCGAAATTCTTCTGGAGAATCTGCAGAATAGCCAACTCATTCTTGTTTCAGAGATAGTCGATGTCCTAACTAATCGGACGTTCTTTTCGATTCAGTCAATGGTTTGAGCTCGGAGAGGATAATCGGCTGTTGCTCGTAAACCAAGATGCTAATACATGGATCACTGGTAACTCAATTCAGTTCATTAATAAACCTATCTCACTGACCGACTTGGACGGATCGAATGGACTCGTCCCATGCCAGGCACTCCTCTGCTTGGCTCACTCCATCCCCACTCACGTCGCCCTCCTCCTCCTCCACACTCTCCGACGTCTCGCCCTCGTGGATGAAGACACCATTGGTCCTGAGGGGAAGAGGAGAGGTACTGTAGCTACGGTTACTCAAGGGATCGTTGAGGGAGACTCACTTGACTGGAGTGGAGGCGCGAAGGAAGGCGAGAGATCGTGCACGAGATGGAGAGACGGGAGGGGTGACTGCAAGGATGAAGACCCCTTCATAGTCAGGAACCAATGAGTATCTCACCCTCATCCTTCTCCTCTTCTTCTTTCTCCATCGGTGTTCTTCTGAATGACTCGTCTTCTCTTCTCGAATCGATCGATCTCCTGTGGTTCCTCTTCTGCTTCTTCACAAACTGCAAATGGAAAGGGGTCAATGGATCGATTAGAGTATCCAATCGTACCTTTCGTGCTAGATCATGGATCGCCCTCATGATGGGCTCCATTGTGAGAGAGAGGGCGATCGTCGCTGCAAACTCAACAGTTAGCAAGAATCGATAAACAGAAGAATATTGATCGACATCAAAATGGGAAGAGGAAAGAAGCAAGAATAAGAGGAAATGATCAATGGATAATATAACGAAGGGCACGCTCAACATCAATAAGAGCGAAACAGGTGAAGGACAAACTCAATGGAAGGAACGAAGAATCTGGAGGGATGGAAGATGTCACAAGGAAGAAAGTTGAGTACTTCTTCGGTTTTTGGCCCACTCTCCCTCTCTCTTTCCCTCCCATTCATTCCTCGTAATCGTCAGTTTACTTCTCGGTGGAGGGTTGAGGGGGGACAGAAACGAAGAAGTTCCGAACGTTGATACGAGAGCATGAATGGCCTTCAATTCTACACATCCAGACAATCCACATACAGTAATCCTCAATTAACAAATAACATCTCATTATGCTATTCACGGTGAAAAACACAAATAAAGAAGACGCGCGCGGGAAATCTATCGACATGATGGATGAGCAGAGAGAGAAAGGAAGAGGGTAGATCATTGACGTCACCTCTCGATCGAGGTAAACACTCGATAGATACTTCGAGTCTACTGTTTCGATTGAATTCATCAATAAAGTTATCGTCACAGCTGAGAACGATGATTATTACAAAAAAAAATACTTATCAACATAATATCACAGTAGAAATATTTCTCGATCTCTCTCTTCCTTGGATCCTTCTCCCGCAGTCTTGAATGCTTTCAACCTCCATTAGTCTCCTTCTCATCAATTTCGTCCATTGAAGGAGAGGAACACTTAGTTGCATAACCCCTTCGTACTTTCTTCTTCCAAAAGTGAGAGGGGGACTCCTCTTCCTAATCCAGTCCAGACCATTCAAAGAGGGAGGGGAGGGCAACGAACATTTCAAGTGGTTACCATTCCCCCTCTCAAGTCAGTCTCAGTTTCATATGAACTATCTACCACTCCTACTACTCTCTACTCTTATCTACCACATTGTAGCACAAGGTACAGTATCTTTGTGCAATACATTAACCCTTCTCATCTACCGTATCTCAGGTTGTGGTTGTCGTGGTTCCTCCTCTTGTGGCCAGGGCGGCTGTTCATCCGGAGGGTGCTCTGGTGGAGGTGAGAGACCAAAGATCAGAGATTAACCACTTCCATCGACCCTACGGCAACTCAAGGGCTTATGATCAATCTGTGTGGAGATCTTGTAATGGAAACTATGGGAATAGTGGAGGGCTTCTAAATCTACTCACAATCAGTATGGTATCAATACCTAACTGTACCCTAGTACAGTTAGGTATTGATACCATACTGATTGTGAGTAGACCTAACTGCAAACCCATTACGATTGATCTATCTGTTTCAGATATCGGGAACAATTATGCGGGATATTCCGGAGGTTCGTATCAACGAGATGAGGGGAGAGGCTTCAGGGGGTCTCTAGAGAGACTGGGAAGGTAGGTAGATTTCTTACTTAGAAAGGGCGAATCTCTCTCTACAGTAAACGAAGACGAGGTCGTCAAGGGAAGAAGGAGAGAAGAGGAAGGAAATACGATGATGATGAGGAGGAAGAAGAAGATGATAGATACAAGTAGGTCGAGAAGGGGAGGAATATCGATTGATCGAAATGAATAGGATTGGATCACTCAACTCTGTCAACTACGATAGTGACTATGACGAGAATGAAACACGAAGAAAAGCAGCAAAAGTGAAGGATCCAAAGAAGAGAAGATTCCGATTCAAGAGGGCAAAGAGGGAGTCGGAGGTACGGTAATAAGACAATAATCCAATTTATCGATCTATTTCAGCCTGAAGGGGAGAAATCGGGTGGATTGTGTAACAGTTTACTGATCAGACGAGGACTAGAAACGGTTCGTGAAATCCTATCGGGACTGGACCTTATTATAATCTTCAAGGGAATGAATTCTCTACTCAACTCCAATCAAACAACTCCTCTCGCTCTCTCACCCGCCTCTTCTCTACACGCACTGATGAAGACCCGATCCAAGAAGGCGCCCTCACCATGGGGTACTGAATTCGCCTCTCACTACCGTAACCCTATTCTGTTCAGGAATCATTTGTGGTCCAGCCGAGGCATTGGACCAATTGGATCTCTCGATCGACACAAAAATGTATTGCTATCAGCAAGTGGGCGAAACGAGTTGTTTCGCATTCAAAGTATTGTAAGAGTAGACAACTACTCTATTAGAGATAAGCCATTGAAGAGACTATTATGACTTTATTATTGTGGATGAGACCACTGGATAAATGATACAATGAGTATGCATGTTAGCGACATTTCTAATGGAATTAGATTGAAACAGGGATTGGACTACTCGGATACTGATGCTGTGGAAAAAGTCAGAGGAGATTTTCTCCTTGGGTGGAAAAAGTCGACAAGGAGAAAAGGAGAAATTCAAAATTTTAAATTAGCGCCTTTTTGATATCTCGGTTCCCCGTGGAGCTAGCGACTTGAAATTTCGCTAGGTGGGTTTTCAACCCCTCAGAACCCTATAAACCAAGTTTCAAGTCGCTAGCTCCACGGGGAACCGAGATATCAAAAAGGCGCCAATTCAAAATTTTGAATTTCTCCTTGTCGACTTTTTCCACCCGATTTTCTCCTTTTCTCTTTTCTCCCCCCACTTTTTCCACAGCATGAATGTTAAGGACGACCTTTTGATGCAATCAAAGATTGGAACAACGGTTTACATTAATATCACAGACCAGTGGATGAAACTATCAACGGAGGATATATTAACTTCACGGAATTATAAGTTTAAACAATACATTCGGGCCGTATCGGACACTGTTATACACACTGGGGATAATACATTGGGAAGAGCGAATGCGTGACTTCGAGAAGGGAGATAATTACCATGCCCATCAATCGATTAAGCAGGCGAATTGAAGATGGATTGACATCGTTTGTCGAAGGATTCCAAGCAAATGTAGTTGAACTTGTGCTTCAGAATCGTCTGAATTATGTCATGGTTATGAGATGCAATGTAGGACAAAAAAAGTAGAACATCTGCCATTTTTCGAAAACTAGATATCTTTTCGAATTTTATATAGTTCTCGACTAATTAGTGGATACTGCTTCTCACCTCCTTGAGTTCCTTCCACAGATGGAGATAGAAGAGATCAGTGCAGACGGGTCGAATGGAAGTGAAGATGAAGTCGAGCACGTCCACTTCCAACTTCTTCTGACTTCCATTCTCGATCGCTTCTCGGATCGTATCGAGCAGCGAAATCGCTTGCAGCGCCTCAACATTTACGATATTTATACATTTTTAACGAGATTTTCAACTTATAAATAACGTAAACAAGACCGTTTTTTGAATATTTTCCGTAAATTTATTCACTCACATATCGAAGGATGTACTGGGTGGCCTGCAGTCGGAGGTTCACTCGGCCAGTCTTCGTTCGCAACTGCAATTACTCTCCAATTGACTAACAAAATTAAGAGGACGCAAATTTAAAAGAGCAAGCAGTTTTTCCCTTTTAACAAATAGTTTAGTAGTTCTTTTCCACGTATCTTCTCACCTGTGCCTTGGTGGCGATGACGACCATGAATGACGACACGACGACCTCCTCTGCATTCGCTTTCCTGCTCACCGTGTCACGCGCGAGCTTCGCCGGGTCTAAAAACAATGTAATATAATTGAAATTCCGCTTGTTCACTCCCTTGAAAAGGGTAAAGGTAGTAGAATTATTTTCCCCGCAAGGCGGTCTCGCAGAGAAGAAAGTAATAGTTGCTCTCATTCACACAATCAAAGACTGCTGGCCTACTGTCTACCCTCGAGACTGGTTAGTTCGTTTTCATCGCTCACCCATCGCTTTCCTCCACAGACATCCGTCCTTCTCTGCAGGATCCGTCGCGGATTGAGCTTGATTACGGCGCTGTAAGAAAGGAAGAGATAAGTTACTCAATATCGACACTCATTAGTTGAATTAAATACTCGAACAGGTGTATTTCCCTTCCCATTGAACTCACCGCTAATTCCGAGTCCGCAATTACCCTCATCATCCGAATTTGACGTCGATTCAGACATTTAAAGTCTGATTCGAATGATTCGATGATCTCCATCATTGTGATGGAGATTCCTGAGAATGGAGAGTAAAATTAATACTTCCACGGTGTGCCACACGCTACATAAACTCTGGAAATTCGACAATGAGCGCGGAAAACAGTCCAAAACAAACAAACAAAAACATCTCAAAAGCGGATATTTGTTTGCTGCGAAATATTTTGCTAAACACAGTTATCGTCATCCTTTTGCGGTTTTGCATCCGGATTTGCCGGTTTTTCGTGTAGTTTGTATCTACTTACAGTAACCAATTTCCAAAATGCAGGAGTATTGCAAACTCATTAAATTTGAATAATTTTATAAATTAACGATTTATCTTTAAAAAATTCAAACTGAACGTGCAATACTCATTTCACGCTCTATGCTGCTTCGTGCGCGTTTTTTCTGCCTGGCGGTGAGCGGTATACATGCGCAGCAATAGATATTTCAAGGGAGATCAACCCGAGATTTACAGATGCATCAAACAACGGTGTTCCCCACATACAAATCTTTATTATTCACCAAAATAGAAATGCGAATGATTATTACGAAAAACTGCGGTATAAATTAAAGTGGGTAATGATAATTATAGATGTTACGAATATCTCAGATTATTAACGTTGGAAAAGTGTAGGAAGGTTAAAACTTCACAATCTACAGTACTCCAAAGCTTAGGATTTAGAGACTAAAATTGCAGAGATTTGGATGAGATCAGAAGGTTCCCATCTAGTGTTTTCATGTTGGACAGTGCTAGTGAATGGGAATAGACAGGGAATATTGGTACAGGATTGGGGCAGAAGGGGGATGGAATCAGTCAGAGTCGATGGTCTCAACCTCCATTGGATTGGGGAGGACGATCTGGGGTGAAGTAGAGGGACCAGCTCCGTTGTCGGAAGCGGAGGCACCTCCTCTGGAGGAAAGGAGGGGAGAGAGGATCCCTCCGGAAGAACCGGACGATAAGGAGTTGTCCATGGCCGATGCAGAGGGTCCCGCCCCGTTTCCATTCTGAACGCAATCCTCTGATTACGGTATCGGCGCTTCTGCCGTTAGGGGGGCCCCTGTACTTTTCACAAGTTCCAAGGAATGATAGGGGGATAGGATGGGTATCATGGTGATAGGATATTATGGATTATTATAGTACCATTCTCATACTATCACCATGATACCCTCCCTATCATTAAAAAGTTTTATAGTGGTAGGCAATATACGGGGCCCCCTCAACGGCAGAAGC
>LS591075.1:164214-183972 GCA_900490775.1 Pristionchus maxplancki | reverse complement strand
GCTTCTGCCGTTAGGGGGGCCCCTGTACTTTTCACAAGTTCCAAGGAATGATAGGGGGATAGGATGGGTATCATGGTGATAGGATATTATGGATTATTATAGTACCATTCTCATACTATCACCATGATACCCTCCCTATCATTAAAAAGTTTTATAGTGGTAGGCAATATACGGGGCCCCCTCAACGGCAGAAGCGCCACGGTATCTAATCGATAAGTACCGTACCACAGGTGCTCTCGTCTCGATGTATTGGACCTCGTCGTTGTCATCGTTGAGGACGATCTCGGAGTGGTCGTCGTCAGCTTCAACAGCGTCGTGGCGATCTCCGTTCTGCAATTCACTCATTCATTGTCTATTCCTAACCATTCGACCACTCACCGCATCCGATTCAATATCGGGCATCTCAATATCAGCCTGCAATGCAGTCGGTGAGTGGTCGCACTTTCTAAAGATATTTACACTCACCGAATGATCACTGGGAGCCCGATCGACTTGTGCCTCCTCCTCCTTCTTCTTTTCCGCTTCTTTCTTCGCTTCTGCTTTCTTTCTCTTCTCTTCTTCCTTAGCTTCCCTCTTTCTCTTCTCTTCTTCCATCTTCTTCCTCTTCTCTTCTTCCTTTGCCTCTTTCTTTCTCTTGTCCTCTGCTTCTTTCTCTTCCTTCTTCCTCTTCTCCTCTGCTTCCTTCTCAGCCCTAGCTCTAGCCTCCTCCTCCTCCTTCTTCTTCTCTTCCTCAGCTCGTTTCTTGATCTCATCCTCCTTCACTCTTCTCATTGCCTGCAAAGATATTATCAATCTTTATTTTATCCAAATAATTTCCAGCATTATGCTCAAGCGAGATCCTAACTAGTTACAGCATCCCCCATCACTAGTTCCTTAAATGCCAACCTCCAGATGAGCTCTAGCCGCCATCAGTTCCTTCTTATCCTCTTCCAGTTTCTTCCCCGTGTCATCGTGCGCCTTCTGAGACTTCTCCACTGCTTTCTCCGCTCTCTCCAAACGCTCACCGGCTTCTGAATATATTGACTCAGATCAATTTTTAAAAAAAATCTTATTTGATTAAATTCAAGGTAACTCACCCTCATAGTTCTTGGTTGCCGTGGTGACTGGAGTGTCCTCTGCAAAGCAATCATTGATTATCACTTGACAATTCCCTCGACTCTACTTTACAAGATCAACAAATCATGCCTCCAGCATCCCACACGTAAATAAGAAATGAGTGAGGATTGATTCTAATCTAGTAAAGTAGAGATCCCATCTTCCTTACCCCTCTTAATGGATGGTCTTCCCTTCTTCTTTGGTGGAGTAACGACCTCATCCTTCTCCTTCACTTCCTTCTTCGCCGCTCTCTTCACTCCACGGGAGGGAGTACTGCAAATATGAAATTTAACACCAATGACGAAGCCGATTATAAACCAACGTTGACGAGGTGGCGACGTCTTCTTCTTCCTCTTTCTTATCAGCCTCCTTTTCTTCTTCGTCCTTCTTCTCTCCACGAAGACTCTTTCTGCAAAGAATCAACAATATTCGGACAGAAAATCACGACAGCGCACCTCTGAGATCGACTGGCGGGAGTCTTAGGCTCTTCCTTCTTCTTCTCTACTTTCTTCGGAGTCTTCTCGACCTTTTTCGGGGTAGTCTTCTGAATTCAGTTGGATATATTCATCTCACTCTTCATCCACAAACCGGTTTGTTTTCCACCTTGGGAAGATTCAATCCGGCGATCGTTTTCACTCCCTTGATCAAATCCTCTACGAGATTGTCCACCTCCTGCAATCAATTTGTTTATTTCTATAAAAATATAAGAAGATACGAACCGTCTGGCTATTGATGAGAATGCATGTGGCATCGCACCACTCCTTATCCCATTTCATGGGCAGCGTCTCCCCCACTGCCATATCACGCAAGTTCTTCTGAAATATCGAATCGTTGAAGAATGGGTCATTTGCAGAAGCTAAAGAAGGAGTGGCTCGAATATTTGGCCAATTGAGCTACATTTCCGATACTCGTATGGGATTGAGCGGGCATTTATGCCTCTCCTTCTTTAAAACAAAGTTACTCACCGTCAGCTTGGAAACGGGGAATCCGTAGTAGGTGTTCGTTTCCGGGAACCAGAATCCATACCACTTCTCGTTGGACTTCTTAGGAGTCTTGGGCTTTCCCATCTACAAAGATAAATAGTAAAATCGAAGAAATTTTTTTTTGTAATAGCAGAGAAACGCGCGCGACAAGTAGTAAATGACTACAGAGAAACATTGATTGGAAGTGAGATGCTACGTATTAGGGAGCGAGTGCTATGGCAACTGGTGTCTCGTGATTGACAAGGGCAATAAAATAAAGTACTGAATTCACGAAAATGCTTTCGCATCTAAAGACACAGAAATACTGTTAGACAATCGAATTGAGGGCATCTAGCCGGAAAGCTTCATTACAAAAGTGTAAAATAAATAAACAACAAAGGGGGCCATTTGCAGAGGAAAAAAGGGGGAACCGCCAGCGCGTTAGAAATGGTGCGTCGCGGCTCAATTCACGTTGAGGCGAATAAATATAACTGTGTCAGACATGATAGATTTCTCGTATTAAATATTTCAATGCTCGTTGTGATCTAGGTTTATTCTGAAACGAAATAGAACGCAACTGGTTGTCTTTAAAGAAGGAGTAACACGAATGCACGATTAATCATCTTAGCGTCCATTTGCATGCGCCGTCTCTTCATTATGCTCTTCCCCCTCACTCATTCCGGATTTATTTTTTTGCCCATGGAACTCTGATTTGGTTCACAGTAGCAACAGTTTGTTGTCTGATTAGTCGCGCAAAATGTCTTGCTTGATGATAATGAATTATATATGTAGATACTTTGTCCGAAAGTTGTCTAGATAACCAATTATCTGTTGTGTTTAGAAGATATTCCATCTCCCGTAGTTCCGGATCGATCCATTCTTCATTGAATCAAAATCTTTTATCTCTCAAAATAGGCAATGTCGATGGCGCGTAAGAATGACGGAATAATAATTTCCAATTGAGAATCAGAGTGTACACGTAAGCAAAACGGCAGTGAAAAAGGATCAAAAGCAAGAAAAATAAACTATTCGATCACCAAAGAAGTTCAATCGATACGAGCAAAAGGGTGAGAATGACAGAAAAAGATGACGAAGAGGAGTTATCATTCCACACGTCGATTGAGCAGTCCAACTTATCGATCGGAACCTGAAACTACCGTAACCATTGCGTTCTCCTCGGGACACACCTCGACCAATCTCGTTCCCTTGTATGTTGAAGGCGAGGCTCTATCGCAGATGAGGCTGCCCTTTTCTCGGATCTATAAGGTTACTGTAGATCAGGCAATTCCACTCGAGACCCACCACTTTGGTCGATCTCAGCCACCGTATCCAGTCCCCACTCTTGCAGTCGCAATAGAACGAGTTCTTCAGTATCAAAGTGTTGTCTCGCAGGTTGTTGGCGAGTTGTCGGAATGGAACATCGAGGGAGTGGATTTGGTTCCTGCAATCATCTTTTTTACACTCATCATTTTTTTCAATTGTTCATCGATAGCTGGTTCAATCCATCAGATCAATTGGAATTAGAAAGACCGATATCCATCTCTTGAAGATTATTCATTATGTACGCTCTCTCGCAGATCTGATCAGTGATAAAGAATGCGAAATGAATAGATAGTCCAATTCTACAATCAATACCAATCTCCCTCACCTGCTCAGATCGATAGTCCGAATATTCGCCAGACAAGTCTCATTGACGACGAAATTGGTAAGGAAGTTCTGCCTCAGATCGAGTCGAGTCAATTTGGGGAAGGGACACGGCAGGTCGAATGGAATCGAAGAGAGGAAATTGTAGGAGAGATCGAGAACCTGCAGAAGATTACTGTAGAGTGGAAGAAACCGATCGATAACTGACCTCCAACTTCTCTAGCTTCGCCCTCTCAAACATCTTCATCATCATATCGAACTGCGTCGATCGATTGCTCGTCATGGTGAACGCGCGACGAAGGAATAACTAGAAGGAGACTGTAGCTACCGTACCATATCGATTTCCCCGGGATTACTGTAATTACCGTACCTCATTCAACTTCTTAGAGTGCGTGAGAAAATCCATGTCGCTGTCGTGCAGAACGATCTCGTTGTTGGACAGATCGAGAGTCCGCAGACCATCCAGACCCTGCAATTACGGTAGGATAAGGTTACGGTAGCTTGAGGGTACTGAAGCCTAAGGGTACGGTACGACTACGATACCTGCAGTGCATTCGAGTGCAGATTTACGATGTAGTTTGCAGAGATGTTGAGAGTGTCCAGGCCAGAATAGTAGCTCGCAGAGGATCCGAAGAGGGAGCCAGAAGGAAGGTCCTGAAATAAAAAAAGGAAATAACGGATACAACCATAAATTGTATGTGAAATCGTAGTTCCAAGATACAAATAAATAATTACCTGGAAGTTATTGCCATGGAAGGTGATCTTGTTGAGTCCCCTGCAATTGGAACAATTTTTGTGCTGAAGAATCATTGAATCGTAGATACATAAAAAAGTGCAATTATTCTCGAAATTTGTCCAAAATCATTGAACCTCTCCCATATTCCGGATTTTGACAGGCAATTCAACTCACTTGTAATAGCTGCCGAGAGACGCAAAAATACCCGTGTCCACAAATTGAGCATTGATGCATGAGACCTGCAAGAGTGGTCTTATGAACTCAGTTTTCACTCATCTACCGTATCTACTGTACTCCTCAATCGATCTACCGTAATCTTCAATCTATCTATAGTGACTATCTAATACGGTATCTACCGTATCCTTCATCTTCCGTAACACTCACATCTCCCTCAGCCTCGTTGCATTGGCATGCAGCGTGCTCCGCTAGATGTCCCTCGCAGATGAATCGACTGTTCGGGTCCTGCAACGACTACCGTAATCGAATGATACCGTAATCAGCGCACGCTGTAATCCAATAATAGCCGAACCTCGCTTGCAAACTGCTGTCTCCCATTGTTTCTCTCCCGACCGTGGGAAACGGCGAGAAGTGAGGAGAAGATGAGTAGAGATGTCAGCATTCTCAGCCTGAAGAATGAGAATTATTCCTGCCGATTGGATCGGAGGGATAGCAGATATATCTGTGGATTGAGGGGTTTAAATACTGGCTAATCTACGCGAGAGAAGATGATTATCAACGATAATGATCTATGTAGAAAGAGAGAAGAATAACTGATATTTGATCAGAGATTATCTGAGACAATTATATCAGAATTGTTACTACAATACGATGCAATTTCTTTGGCAATGCAGAATACGATCAGAAAAGAACAAATAACTTACCGTCTCGTCTCGGGCCGGCCATGGGTGGTCGGCCCTTCAGTAGATCGGAGTCCGCTTGAGAATATCGCCTGAGAAGGGGGAGAGATTATTGATTGGCCGAGAAACGAGAACACGGTCCATTTCACTTCTTCCCCATTGTTGTGCAAGCGAATTTATGGGATTGAGGAGGAGGGGAAGGAATAATGGGGAAGAAGAGTTGAAGGAAGGAAGGGGAACGGGAGAACGTGCACTCAACGCATTTACTTTAGCGAGATAATTAGATTATCCGTCGTCTGAAAGCACAAAAAAGTGGTTTACTCTCTAGGGGGTTCTTAGTGAGACGAGGGTATAATGGATAGGGACTACAAATAGAGGAGAGACCCCATAGAGAGAAATTAGAAGAAGATGACTGAAATAGACTAAGATAATAGGTGTGAGGTCTGTGCGGGACAATGAGAGAGGGTGGGGGAAGAATGGAGGAGAGAGAAGAGAGAGGAAGGAAGATCGATGGAGAGATGAAGAGAGTGCAGAGATGTGAGAGACAGAGAGAGGGAGGGAAAGTGAATCTTCTGAAGAAGCTCCCCCTCTTTCAACCTCTCGTCTTCTATAGTTTCTTCCTGTCTTCACTCATCAACATTCTTCAATCTGTCACTATCCATCAATCATTCTTCATTTCCACAGAGATCAAAGATCACTTACCATAGGCTGCAATCACATCGCAACTCCAGTGGATGTCGAAAGTCTGAAGAGGAATCGAGTTATGTCCAGTCCCGATTCCCACACAAGGACAAAGATCAAAGATCGGACAAGGGAAGGAATATGAGGATAAAGGTAGGAAGGAGAGGAGGGGAGGAAGGTAGTCCTACTCTCGCATAGCTATTACACCTCCATCCATTCCCCTCCCTCTTCTCCTTCTCTCCCAATGACCTACCCCCAGATGAGGAGAGATCCTCCTCTTATCCATGCATAATGGACTGAATGGGAGAGATAGGCAGAGATCAAAGATCAAGTTGAGGACAAGAAGAGGGATCAGAGATCCAAGAGAATGTTGGGGTGAAATGGGAGGAGGTCTCAGGGGAGAAGGGAAGGACGAAAAGGAGACCTTTTCTCACGACGATAGAGGACAAATTATACTGAATCGAATGAGTAATGAGAGAGTGAGAAGGGGGGGGGGGAGGGGAATAGGGGAGGTATGCAAGTGTCTTCACTTCGACGACAGACTCATTTCTGTGAGAGGAAAGAGAGGGGAATGAAGGAGGGAAGGAGAGTCGATTCAATTCAACTTTCTCCGAGAAATACGAGTGTGTGATACACAGAGGTGCAAAATTCAACGAAGCGGACGGAAGATGAGAAAAATAA
Organism: Pristionchus maxplancki; assembly: GCA_900490775.1. Taxonomy (NCBI): domain Eukaryota; kingdom Metazoa; phylum Nematoda; class Chromadorea; order Rhabditida; family Neodiplogasteridae; genus Pristionchus; species Pristionchus maxplancki. Next base: position 177,316 of record LS591075.1, on the reverse strand, counting down.
CATCTAAAAAAGAAGATCCGGCTATTGCTCACACAGTTCAGTCATCTGACCCCTCAGAAGTCTCTCAACCCCTCCCCTCCTCATCTCTCCCTTCCTCTTCCCTTCATCCGATGTGATTGTTGTCCATATCTCTAGCATCTCCCCAACTGATTCCAATCTTCCCAAGTGCCCTGAAATACCCCCAGAATAGGGTACTAACGAGGGGAGATGGGCAGAGCAGACAGATTGAAAGGGCCGTTCCACCTCCATTCAACTCCACACGCAACTCTAGTGGAGAAAAGAGCTGAGATTGTGGTCGTCTCCCAAACGTGATGAGACATCTCAGAGGAAGAGAATGGAGGGGAGAATGGGGAAGGGAAAAGGAACAAGGAGAGGGGGAAGGAGGCCCCAGATTGAATACAAGACAAATGGACTGGATAGTTGACTAATGGTCCTTCTCCCCTCTACTGATGTCCCACTGGGGCAGAAATGCATGGATTCTAACCATTGAAATCAGCGAAGAAAGAGAAGAAAAGTTACAAAAAAATGGAGTGAGGGGAAGAGAAATGAGTCCCTCGAGAGAGGGCTGAGATTGAGAGGGGAGGAGATGGACAGAATGGAAGAATAATGGCTGCTTGAAACAATGCTGGAAGGGAATCTCTTTGCTAACCCTTTGTGCATACGGTATTTGATTCGTCTCTGCATTATTCATCCCTTCTCTCCTCTATCTAATCTATCTAATCCTTCTCTTCCTTCTACTTCCTTTCAACAGTCAACAACATCTCAAAACTGAATCTCTAGCAAAAATAAGCAAGAATATCTCTCGAGGATGAAAGAAGAGGAGATGAAAGGATGTGAAAGCTCATCTGAGCTGTGGCCGGTAAACAATTCACGAGGAATAAGGGAGGAATGAGGGAAGAGGAGGGGGAATAGGGGAGATGACCAGTACAATTACTCTACATGTCATGGGGTGAAGTAGGGCGACTCAAGAGGGGAGACACAAAGTCCCCCGTCGATACTTATTCTAATTAGCATACGACCTAAATCCCTTTCGAATTCCGATCAACTGCAATAGAAGTGACCTCTCTCTCTAGAGAAGAAGATTGGAAGGAAGTGGTGAGCGCTGCCTTGTTTACAGACTGAATTTCCCCCTCGACGGAGAAAGATGAACGAATTGCGCCCATCTCCCATCATTCATTCATGGTTCGCCTCTTCCCATACTTCCTCCTAAATTCTCCGAACCACCAAACTCTCAATACCTTTTCGCATGTATGCATTCGAAATTCAATTTGCAAATTCTTATTAAGCTCTTGCACTTTTGGTCCTTTTAACTTCAGTCATGTTTCTTCTTTCTGCTACTTATACACTTTCGTTACAATAAATTACTTTTATCGATACTAGAAAAACTCAAATGATGAAAACTCATTAGCTAGTCGCAAACTACCCGGACTTCTGACGATTAATAATTAGGGAATCAATAATTACACGATAGGATACAACGATGGATGATAAGAGGGAAGGGTCTTACTAGGAATGGTGTGATAACCAAGGCTGGAGAAGATCAAATATCAAACGGGGAGAAGGGCGCATCCGAGCAGGCCAATCTTCGGGTCTGCACTCCATCTGTGGGGACGAACCTGAGAATGGATCGATAATCATCACCCTGTCGACTACCGTACTCTCTCACCTCGAGTCTCACGGGTCTCTCGTTGCGGATTACGGTGACGCGGATCGTCTTCTGCAAAGGGGAACGATAGCTGTAGTCATCAGACTGGAATTATAGAGTGTGGGTGCAAGGGTATCACGCTCTTCAAATTGTACTGTAGCTGGATCTCGCAATGCAATCAGACGGATCAGGAAGAAAGGAGTCCAGGATGCTTAATTCTCGTTCCCCCGCTCACATTCTCGTTCTCGCTGCAAAGATGGGCGAGCTGCTTGAGCTCCGTGAAGTTTCCCTTGTGGAGAACGTCGAATTGGAGCACCTGCAAGCATTTATTCTTTCTTTCTCTTCTTCAACTTTCATTTACGAATGAAACTGCCTCGATTTTTTAAAGAAAGTGAACAGTAAGGATTCAAATATCGAAACTAAATCCCTCACCAAATCGTCCTTCTTCATTCCTCCCAGATCCGCGGGCGAGCCCGCCGTCACTCCCTGCACCTTCACGAACGGATCGTTCGATGTACGGTGCACCAGCTTCTGAAATGACCACTGATTGTTATAGATCGATACCGTATCCCTACCAAACGCCCTTCTCACCACTACAGTACTCACAATCTCCGGTTTCTCTCCTCCGTCGTCCATCTTCTCCTCTCCATTCGAATGCAACTCGTGCACTTCACTGATCATCTCTCCGATTCGATTCGTCAATTCCTCTCGATCGTTGCGGAGACGAATGATCGTCGATCTGAAGAGAGAGGGCAGGTGGATAAACAGGACTTCCACGATTTCGAAAAGAGCAGACAATTGCAGTGATTGAGAATGGAATTATGTTATTTCCATTTGCACCTCACAGATTACGCAACATTCGATAATTGTCATCATCTACAACAGCATTCTTGAAAGGAGTGGAAACGATCATGGTAGATCAAAGACTCGACCTAATGCTCACCTCGCATGTCTCACGGAGTACACATCGATGTCTCCTTTGGGGAATCCCTCGGCGTCCACCAATTCACTCTTCATGTCCACGTTGTTCTGAAAGGAGGGAATTGTCATCATCATCCCTCAGCACGCCAGTTTCTCGATTCACTCCACTATTCTCCTTCCAATTTCAGCTACCGCACTAATAAGCAAAGCAACTACCCTTGAAATTAACGAGAATCTTACCAATGCTTGAAAATTAGCTAAACCTGGTGCTGACCGAAATTGTCATCACCTCTCCCCAGTTTGTCGACAAGCCATCATGACTCAAATTTTTCGACATCGAGCGCATTCGCATTTTACTAAATTACTCGAGTAATACCAAATCAAACGTCGAAAGAGAAAAACAAATCTAAAAGTTTTAAAAAAATAAAACGGCAACTAAAGTAAATCGTACCGCTTGCAGCACAGCTTCCTGCTCTGCGATCTCCCTGTCCAATTGATCCCTCTCTCCCATCAATTTCTTCGCGTCCTGAAGGCTCATCCTGTAAGAAAAACAATTAATAAATGTACCAAAAATACGAAATAAATTTCAAAACACACGCCATGCCATTGTCATCATGGGAGCCGGAACCGGCAAATACACCCGATTTGAATGGCGAAACCAAGCTTGTTATTTTAGTAAAAGCCGGTTTCACTTCTTGTTGTGTGTTTAACTTCTAATTAAAATTCACAATTAATAAATTCACATTTCTCATCTGAGAACAACGACAGACATCATGTACATTTCACAGTCAAAGAATTCATTTCCGACTGATAGACGCGTTTCCCTCCCACGATTTTTTGCCCCCACGAAACTGAGAATCGCGAAGGAAACATGCAGAGCAACACAGCGACATTATACTCCAGCTATGCTACCGTTACTATCGTTACAGATCTTCGCAATTCTGTGGACACCTGTGCATGCACTAACCTGTATGAACCTCAAATCTAATCACTGTCTACTGTCTTATTTAGACTTCCGATACTCAGTTCTAATCACTCTATCAGATCTGCAACCTGGCAGTATCATCGTAGGATGATAATCTTTTTCACTTTACAGAAGAGAGCTACAATTTCAGGACTCCGGATTCTCCGGTGAAGCGTATCGTGTCTACGGCACTTATTCCAGCGCTGCAATTAGTTCAGATTTCACTCAAAACATATTCGTTCGAGGAAATACGACTGTGAGGTAAAGAAGCAATCTGTTGACTGATTACTACAACAAATTAGTTTGTTCCAACTGGCGCAAGCCAATTCTGCGAATCCTTATGCGAACCCTTATCTCACTCCAGTCATTATGTCTTCTCCCATCCAGGTTGCTCTAATATTTCCAATTCAAATAAAAAATTCATTAGGTTGTTGATAACAACACATCGAATACGACTCGATTTCCGTTCACAATCTACATAGTGACTATTGGTAGGGGAAAGACAATGATCGATAGAATAGAAGAAGATTCAGATAAACGGCTGCAAGTTCTCGATGCTCGATCAGCCAAGGGAGAAATCGTCTCCGAAGACACCATTGGTATCATTCCTCTCACTGAGAGAAACAACCCCAACTCTTTCTAGCATTCGGTGGAGTAACAATCTTGAGTGCTGAATCATACTACAATCTGCATTCATTCAAACTCAAAGATGTATTTCTGTCTTTGAAAAGTATGTAAACGAAATTATTTCAGTACACCTCCCTTCAATTCTCCACTTGCGGATTCGATTCTAAACTTATTGAGTATGTGATAATGAAAATCGAGTGAGTCCTTGAGATTTTTTTGGCATTGGACTACAATGTTGTTTAGATACACCGAATACGGTCCGGGTTCCTTTCTGACCGTGACCAGTCCCATTCTCACTCTCTACACAGAGACCTATCGAGTCTTCGCCAGCTTTAACTACACGATAGACAAAGAGCCGAGTGACATCCTCATCCAGAATAATCCTGTTATCCCAATCTTCAGATTCTGGAACTCGTAATCTCAAGTCGATCAGCAATACAGCAGTTATGTCTCCCGGATGGATCAACTCTTCTCAATCCTTCCCAACCGATTCAATGGCTCCCTTTCAGAATATGAGCTTCAGATTCAATGAAAGCGTACTATATTTCAGACTGTCAGACAATAATGTATAATCGTTTAGCGAGCTCTTATCATCAAAGTGTCTGCCAGTGGACTGCAGCCTGGGGAGCATCTCTTTCTACAAGCGGGAACCAGTGACGATCAAACGTACAATAGTTGGAGGTATCCTCCAGATTTGTCTATCCGAGAACCTTAAAATTTCTAGCGTCGGCAATCTGGGTGAAGGAATTTATCAACGCTATGGCACCAATGTGAAAATCACTCTCAATACCATCTCCCCGAATAATAGACCTAACTTCTTGGTCCAGATTACTTCTGGTAAGAGGGGAATCGATCGGTACTGACGACAACGTTTCTTTAGATGCGCACATCTCTTCGGGTTGTTCGCATCTACTTCTGATTGTCTATCTCCTGCTCGTTCGATAAATATATTCATTTTTGTCACTGAATCCGTGGTAAAATCATAGATCAACTTCCCATCAGAGTACCCAATGTAGACAACAAAAACGTGAAAAGGATCTGGCATTTCTCAGTATTCCATACTCGTTCCCAAGAAGATTTCACACGCAGGCTCACACGTTTTTGGCTAGTTGAAAAAGCGGACAAGCTGATTTCAAGCTTATGATCGATGAATGTTGAAAGAGGGATAGACGTTTTGTCTGGTAAGGAATGATTCAGGCTATGATGTTACTTCTATTCCTATTATTCATCCCTTCAGATGCTATGACTTGTAAGTGCTTGTGTTCTAAACCAATATAGTCGTCTTCAGATTTTAGATACTCCGTACTGATTACTCAGACAGATTTGGGCCCAGGAAAGACCATTGTAAGAGTTATTTCAAACTGCATTCTCAAAATGTATATTTGAGGACTCTGGATTCAGAGATGAATCCTACCGTGTCTATGGCACTTACGCAAGCCAAGCAAGAAGCTCCGACTTCACTATGAAAATTTTCATCAAGGGTAATTCAACAGTAAGGTAAGCGCCCATCAAGACATCGCTGATATCGTTACCATCTTCAAGTCTGTACGATCTAGCTCAAAGCAACGCCACAACCAACCTTCTCAGTCAAGTTGTGATGACTTCACCTATTCACGTTTGTATCGAGAATAATCCATAGGAAAAGACTTGCACAGATTATCGACAACAACACTGAGGGAGCAACTCGATCTCCATTCACAATCTGGATAGTAACCATCGGTTACAATTATTACTATTCAATAAATTCAGTGAGCCTTGCAGATAAATTGATGCCAGTCTACGATGCAAAGTCAATGAATGGCCTCATAACTCCCGAGAATACGATCGGTGTGCTTACTTTGACTTCCATGTTTATATCTATAATGCAGCTTACGGAGGACTGACTGTTCTGAGTGCCGAACCGTTCTTCAACATGTACTCTTTCAAGATGAGAACTGTTGGCGAATTTATATCGAAGTGCCTTTCTCAAATAACACTTTCAGTGGACATTCATGCAATTCGCAACATGCGGATACGATGCCTATCTCAACGACTACCAAGTCATGAAGATCGAGTACCCTATTCATCGAAGTTACCTATTACTTCCCTATTGCAGAACCTTTGACTATGGCCCGTCCTCCTTCGTCTCCCTTTCTACTCCCATCCTGACTCTTTACACTGAGAGTTTCAGTGTCTATACTGCTTTCTCGTTCACATTCGACAAAGATAATCGTCTGCGCAAATATTCTCATTTTAATCTCATCACCCTCATTCAGGATTCGGCCCACATACTCTCAACACTCTTAGTACATCTTCAGTCGTCTCTCCAGGCTGGCTCAACTCAACTCAGTCCTTCCCGTATGAGTATCCTACAGCACCTTTCGGAAACAACTCCTTCAAGTTCAATGAGAACGTATCAATTATTTTTATTTTCTTGGCCTCATCTTCAAATATTTAGCGCGTCCTCCTTATTCGTATCACAGCATCTGACTTTCTTCCTGGTGAGATCCTATTAGTTCAGGCAGGAACACAAGACGATCAGACCTATGAAAGTTGGAGGTCCGAACATTAAAATATCACTTCTCTAATAGCCCATTCTCAGCGTGACGAATCAGCTTGAGAAATCGTATCAGTCCTATGGAAATAGTGTCCGAGTCTTTCTCACGTCTCCTTCTCTTAATCACACACCCAGATATCGAGTGCAGATTACATCGCGTATGTTTCATAATTTTTGTTTCGCTGCTACTTCCTCTTCCAGATTCCTCTCATTTGCACAATTCTCTACATTACTCCATAATCCTTCTTTTCTTCATTCTCACGTAGGAGATTCACGAGACTTTCCACAATACAAAATTAAATTATTTATCTTTATTGTCAAATATGCTTGGAAATAAATCTTCAGTCGCTACGTTTAGCTGTGGGGATTGGATAAGATCGTACTAATAGTTCCCCTTGGAGCCACTACTTTAATTGGTCTCAATACCAATGATTCGACGAATCTGAAAATACCAATCCCTAGTAGATAATCTCGATTGGTGTTGATCTCACAATCTGTACGGTCTCACGTAGTAGAGTGTAATGAAGGGCGCCGCTGCTGGCATAATCCCCCACACCTGAGAGCACGGAACGAAACGCTCAGGGAACGATTATCTATGACCACTCTCACAACTATCTCACATGTTAGACATAGCGAGACAGTGTGCGGAACGAGGAGTGTGATTGATCATTGCCCAACAAATGAGAGAACGTACAGCCATCGTGAGATGCTCTTGAGCAACGGAACAGGCGAGTCCGATCTGACAGATTACATAGGAGAGGCCTCCTCCCAGGAAAAAGATGGGAAGCAGAGATTGGAATGAGAGCACCTTATTGAGGATTAGTCGTGTCGATCTGTGATTGAACACAAATTCGCACCTTAACCAGATTAGAGTGCTGATCGTGCGTTTTCTTACTCATCGAATCAGCGTTTTGTCGGAGAATTCTTAGGACCTGATCGAGCCTTTCTCTGATGTTTCAATCAGTGATTTTTCAAACCCGATGTCGAATAATGAAAATAGCAATCATTGCCGGGAGAGAAGGAAGGATCATGAAGACTATTGTAAAGGCGATACGGGGCTTGAAAATCGAAGCGTGGCCTGATTGGCAGTTCTTCATTTTTTTCATTCTAACACCATCATCAGTACACCAACCAGCATACATGTATCCATAATTCCATTCGAAGTCTGGCTTCACTAGCAAGACTGCATCGAGCAACTCTTGCTGAGGATCCAATGCGAAGAGAAAGATTATCAGAACCGACTGCTATGATGTTCTCACATTCTGGCTAACCATGAGACAGAGAGAAGGAAGGTAGACGATGATGCAAATGAGGAAGAGACGAAGGCGAGAGGGCGAAGCACTGTCACCGGGACTGATCAGTCGCATTTTCAATCACTTTCGAGACTCGTTCATCCATGCAAACATTCACTCCAAGCCATCAAACTCCTCACCGTCGCAATACGTACAATCGATACGAGAAGGAAACGATGATGAGATACAACGAGTGGGCGAATGTGTGCAACATCACCGTATATGCTGACATTGAAGCGGTAGGGTGATACATTTTCACTCGAAAAGACGACAGTGACCTACCGAAATGGCAGACGAATACGGTAGTCATCGTACACGGGCCAAGATAGATGTAGGCTAGAACAGAATCTGCTGGAATTACTCTGAATCGTCAGTATGAAGTGGTTTGACAACAAGAAGCAATCACCGAATAATGACCAATAGATTGCACAGACAGGCAATCAGATCTATCGTTACCGAGTTGAGGAGGATCACCGAATACGATCTACGAATGGTCTTTAATGTATTTCTCAATCAAGAAACTACCGTAGATTGGGCGGTGACTTGAGCACAATTGCAATGAGAAGAACGAGATTGGCTAGCGTTCCGAGACCATCGCTCAGACCATGGAAGACTATGGCGAGAATATCGTGGAGAGGAAGGATGGAGGGCCACATCGAGGGCGGAAAGGAGAGGAGGGACTGATGGAGGAGGATGAAGCATCGTCGAAGCGGGGGGAGATTAGAGGAAGTGGATCATCAGTTCAATGAGAGCAGAAGGGGGATGATAGAGATGTAAGGAGGGAAAAAAAGGAGAAATGTACTTGGGAGATCGTCGTATTATCACGAAAAGAAAATGATAGAAATAAATATTTTTAAAGGTAGAAAACACTTTTCGCATTCCAAAATATTTTTACATCAGTAGATAATGTATCACCTTGACCCATCAAATCTCAAAAATGTAGAAACATTGAGAAATAGTGCAGTGCTCACCTTTATTTGAGCAGACGTAGGGCGGGATGATCTGTAGAAAAAATAATATCGATTTACTCACCCCCCCCCCCCCAATTGCAGATATCACAGTGAACCAAACAAATCTCTATGTCACATCTACACCAATGGATTTCTTCTTCAACTTTATCAAGATTAACGAGGGATACAATAAGAACAACATCGACCTCAGCATTTACAAAATGAAACAACAACAACAGTGAAGAAACGAGAAATGGGATACTGTGTGGATTTGATTATTTTTAGCTTTGAATAACTTCTACTGTAAACTCGAAGGGAGGGGGGTACTAAAAAAATCTTCTGGGAATCAAGAAAACGGTGATATTAACAAAAAAATGGGTTGGAATATCTTTATTAAATTCCTTGTTCACTCCGGAACTGGTCCACAATTAGTGAGAATGCTTCCTTCGACCGTAATTCCCTCAGTGGCTGCTTGTCTAGACTGCAATCAATACATTCAATCGATAATCCCTTCCTTCCTTACCTTGTCAATCGATTCAAAGTATGCCTTGTAGACGGGCTTTCCCATGGGAGAATTGCATTTCTTCTCCACTTCTATCACCGATCCGAATCTGCACAACAATATCATCGAATTTATCATTTTTCCCTATTTAATGCTCCCTCTCCAGTGATCGGAAAGCCACAAAACGGATCAAATAGATTGCTGCTATTCTCCAGTCCCCTCCCTTCCCCACTCACTTCTCCTTCAGTGCTTCGTACACCAACAACTTGCTCACTGCATTCGTTGCCACGAAGAGAACGGGGAACGTTACCTGAGAGTGAGATCAATAAATACCTCTCCCCTCAACTCCTCCACTTACCCCCACAGCGTAACTCTGTCCATGGACATCATGAAGACCACCATCTTTGCACAATTGAACTTGTGCCTGCAATCATTCTCTCACATTTTCTCTTGCCAGCATTGTTCAGCGCGACGAGAGATCACGCAAAATGAAGAGACGGATTTGTCACTATTATACTATCTGCCCTCACCTTCTCCTTCGCTCTTCCTCCCGTGAATCTGAGACTGACGATGCCGCCGTAGACACGAGACGAGCAGTCGTCACTGCAACAGATTCCACATTCCATCTTCTTCTGTTACCTTCTTTTTTTTAGTCCAACATCAACTCTATTGCATTTCATTGTACATACATAGTAATATTCACAATATCATCTATCCTATCGTCGACCCCCTCTCCATTCCCCCCACTCACTCCTTGAAGTGCTCCCTGACTGCATCCCAATCCGGTTGCTGCTCCCCATCACCAGTCGGACGAACGAACAGCAGAATCTCGTCCTGCAATATTAACCCATTTCTCCCTTCCATCCCCTCACTCTATTCACTTCTAGATCACAACTAACGAGTGTGCCTAATAGCTCTAGCTCAAAAAGTAGAGTTCAATCTATCCTCACCTCCTCAGTCTTCGGGAGCAGTCCCTGGACGTGCTTGAGATACGTGGCCGGCACGAAGTTCTTCGTCTCAGGCATCTGCTGCACACTCTCCGCCCCTCCAGTCCTTCTCCGATACGTCTGATTGACTCCAGGGGGAGGGGGCGGTTGGAAGAAGAAATTGTCCACTGGAGGCAGATCGGGATGAGGAAGGACTAGAGTGATATCAGAAGGAGGAGCGATGGGACCCATTTGAGGAGGAGGAAGAGGAATGAGAGAGGCGGGCACGGGAATGGGCGGGATCGAGATCGTCCTCTGGTAGTCACGGGGGTCTGCCTCTCTCTGCAATGCCATCGGATTAGAATAAATGAGTCAGTTCTCGATCACCGATCTACCTTACCTTGATCATGTATCTGAGCATAGCGGGATCGACGAGTCCGGGCGGAGGGATGCCCATGAGAGGAGTGAGGGAGGCGAATCGAGAAGGGGCGAGTGCTCCTCCGAGAGATGGGACAGGCTCCTGACTCTCAGTGGACATTCCCGAAGAGGGAAGGGAGACATTGGAGGATGAGATGGTAGTCGAGAGGGACTTTATGGGGCCGACAATGGCAGAGAGGGAGATGAGGGAGGGAGGAGGCACGGGTTGAGGGCCGTACTGTCCATTGGTGAAGATCGGAGGATGGGTGGGACGAATCTCCTCTCTCTTGCTCTCACAATCCGAGATCTCACTGCAATCAACCAGTTTAGATAATGATAGAATGCCGAAACAGGAAATTTAATGATAAAACTCATAATGAATGCCTTACAAGAACAGTAAAATAAAGCCTAATTAGTTTGACAAGGATAACAAATCATCGAATAATTACCAATAGATAGATTGATATCTGACCTGCCCTTCAGTGTGATCCACGGCGTCGATTTCTCCGGTGGACAGGGCGCGAATGAGATGGATCTGCCCCCACTCAGAGGAAGAATGCAACTGCACGAGGCACGAGACGCCTGAGATGAAAGAGAAATATAATCAATATTTGTCTACAGTTAACTTCGAGGCTCTTCTTCTTGAAAAGCACAATGAAGAGACTCTATCACTCACATGTATTCCATAGAAGAATCGAATCTTTCCGTGCACCGTGAGAGGGTCTTCGGCAGTGAGACTGCACTCAACCAGATAACCCCACAGTCTGAAACAGCAACACTCCTATTCTGTACGAGAATACATAAAATAATGAAACTAACGTCTCGACAACATCAGTAATCTCCTCGATGAGGTCATTCATGTTCACTTCCTCCGTTATTCCCAACACATTCACCAGAACCTCTCCCGGTCTCTGCCAATTATCCATTATCAACTGTTAATGTCTACTTCAAGAGCACGAAGAAACTCACTCCAATCTCGATAAAATCATGATGGCCGACTCTCATCATCTTATTCTCCAGCAATTCCTTTGCCTGCAATCAATCGATTCCCCCTCTTCCTACCGTACTCCCTTACCGTATCCTCCGAGTAGCAAAGAATAGCGGCCATCAATCGATGATTCATGGCATCCGTATCCCTCGTGGGGGGAGCCATCATGAATTCGAAGTCCATTCTCTTCCTGCATTTAGAGGCGATTATCGATTGATTTTCACTAATAAAACACACTCTTTCATCATTTTCTCGAATGCCGGCCTCATCTTCGGTCTCCGAAATGGTCCCGCAGCGAGAATAGCAACGCCTAGAACGGTAATCGATTGAACGACCGATTTTCGAAAACCAAGTCTCACATTTCTTCTCTGGCGAGAAAGGAACGCAGAGTACAGAACCAGAAGACGGGAAGCGATGACTGGAATCAATACCAATCTCAGACTACCGTACCCCTTCCTCATCCAATCGATATTCATACCGTACCTCTGCATCCACGGGGGCAGACACTCGTCGTCGATGAGAATGAATCTGTACTTGACTCCATTCGACGTCTCGAGGTCATCATTGTGAATGACTATAGTATTCGAATCGAGAGAAGGGCGATCATTGGGAGGAGGCGATAGAGATGGCGACTGAATTATCACACTTGTTCTCTCCAGAAATTGAATTGACATCTCCTTTCATCACTCACCATCTTATTCATCTTCTTCAGTTCTTCTCTCCAATTCTCTCCATACAAATCTTTCATCAATCCCACATGATATCTCTCCTCCATTTCCTTCCTCGATTCCCTCTCCTCTTCATCCGAGAAACTCTTTCTCGGTCCATTCGATTCCATCGCATCGTACGAATCGAAGTGATCATCTGATTGATAGCGACCAGAAGAGGGCGAGTGATGCACCTTAAAATGCGTTCTCTGTAAGAATGCAGGTGGGGTGGCACAGTTTGCTCAAAATAGTCGCCTGATGCTCCAACTTTGGTAACTTGACCCCTAGGGGCAGTACACACTTTGTTTGTAGTTTGGGCCCAAAAAATTGATCTTTGATCTTTGAGATCGCGATTTTCAAACTTCAGATTACGGTATCGTGTAATAGCTCATTCGAAAGAGCATGAAAAGTTATGTTTCCAGCCCGAGGGATTTTTATTTTTATCATCTTAGTCAAAAGTTATGACAGAAAATGTACCAATTTTTGTCCATTTCGAGGAAAATCAATCTGGTTACCTATGAAGGCATGATTAGCGGGGTCCTATTTCGATATATTTTTTCAATAATCTAATACAGAAACATATAAAACACTAACATTGGCAGAATTTCCGCGCCGTCATATGAAAAT
>LS591075.1:67272-154210 GCA_900490775.1 Pristionchus maxplancki | reverse complement strand
TGAAATAAAAGTATTTTATTGATGAAATATAAAAGAAAAGTAATAGATTTTCAAAAATCGTCTTTCCAAGACTCACAAAACTGACAAAGGCTTGGTGAAAAACCAAAGGCTTTGGTTTTCCACTCCCCAAATCAAAGTCTTTGGGTGAGAGAGCGCGATCTCTCGTCGAAATTTGGATTTATGCAAAGGATGAGGGGAGGGAATCAAAGCAATTGGAATTTGATCCGGCATCCCTAATGGCGACCGTTTTTCTAGTAGTCGTTTTTCATAAGGACGAACAAGCCTTAGAGTCGCTCTTTAAACATCGTATGCAAACAAAATAAACCAATTGAAAGAAACAAAGCAAGGAAACAAAAACATTCATAAAAAAAATGAAAACAGAATAATCGATATCTTCCTTCATCCCTGCGAAATTAAAGTTTCGCTATAGGATTTCTGTTCACGCGGGTTTTTAAACCTCTTAATTCATACGGTAGCCCACCGTAGTATGTCTTTTAATTATTTCCATTTTAAATTAATATTTTCGCTATTTTTGCTGTTTGGCATGCGTTTCAAGTAGTGATTATCGCACACATTCTGGCGGAACTCATTCGTATTTATATTTCGTGCTTCCACCTCACAATTGTCGTAAAAAAATAAGTGATCTACCCTCTTGACGTGATGGGAAGAGGAGTATCGATCGTTTCCTCCCACTTGTTGTTCTTCTCGATGCCATTCCCATCCTCGATTCAGTGTCATTACTTGCCGCACAATGTCCGTTCATTTATCGACTGTTGTTGTCACGATATTCTCCTAGATTCTCCCTTGATGATGGATCCTAACGATATTCCAATCATTCGTTTATCAATCGTGCTTCTCATTTTATATAGTTTTGCCTGTAATAGACCGTTATTACCTCAAAATCTCGTACAATGACTTGTTCTAGATGCAATTTATCGTTGTGCTATCAAAATCTCGTATTTTCTTTTTGTCATCGATCCTATTAATCAGATTGCAGTATGCCCGAGGACGAGTACAGGCCCAGCGAGCAGGATATCGAATGGTTGTTCGAGAGTGTTAAGGACATGAATCCACCTACGACGGATTTCCTCCCTCCATTCAACTACTCGGAAGGAATACGTGCCATACACGGCCAGTTGATGAACAAGGGTTAGTATTTCTCCTAATCAATAAGTGATTGCATCTAGGGTCCCCTTGATCCTTCTCGATTTGTTGATGGACTGTCGATATCGTGTGAATTTTTATGTGTATAAGGTCAAGGGCTAAATTTGTGTATAAGGTCAAGGGCTAAATTTTATATAAGTTTATACGAAACTAGTAGTTAGGACAAAACCGAGTGAGTGTATGCTGCTATCAGCAATAGCATCCATGAATGTACGTTCATCGAGGCTTACTGACTCCTATTTCAGTGTCAGACTCGATAGACTTGGACGGGATCATGGCCAGCTATCCGGAGGTGTACTACACGAAGAGGGAACTGAAAAGACTCGGTCGTTCGTCCATGAAGACTCGCGGGAAGACTGCCGTCCCCGACCGATTGCAGAGGTCAGCCGCCCCCTCTCCCTGCAGTATAATCACCATCGACGACTCTCCCAACAGTTCTCGTGCCAACAGTCCCCTCCCTTCTCCCGACCCGACACCCTCTGTCCCTGCCCCCGTTCCCATCCAATCAGTTAGCCCTGATACTCCCCTCTCTATCCCTCCGCTTCCCTGCTTCGATGATTTCTTTAAATCGAATCGTTCCGTATCCTCCACATTCAGTCCTGTTTCTCGAGCATCTCCCTTCGACTACGGTACTCAATCGATTAATACTGTCGCTTCCCTCCCGAGTACTCATGCGAATAGTGTTGTCTCCTCGCTTCCAACTATAGATTCGTTTAGACCGAGTAGTTCTGTTGCCTCAACTAACGCTGCTCGTACTGATCTGAATAGTTCTCTGCCCTCCACTTACAGTACTCGTACTCGAGCATCTGTCCCCCACAGTACTCAATCGATTAACCCCGTCACTTCACACCCCAGTACCCATGTGAATAGTGCTGTCTCCGCTGTTCCTAGTATAGATTCGTTTAGATCGAGTAATTCTGTACCCTCCACTTCCAGTAATCGTACTCTTCTGAATAGTTCTGTATTTTCCACTCACAGTGCTTGTACATCTATCCCCTCTCGTTACAGTACCCATCAGAACGGTAATTCCTCTTCTCGTCCCAGTACCAATTCTTCTGTCCCATCCACTTCGTACCCTTCTACTCATAATACGAATTCCTTTGCCCCCTCTCGTCGTTCCCGTCCCATCACTACCAACTCCTCCGCTTACCGTACCCATAACGCCCCCACCGTTCCCTCCCCTCTATCGACTCTGACCTCCCTCACGTACAGTACCCACAACACACCTACCGTACCCTCCCCTCTATTGGCTCCCGCCCCCTTGACCTACCAAACGTCAGCTATGTCTCTGCCCTTCTTCTTCAATCCGCCCATCGATCACTCTGCATACTGTCTCCCTCAGGACTCTGCTGTTTCCTCCTACAGTACCCGTCCCCCATCCCATCCTGCCCCAATTGCCGGCCCTCCATCCGATCCTGCTCTGATTACCCGACCCCTCCCCTCCCCTTCCCCCAACACGATTGCTCTCCCTGCATTGACCTTCCATCCATTCTGGAGTCACCAACCGCCCGCGATGGGTTATCCCTCTGGTCAGTCCCCCTCTTCTCCTGAATTCCCTGAAGATTTCCTTGCCCCTTCCCCTGATCAATAGTAATTCCTCCTCCTCCTGTTACATGCGATTGTCCTATTCATATTCTGTGCCATTCGATCATATTTTACTATTGCGAAATAAAGTATTCGCCTTAATCGAAATGGAAATGCAAAGAGATGAAGACGAAATTCAATTAGGATACAAATGTCACAATTGAATGTATAATGAATTACTCTCTCGTACTTTCTTTCCCTCACTCGCTCCTCTTCTCCCCATGTCGATTGGTCTCCTTCTCCTCTTCCTTCTAGTATTCACTGAAGGAAAATTTGAACTTCGTCCGAATAAGGTTGGTATCTCATCTCTGACTGGGCAAATTATATGCCACGTCTGATAATCTACTGACTAACCTTGAGGATGGGAAGGCGTGCAAGACTTGTACTAAAGACACGAGAAATGCAAAATGCTGGGCAGTACAATCTTTCTACACATTCACTGAATACAGGTCGGAGTCCAGGCTCATTCATATTCTCTATTCAATTCTTCATAGATTTGCAAAGATAAATTTCTCGGATAGGGCAGTTCTCACGTGCGAGAAAGAAAATATCGAATCGAGCGGGAAAAAAGAATGCAAGTGAGTATATTCACCATCTCTTCAGGAGGAATCATTTCTATCTTTTCGAGAGTTGACTATCAAGAAAGTGTCGGAAGAGTGAAGTTGGAATGTACGTTCGAGGATTGGAACCAATTGGCTGTAAGACCCCCAAGAGATGGGTTGATTCGTATGATAAGACCGTAAATTAACAGGAATTACTCTCTAATACGGCGCCTCTCAAAGAAGACGCTAAGGATGTAACGGCGAAAGAGCATAAAAGCAAAGAAGCATTGCAATCAGAAGAATCCGTAGCTATGGTTATAATTGGGTCGGATTAGAAAAATAGGATCATTTTCAGTACAAAGGATGGAATATATTTGGCTTCGTAGCATTCGGTGTTATCGCCAGTTTTATCTTGATAGGAATGATCTATCTGATAGTGAGAAGAGTGAAGGGCAGTCGAAGTATTTGATCTACATTGAAGGATGATCTCTTCCATTCCCTTTCAGAAGGTCATATCGACCATATGCAAGTAGCTACGAATCAAGCTCGAATCATCAGTATGGTTGAGGTATGAATGACCCTTCCCTTCCCAGACAAACTCCATCATTCTAGAATCTGAATGAGCGTCCCCGCGGCGAGCTAAAGACTGTAAGGGGGAAGGATACGGTAGTTGATCGAGGACTGACTTCATTCAGGCGATCGAGGAAGACAATAGGGATGAAGTATCGACGGATGCAAAGGAGAAATCGGATAGTGGAAAGAAAGGGAAGAAATGAAGAAATGGTAAAGGAAAGAATGTAATGAAGGAAAGAATGAATCCGTTTCAGAATCGAATCAGATAAAAGCAACACCATGAAAACATTGGAAGTATTTGAATGAGAAACTTCCAGTCAATCGATAAAAAGTCTTTAAATGAATTCTCTATCGTTGTGTGAACAAAAATTGTGATTGGGATCGAAATCATCTTTACCCGCATCAGATTTGATGAAACTCGTATTGACTTGGTACAGATAGACCAAAGATTAATTACCTAAAATGGTCTCATCCCCATCCCAATTGGTAATGTTCACTCTGCACGGATATCCTCCCATCCCTCTCTTTTCCATCTGGAAGTTCTTCTTCTTCTTCTCTTCCAGGTTCGTCCATTTATCTTCTCTCCCTTCACTTTGCTTTCTTATCCTTCCTTCCTCCATCCCCTCTCCTTCTTCCGAAACGTATACTTTTCCCGCTTGAATCTCCACCTCGTAATTTACTGACCCTTCTGTCTTACCGGTTCGAACCTTGAAACCATGTGTGTTTTCGAACAGTTCATTTCAAAATTTTACAGATTCAAAATGGATTCTATTCCATCGAATTGGCCCATACTTGCAGATTCTTCATTCACATTTTCGAAAATGCTGCCTCCCAGCAGGGATTCGTTTCTTCTAGTCTGCAATATGCATTCCATATGTGGTTGTGCGAACACGGGCACTCATAATGGATTGGAGAGAGAAGGAGAAGAAGATTGGATTGGAGGAGCGAGAAAGGGGATGAATGCATGGACAACGAACGAATATTGAAGAATAGAGGAGAGGCGAGGGATACAATCCCATCCCTTTGTCATACTAGCCTCTGCTTCACTCTCCAGAGTAAGCTACCCTGCTCTCTCTCAATGGTGAGAGAATGGAGAGACGAACGCTAGAGTCCTCTCCGTTCCTTAGTTACCACTCTCTCTGCAAAAGAGCCACTTCTCTTCTCTCATTTCCTTCTCCATTCCCTCCAACAGGTCATTCCTCCATTCTCCCTCTCTCTACATCCACTATGGGATCGATGGCTTACTATGGGGCGAGTGACCACATCTCCCTCCCTCCCTCCCCCCTCCTTTCTCAGTCTTCTAACTCCATTACTAGTCTTTCGTCCCTCCCATTCCGTACATGACCATTGATTGACGCCTCCTGTTCTTCCCTTTCTTCCCTTCCGAGATTCTTCTTCTACTTCTCTTTCTTTCCAGAGCTTTCGCCCGTTTTCTCACGAGATTTAGCCCTATTTGCATGAATTTTCGCCCGAAATATGGGAGGCCTCCATCGTCGATTTGTTTTATAATCTCTTCACTTTTGTAGTATGCTCAAAGACTTCCTGGAACCAAAAACAAACGTCATAGTAATTACAGATGGAGGTGGTTTCTACACGAGAATTGAGATGACTCGACGACATGTGTATCTTGCCAGGTGAGAGGAGAGAAGGAAGAGAGGAGGAGGAAGGGAGAGCGGTCTGTTGAAACAGAACCATCCCTTCTCTCTGATCCTATCTCTCTCTATCCCACTGAAAATCAACAGCAATTGATTGAGTCATCACGGATTTTTGCTTAAAAAATAGAGACGCTCTTCATTCCGCACGATCTCTCGCTTCTCTGACCGACGAGAGATCACGCGAAACGAAGAGAGTGTCTGACTAATCAGTTCGAAACACGGGTAATCGTCTCTTCATTCCGCGTGTTCTCTAACTGGTCAGAGAGGCGAGAGAGTGTGAAAAATGAAGAGACGAGTACCCATATTTCCGACTCTATTAATCAGTCGATCCCATTGCCCACTCGTCGTATTCCGAATCGATGGGGGAATGAAGTAGTGGCCATTTCGTCGAGGAAGAAAGAGAGGGAGAAGGAATCCTCCTTGAGAAGAGACTAGACCCTCCTCCCTCCCTCCTTCCCCCTCCCCTTCCCTCTCTCTGCTGAAGACTCCTCCATTTTACACTCTCCCTTGTACCTCCCCTCCCCTCCTTCTCTCCCCTTTATTTCAACTTGTTTGTTCTCATCATCCTATCAATGGCTGTTGACTTTTCCCCATTCTAGGCGAATTTCCAGGTTCGAATCGATAATACAGTAACGTCTGTTTCAGTTACGGTAGGGCGGATATGGGATCGATCCCCCGTGGGGTGGGAGCCCCTCCTCCCCCAGGCACGCATTCCCCCAGAGGGAAGCTGATGTGCATCAAAGTGCGGCTTCTGGATGATACCATAGCCGTTTTCCATCTGGGAGTGAGTATTTTCTTCCTTTTCGAAAATTGTAGGGCCTGTTTCTTCAGTCTTTTGAAGGCTAAAGTATAGTTCCCATTCGAATTGAAGCAGTAATGCCCAGTATGCCAAATAGGAGCTTGGAAGAAGGCTGGAAGAGTGATTGGATGCCCTCTCTCTTCAAAGGGTAATTGAGGGGGAAGGGGGTTCAGTGAATGATAGATTAGGCTTAACGAGCGACCATTCCTCACGGCGAGAATGAGCGATGAAGAGGGGAAGAAGGACTGCGATTGTTCATCACTCAGAGACTTGCTCAATCTGAGAATAGGCCCAATCGCTGAACCAATAAGGATGAATTTAAGAAGAAATAGTGGATAAATGAACCATAAAATTTGAAAAACTACCTAAAATCAAACATTTTCAGCACAAAGCCCTCGGTCAAACCCTGATGGACGAGGTTTGTCGACATCTGAATCTACTGGAGAGAGACTACTTCGGGCTGGTATTCGTCGACTGCACCGGACTGCAGGTTCGTCAAGTATTTTAACGTTAATCTGAGGCAAAAATAGATCAATTTACACTAGAATCTGGACATCAGAAGAGAAAAATATGTGAATTTTCAGTGTTGGCTTGAAATGGAGAAGCCTATTCTCCGTCAGATCGCGAACACTCGTGCAGATGCGAAATTCTATCTCATCCTCAAGTTCTACATTCCGAATCCAGTGGATCTAGAGGAGGAATACACGAGGTTTGGTGATATATTCTATGTTTTCTGGCACCGAAATCCTCGGAATCCTCGGTGAAGCTCGTGAATCAGTTACAATAGCCTTCCAAATAGATTTGAAAGTGTGAGTTGTAGGCCCAAGTGTTTTGACGCTCCCTTGGGGCGAAAGGTGTCAGCATTCTCGCTGATCACGACTGAATGGCCGCATTTCCTGTGAGCTCTAGCCCCTCTCGGGGGTCATTCTCCCTCCTCTCTCCTCCAACTCACTTCCACTTCTCATATTCCCCGCAGCAGTCCTTATTACATACTGGGGAGGGGGGGGCTCTCCATTTCGTCCCCCCTTCTTCCTTTCCCGAAGTGGAAGGAGTGTACTCCTTATAGTAGGGGGAAGAATGAAGTAGAGGAGAGATTACTCTAATGAAGAGACGAGAGAGGCAGGCGAACAAATTGAATCAGGCGAGGCAGAGGGAGGGGGGGGGGGGGGGGGGGGGGGGGGGGGGGGGGGGGGGGGGAGGGGAGGAAGGAGAGGAAGGGTCTTGGGAGTGGACGCGAGGAGTTAGTGAGTGTGACAGATGATTGCGAGAGGGAAGAAGAGGAGACAACAGAATCACGTGAAGGGATGAAACCATGACGATTGAGGATCGAGAGATGGGGTTCAGTGACCGAATTCCTCGGTTTGGAAGCTATCGACCTATCGGAACGAATAACGGATAATTTTGATGTAACTTTCTTCGAAAAATTGGAGTAATGGAAAAGGCATAGATTTTAGAGATGAAAATTTAGAGAGATGATCTAAATTCCTCCATTCCAGATACCTCTTCACCCTCCAAATCCGTCGAGATCTCTCATCGGGCGAACTAGTCTGCTCCGAGGCGACTTCTGCTCTTCTCGCTGCGTATATCGTGCAGTCGGACTGTGGAGACTTCTCGGAGGTTTGAATTTAGCCTTTACCTACTTTTATAAGAATATCTTGGATGTTTTGTAGAAGGCTCTTATTTAGAACAAGCATTTATTCATTGAATGCAAACCTTGCAACGACTTTATCCATCAAAATGCTTAGTTAATTTTTTGTAGAAATAAATAATGGCATTGGAAACTGTTATGAAACAAGCATTTCTCAGGACGACTACCCTGATGCCCGTTACCTCTCCCACTCTCGATTCGTTCCCTCCCAAACCTATGATTTCCAAGAACTCGTCAGGAATAATCATCGACGATTGATGTAATTTTTCTTTTGAATCGGATCATTTGTTCAACAAAAAACATTCGTTTGTTCAACAAAAACCCATCAAATGTAACGGCTATGCGAACAATTCAGAGTCACGGCATAACGGCATTACACTTGAAAAATAGCCGAAACAGCTTCGAGCTGTCATGATTTTGCAGTGATTTCTCCTGAATGTAATGGTATCGCGTTGCAGAGGGATGAGTCCGGGAGAAAGCGATCTCGCACTATTGGAAGTGGCCAGGAGATGCGAATTCTACGGCATCAAACTGCATCCGGCGAAGGTGAGGAGGGGTTGGGCTCGAAATAGGGAATTCTCGGTAATTCTCGCCATGACGGAAGAAGTATTTTGGTCGCTCTAGTGCGAAAAACAAAGAGTTTCGGTGCATTGAAGTCGGCTCGTTGATCCTCCCCGATTCTGGCCCAAGCTCTATTGCAAACAGTCTCCTTTTCTGACGGAACTCACGCTGATTGGATTAGGGAAACGGAGAAAGCTCAATGACGACAAACTAACAAAGATTGATCATTGCTCTTATGGGACTTGTGCAATTGAAGCATGAAGTAAAGAATGAGTAGAAGAGAGGAATCAAATGAATCAGAGCAATAAATTCTCATTTCACAGGACGTCGAGGGCGCGGATGCCTCTCTCGCTGCCTTCCACGGCGGAATCAAAGTGTACCACCAACAGCACTGCGTCTCCACCTTCTCGTGGGCTAAAGTGAGTCATTTCCCTTCATTTTTCGCCTTTCCTCTATTGTTTTCTACGTATTAGATACATTCGTCTCAAATTCGAATTGAATAGGTACTGAAGTGCTTTGACGCAAAAAAACGAATCGTTTTCAGGTGCGAAAACTGAGTTTCAAGCGGAAGAAATTGCTGGTGAAGCTGCATCCAGACGCGTCGGTGAGTTGAAAGTGACGGGAATGAGGTTGACTCTCTCCTATCCCCATGCTCTCTCGCCTGTCAGACAAAACGAGAGAGCACGTGAGATGGAGAGAGGGCTATTGCTCGTCGCTAGAATGCGATGGGCTATCATTCCACACACACTTGCGAGTGAGATGGGGGGAGGTGGGAGATGGCCACTCTCTAAATCTCCTATGCTCTCTCGCTGCTCTAACCGATAAGACAGCATTTCGAAACAATAGGGTAAGGCTCGGATGAGTGAGGGAGGGGAAGCGACATTGACGGATTGGCCTCTAATCTCCCCGTGATTGCAGCAATTCTACAAGGAAACAATCGAGTTTTTCTTCGAGACGCGAAACGAGTGCAAGACCTTCTGGAAAAAGGTAAATATTTCCTTTTATTCGAATTCGAAAATCCGAAATTGTCACCAACTTAGCTTCCGTCTCTCGCTCGGTCTCCAGATTGAATCCCCTGGGAAATATTCATATTTCTCCCACACTTTGTCCCCGAGGAAGGAGGAGGGGACGAAAAAGTGCAGTGGAAATATGAGTGGGCAAGAATGACAGAGATGGGAAGGGAATGCATGAAACTTGATGATGATTGGAACAGAGGGAATGTATTGGGATGGATGGCAGCAAGATGGCTGAAGTTGCAGTATATCTACTTCTAATTCTGGGACTGATAAATAAAAAAAGATTAAATACATAAAATAAATTGTTCCCAGTGCGTGGAGCAGCATGCATTCTTCCGTTGTGCGACCTCCGACCAACCAAGGAAAGACACCAAATTGTTCTCATCCGGGTCGTCGTTTCGATATCGGTGAGTGTTCTGAAGCTCTTTCAGATTGGCCAATTTTACGGATGAATAAGGCCGAATCTAAAATAATTTATTGATTTTTCATGTTAATTGCAGGGGTCGAACGCACAAGGAGCTCATCGATTACGTGAGAGAACATCACAAGCGACGGGAACCGTTTACGAGGTATCTGACTTCTTTTTCTGTTGATAGGGATCAATTCATACCACATTAACATTAGATCATCAACGGAATACTTCATTCCAGACCCCTCCGCTCCGCCACTGTCCATCAATCGAACTACTGCTCCTCCTACGTCTCTGGTTACGTCTCCGATCCAGGCACAGCGAGATCACTGCCAGCGTTGAGGGAACCATCGGGTTAGTGAGGGACGAATTGAGGGGATTGGATCATCTGATGAAACGAAGAAAAGAATGAATTCTGACCAGAGTAATCGTTGTTCACTGAGGCTGTTTCTGTTAAAAATAAGTTGTCAACGCTCACAACCAGAGTGACTAGCGTGTGGTAGTTAGGATGCGAGGGGCGATACGGTATCAATCGATTCCTACCGTATCCCTCCTCCCATCAGCGTGTCCTTTCCCCCAATCACAATCAATCCATCTTCCCTCTTCCCGTTCAGGTACTCTCGACGCGCGGATCTCTCGCAAGAATCGATCGGCGCGTACGGTATCCGTGGCCGATCGATGCGCGACGTCGGATGTCGAGGCGGGACCCTCCAACTACGGTAACCATCACCATCGATCGAATGGGAAGACCTCACTAGCCGTCGACGTCTCTCTTCTTCCCACCGACGAGAATATGTCGTTGTCCCTTCCGAATGTGCTCGATGAGTTAGAGATAGAGTCTGAGATAGAGCAGCCTCAGCCTAAATCGGCCTCGGGCGAGTCATTCTTCCGTAGGGGTAGATCAATCGAGGAGGATAATGTTAGCCACGACAGTTATCGACTAAGTGACCACGAGAGGAGTCGAAGAGAGGAATCGAGAGAGGCAGAAAGGAGACCACTGACGACATTCGGAGATGGAGGCTATGCAGTACTGGAGAGGAGGGACGAGAAACGACCGAAGGAATTTCCGTACAGGACCCCAGCCCCTCTGGCCCTAGCCGAAGTGGAGCCAAGATCGATCGATACGCCGACGAGGGCTACCGTATTTACGACGCCCTCAGGCACCGCCGTGCTGAGACCCAGAGTGATTCAAGTGCCGGAAGCCGCGTACGATACTGTGGCGAGGAGTGATGATTACCCACCAGCCTTAGCCCCTCTGACTTCCTACTTCAGTCTAACATCCCCAGCACCAGTGGCCGTGCCCGCCCGAACCACCGTAACCAGCACGCCCTCGACTACGGTAGTCAGTCGACCACTCGCAGGCAAGGTCATCACTGCCGACAACATCGTCATTACGCCCGAAGGTGTTAAGGAGCGACCCCGAGTCAAGCCCGTGCCGCCCCCGAAACCCAAGGTGGAACCCGTGTTGTCGACCCCGATAGTGGACGGGGACGGCGTGGTAGTGGGCAAGTCCCGGCCCACCCTCATCTCGGTTCGGTCGGAAGAGACACCAGATGTGGAGAAGTGCCATCTCTTCAACTCTTCAATACCATACACGCTTACCCTGAGGAAGATGGACGGAGACTACGCGACGTCTTCATTGGATCGACGAGTGGGCGACTGCCCAGCACGAAGGAAGTCCGTGGATATCGTCCCGAGGAAGAGATTGCCCTCCCCCGCCTCCTTCTCCTCTCAAGACCACTCCATCGCCGTCTCGTCCCCTGATCAGGGAGATCTCTTCGAGTACGTCTTGAGGAGACGATCGATGAGTCAGGAGAGGTCAGCGTTGAGGGGAAAGAGAGCCGACCCGAGAAGACAGACCCAACCAGTCCGATTCGACCTGCCCCCATCACCCTCGGGCGCTGCCCCAGCACCGATTGGGGAGGCCTCAGCCTCTGCTACCTCAGCCCCATTCCTGATGGGTAGCGAAGACTGCGAGGAGCAGTTGGTATCAGAAGCAAGAAGCCTCCACGACGGCATGGATCGACTGGAGGCAGTGTCGTCGACGGCTTCAGAAGTGGACAAGAGCGAGTGTCTCTCGCCCGACGAAGACCTCCCCCCTCCCCCTCCCTCCATGCTCCCATCCACCATCACAGCCAACAGTGTAGCCAAGCGGACCCCGCCCCCACCCCCACCCAAGCCCACTTGTGGTCCCAACGTAGTCTCGATAAGAACCATGCTCATGGAAAGGGAGATCACCGTACAGCGAGGGGAGCACAGGAAATCCGCCGAGCTCAAGGCAGTCCCGGCCCCGACAGTACCCGTAAAGCCCACTCCTACCGTACCCAAGGAGGAGGTCATCGTACCAGTGAAGGTGGAGTCGACGTCGTCCAAGGATTCTCCCCCATTCATCGACGACTCTCCGAAGTCGTCCAAAGGAGATTCAGAAGAGCCGGCCTCGACGATTACGACGAGAGACGGCCTGCAGTGGACTGACTTCTGACTCGATTGATCTACCCACCCCCTTCCCCCTAGTTAACAGAGTATCTACCACGGGTCTAGACACTTTCCCATTGCTCCCCTTGTTCTTGCCTTCTTTTCTTCCATTATCATTGGTGCTTCGTTCATTCATTTCCCGATCCCACCGCCAATTGCCACACCCAATAGGAAACGAGTCTTTCTCTTCATCGTTCTTTCTGTACACTCACTGTCTTCTTTCCTTTCCTTCTCTCTGGCCTCTCTTGGCATTGCTAATCAACTGAACAGCCATTGTGTTGCTCAATCGCCTATTCTTTTGCTTAGGATGAGGAACAATAAATACTGTTTTCCGTTATTGGCCGAAGCAGAGCATAGAAAGAGAAAGAGACACATTCGGAAGGGATCGACACTCGGAGGAAAGGAGGAGGAGGAGAGATGATGATTCCCCCTCGATCGATCGATGATTGTCCTTGCTGTCCATTGCTCGCTATTTTGCATTGTGCACACTTTGGAATGCAGTACCATGCTCCTCAAAAACTTGAAAGGGTGAAATTGGAGCTTGGTACGAGCACAGAAGAATAATTTCGAAGCACGATAGTTTGAATTTATGAGATTAGCGAACGAGCTTGAGCTTTCTGTGTCCGTGCATCGTCTCTCCTTGCAGATATGACCCGATCGTCCATCGCCGAATCGGATTACGCGAGGATTCAGAGGAGAAAGATCGTCGTACCGGGAGTGAATTCGACTTTTGCGACGTTAGTAGGAATATCAGTTTATTAGAAGGGAAATCTAGGTCATTCTTGTCATGAATGGTAGGCACTTGATTTCTACGCCTCCTGTAGAAGAAATCAGTGTTTTTTGTTGTTTTTTAGTTGGCGAATACGCTTGGGAATGCATACAATTTGCAAGAGCTGAATAGTTCCAAAGTGCACAGCGCAGTTATCTGAATAACCGTGCATCCCCGCCTCCGTTCAGTGGTTCGCTGTCCAAGTCCCTTCCTGGAGGCAACAACGCCCTCATTCGATCGGTTTCGTCGGATGAGGGAGAGGAAACATTCAATGCCAAGAGTGCTGCTCCGTCAGGTGAGATCTTTCTTCTATTATTCTACTGTAGAATTCAAGTATCTACAATTGAAAACTTACAGTCGAAAACAAAAACAACGTAGTCCTTCAATCTTCAGAATCCTCCCTCCAACACAAGAAGATGTCGTCCGATTCGCTCGCTCGTCGTCCTCTTCCTGAGATTCCGAAGCGAAGGGAGGAAGTGGACGACCTTCCCCTTCCTCCTCCCATCGCACCCACTCTCGTCACTTCGGAGTCCTTCGAGTTCACGATGACACCGGTGAGCATCTATTGTATTTGGACACGAATTGAGTGATGAAATGGGAGATTAGGTAGATGAAGATGAGAGACTGATCTTTGATCATTGCAGGACAAGACCTCGCACATCATTCGCGACTTTCTGATGAATGAAAGAACGGCGGAGAGAGATCTCGGCATTTTATCAGTGGGTTTATCTTCACTATTGTCACATTCTTATCATGTCTCGTCCGCTTTTTTGTGTGCACAAATGATGATGGTATGAACTCGAAATTCACCATTCCCTTATTCCAGTCAGCCTCCTCTCTCCTCCGTGGTCAGAGTGGTTGCCGACCCGTCGACGAGACTCTCTCCCTCTTCACTGATCTCCACTCACTCACAGTCCAGTCACTCAAAGAACTGGAGAACGTGGTAGATCCGTGGTATGTGATGGTGTCTACTGTGGTGCTGCGGGTGCAGCCCGCAAGGCGACTATTATCATAACCAGAAGCTTCTTCCAGGCGCGGTCTCATTCCCCTTCCTTCCCTGCTCCTTCGCACCTCCCACAATTCCCTTCCTCTCTACGATAAACTCATCGACCAACTGCCCGTTCTCCTCTCAGCCCTTGATCAATGCACCGTATCCCAACCAGCCTTCGCGGCGCAGATACGGTAGAATACTGTATCTCCTTAGCATCGATCGATCCCTGATCTCAGGAAGTTCCACGCATCCGATGAGTGTTATCTCACGATAAATTGGTTGATCGTTCGAGCGATCTCTCGATTGACATACTGGCCCGTGGTCCTCGCTTCTCTCATCGAGTCCATTCTATCGAGTGGAATGGAGGACGAAGGAGCACTGTCTGCTGCGAGGATTTGTCTGGATAAAGTGAAACTATTCAGATTATTCATCACTAACCTAATCTCATTCCGTGCCATGACTATAGTCATGATGTAGAGAAATCACAGTATAAGAAGATTCTTTCACTTCTTCGCGTGAAAATTTTCAACCATATGAAATTGCAGGTCTCCTCTTTCGTCGATCGATCCCTCAAGACGCGTCTCTCCCTCTACTCCTTCGTCACTCTCCTCCAGACTGAAGCTGATCTCCATCTATCCGCCACTCTTACGCATCCACACAGGGTACGTGATCAGATGAACATTCTGATAAGAATCGAGAGGCGAGAGAGCGTGCAAAATGAAGAGACTGCAACAGTTCGAACTTCTCCTTCTCAGCGTCTGCTCCGAGTGGGTCGCGTGGAGCGGGGCACTCGTCGAGGTCTCGTCTCTCGTCTCTTCCTCCTCTTCAACGACTGTCTTCTCGTCGCCAGCAGATTCCACCCCGACGACGATTTCACCTCGTTCCGAGTCAATCTGACACTGCCCTTGAAGGGAATGCTGGTGAGATGATCTTTGATCTCCGATCCTTTTCGAAACTCCTTTCAGTTCGAGGACGGGGATTCCTACTCGATCACGAATCGTCCCTCAGACTCGATCACCCTCTACCATCAAGAGAACTGTGTCGCATTCGCTTCCACTTCGAGAGAAGACTGGCTGGCGGGAATCGGAGAGGCTGTCAAGGTAAGAATCAGCGGAATATTAAAATCAAACGCTCCTTCGACTCTCAGGCAGCAGTGAAAACTCGCGCAGAGCTGCCTCCCATTCACATCGAAGACAGGACGAAAGAAGAAGAGAATGGAGATGAGAAGACTCGAGCAACGAAGAGTCCGGTGGAGAATACGGTGAGAGTTTCGAAAAGAGAAAACGAATATTTGCATTCAGTCGTCAAATCCTCGAAAGATGAGTGCGATCGAGATTTGCTGGCATCGAAATTGCGCCATTCGATACGATGATTGGATCAATGTGAGTTTAGAAGGAGTGAGAAGAGGAATTCGATTGAATCATCATCATGAATCTAATTTATTTAGATGGTGACAACCTTCAAATCCGGCTACATGCTTCGCAAGTTGCGAAACTCCTCCGGATGGCAGAAATTGTGGATAGTCCTGGCCAATTTCTCACTATTCTTCTTCAAAACGCACACGGTTAGTGATTATCTATCTGTCCCTATCGGTTCCTCTATCAATCCGTTCCTTTCCAGGAATCAGTTCCCCTCGCAAGTCTCCCCCTCCTCGAATACTCCGTCTGCATTCCCACTCTGCAGGTGAGCTATTAATCTGAAAATCATTCTGATTCTCATTATATCCATTATGCATGAAATACGGGAAATTATCCTTTCATTTTGCTCTATAGATATCAAGAGGTTGTCATTCGTATTTCGAATTCTAATCTCAATTCAGGACGAGATGCCTCAGGAGCACGTGTTCAAGCTCGTCTTCAGCACTCACACCTACTTCTTCCGAGCGGAGAACCACTATAATATGATGAGGTGAATTGGAGTTTAGAAAAACGAGTCTTATCTCATCTTTTTCCAAACTCTCTTATAGATCAGAACATCTAGAGAATGAAGAGATGATAACCCGAATTTCGAATTCTTTAGTGAACTATGAATACTTTGAGAATCGAGTAGGAGAGATGAAACACAAGTAAAGATTCCTTTCAGATGGATCGAATCCATTCGTCTCTGCACACTCAATCGTCGACCAGTCGACGCAATCACTGCACTCGCACTCCATCTTTGATCTTTGATCTTTATCCTTTTCCCTTGCCTTTCCTTCTCCCCCTGTGACTCCATTCGTATTGCTCACTTACTCACTTCATGCATTTCGGTTTCCGCGATTCTCAGGATCAAAATCCACGATTCTTATCGTATCCCAATATCAAATAGGTGCTAATTTCACTGTTCTGGTTCAATAAACTTTATCTCATTACCCATTGCACAAGTTCATGGCGATTTAAAGTGAGATTGCTTGTAAAGCACAGAGGAAATACCAGTAGAAAACGATGATTAGCACCCTCTCACTTACTGAGGAGACTTGAAGAGCACTCTAGCGAGAAAAAGCAACGACAACACAACAACAGAGGCGGTTACTGTAACAACAGTGGTCAGCATCGATCGATTGCCAGTGGGAATGGATACGGTAACTGGGGCAGAGATAGACAGTGGATCGATAATCACCCACTTGGAGGCCAGGGACTGCACGGACTTGGAAGTAGCAGTCTGGCACTTATCCAGTGAGTGAATACCGTAATCAGCGGGGCAATCGATGA
Source organism: Pristionchus maxplancki (assembly GCA_900490775.1). Lineage (NCBI taxonomy): Eukaryota > Metazoa > Nematoda > Chromadorea > Rhabditida > Neodiplogasteridae > Pristionchus > Pristionchus maxplancki. The sequence continues at coordinate 137,334 of LS591075.1, read as the reverse complement.
GGATTCGAGGAGGGGATACGGTAGATTGACCGATCGAATCGGGAGACTGATATCGAATGTGGATGGGAAGGATGAGATGGTCGGATATGATGAACTGCTTACGAGTGATCTTCGAGGAGACGATCGATACCTGGAATTGATACCGTAATCAGGGTCTACCGTAATCTACCGTACCTGTACTTCCTTCGAATCCTTCTCTGGTGCCTCCACATCGAAGTAGTGACGAGAGTGGAGGGAATGGAGAGGAAGGGAAGAGTTCACACTGAGATCACTTCATTATTACAAATTTTTCCGTTTACAATTGCCAAACAAAAAAAACTACATCACTACTTGTCAACTCAGATGATTGAATGAGCAGAAGTATCTCACCTATCCGAGTCGACATACATTCCCTTGGGCACTTTGAGATTGTAGAGGAGTCGGCACTCAATGAATCGTTCGTTGCTCTCCAATTGAGTGGAAACGACCAGATTGCGATGGAGACCCTCTCCAGTGATCTACAATATTCAATTCAGGATTGATCTTTGATCTTTGAGACAGGGAATCGATCTAATGACCTACCACCATCTTGACGTCTCTCTTGGTCATCTTCTGAATCCACGAGCACTCTTCCGCTGATATCAGCAGAAAGAGCGAGTAGATCACCCCAATCGATAACATTCTACTCGACGAACCCATCTGATAATCCGAAATTTCTTCAACTCAACCGATAATTCAATCGATAATCTCGCAAGTAAGCTCTCATGGAACTGCAACCAGTACTAGTTATCACCAATTCATAATTGAACAAATAATTTATCGAGCTTGCAAAATATCGGGAACAAATAGACAAGGATAGGCATGGAAGCGTCTAGTTACCACCTGTACTGAGGTACTGTATTTAGCAGGAACAAGAAAGTATGCAAAATAGGGGTACGGTATCACAGGGGGAAATATGGCAAACGGAAAATAAGGTAAGGATAAGGTAGGTCACTCAGACCGGGACTGGTTGGGCGGGCTGGCCGGAGAAGTGGGAGTTCATCTGTTCCGCCAGTGAGAGGACCTGAGTGGAATCAGCATTGGATACACGTAGTCATCATTTGTAGGCTACATACTACTATTAAATTCTTCTTCAGAACACAAGAAGTTACAAGAACAGATGTTGTTTCCTCGGATAACTATGCCAACTGGTAAATATTCGCAGTCTTCCTCTCTCCTTTCTACGTCCTCATCCCCTCCTTACCTCCTGCGTGTTCGGCCTCTTATCAGCTTCAGCCAGAATGCACTTGGCCACGAGTCCCCTCAGCTGCTCCGAGTAGACATCCGCAGGAAGAGGAGGGTAGTCGCACGACTGCAATCGATACCGTAGCCTTACCATACCCTACCATATCCCTCTCCCACCCACCTTACCTGGATCTTCTTGCAGAGGGAGTAGAGGTTCCTCTTGTCTCCGTAGAAGGGCGATTGGAGAGCGGCCAATTCGTAGAGCAGGCATCCGAGTGACCAGAGATCACTCTTGAAGTTGTAGCCGGATTCTTGGATTCGCTCGGGGGACTGGAAAAGCAGAAGTTACATTTGTCGAAGTCAATTCAAGAGATCAAAGATCAACTCACCATGTAATAGGGAGTGCCCACAAGTGAGTGGGCAGCTGTTGTCCGGGAGGAGAAGAATCGTCCGAGTCCGAGATCTCCTAGCTTGACGATTCCAGTAGAAGTGATGAACACGTTGGCCGGCTTGATATCTCAAAGATAATGTTGCATGATTTCATGCCTAAAGTCATGCTACATCTATGTCTTCAGGCCAGACAGGCTACATCTTCCCTCCATGAAACCCTCTCAAATTCAACTCACCCCTATGCATGATCCTCCTGCTGTGCATGTGATGAAGGGCCCTTGCCAACTGGACGAAGTACTTCCAGATGGCCTTCTCCGGAATCAGACGGCCCTCCTTCTTGAAGTGCTGCAAGATCAAAGTTTATCATTGATTGTGTCCAGATAATTCTACTACAGTTTTTAATCATCTCTTCACATGCGTGACATACTTCATCATTGTTCACATGTGTTTACATTCTCTATTAAAGCCTTTTTCTTCAATTCTCACCCTAATCATTCTGCTCATATCTCCCGCCTCAGCCAGATCGAGGACAATGTTCAGCTGGTTGGAATCGATGAAGGACGCGTAGTAGCGAATGATATTCACGTGGTCGAGTTGTCTGTAATCGCGCTCGATTACATCCCGAATCATCTTTTCTCATTTATCTTCAGTCTTCATACAAGTTACACCTTTCTTAAGGCTCAAAAAAATTGAAAATACCTGAGTAGGTCGATTTCCTTCATACAGTCCTGTCTAGCCTTCTGATCCATCATCTCGAAAACCTGCAGTGTTACTCACACTCTTGCATCACACATTGCGTAATCACTACGCAATTCCCCTTTCTGCCTTCTTCGTGCCTTACTATTCCCTAGTGATGACGTCCCACACAACGCTTCTCATCTCTTGATCTCTGCTTCACTGCTCGTGAAACCCTATTCTTAGGGAGACAGATGCAACGTGTCTCAATGGAGTAAAGAAGAATTTCAAAGATCAGAGATCACAAATCAGACAGTAAAGTTGTTGAAACGGTAAGTAAATGGAGATGCAATAGTCACCTGGATCTTCTTGAGTGCCACTGCAGCTCCAGCTTGAACTGGGTAATTCCCCGCCTCAGATGGCTCGAATTTAGCCCTGCAGCGATCAAAGATCGTGTTTGTTGCATTTACTGTTTCATAATTCATGTGATAGAAATCTCCAGAGATCACTCATCACCCATATCACGCATGACCTTCCATCATTTATGATTACGTCAAATCTTGTTATGATTACATACACTAGCGCATAATGATCGTGACGTAATGGATATTTTGCTACTTTCGTAATAGAAGCGAAGTAAACTAATGATTTCACAAAAATATATACCTGAAAACCTCCGAGAACTGTCCCTTTCCTATCTTCTTCTCAATGGTAAACATCTTCAGTGTTAACTGAGCATCGCTCTCCATCTAAAACGGATTTACGCTTCTTTCCTTTAAATATTGATGCATTTCAGACATTTGCAACGTTCTACACACAAAAAGAGCGAACTCGAGAGTTCTTTCATCCAATTCTATAAATTCGAAATCCTCCTCATCCGTAACCAATCTCCGATTAAGAAGCCTTTCAACTAACCTTTGGATCCACTTCTACTGGGTACGATTGGACGAAAATTGTGGTTGTCTGTGGTTGATTAGAGGAAGAGGAGAGGAGGAGGGAGAGGGAGCACGAAACAGGTCAATGAGGGGAATTGATGATGATAGGGATGGAGAGAGATATCGACAGATTAGAGAAAGAAGGAGGTAGGAGAGGAAAGAAGAAGGGGAGTGGGCTTAGAGACGAGAAGAGGAAGAAGAAAGAAGAAGAGAGGAATGGAGAGGAGGGAAAGATTGCCATGGAAACTAAAACTTGAAACGACAAGAAAGACTCAAATAATAGCGATGAGTCATACGAGGTAAATACTCTTTCTATGCACCTTTCTCTTTCCGACCACTTTCTTCTCCTGTCAATGCTACTCTCTCATAAATCATTCCTTGCGGTTGCCATCTCCGATACATTTCGCACAAATTTATGACTCGACATCACCCACCGAATGGAATGTGAAAAGATACTCTGCGCAGTTACCGTCTACAATGCATGAAACAGTGCGGAATTTAACGAATGAATGATACTCATTTCAAAAACGTTAGAAAAAAAACAAATATAAATATCGAAGCGACACCTAATTAGCACTACTCTGCAATGGCAAATACTATTTGACAAATTAAGAAATGAGCGGTACAAATAAATACAAAACAAATGGTACCTCTCATGGAGAGCGAATGGGAGATTCATCTGAGGAACTGAAAATCATCATTTATTGAATCCATCTTGTAAATCAGGTATGACCAAGAAGTGAATAGATAAATAACTAACTCTCCAATCGCTCCAAGAGGATCTTTGATCTTCTCCTCCTCTTCCTTTCCTTTTTCTTCTACCTCCACCTCCCCTTCCTCTTTCCTTTCCTCCTTCTTTTCCTCTACTTCCTCCTTCTTTTCCATTTCCATCTTATCCTTCTGAAGTCGAACCTCTTCTTTCATCTTTTCAAGCTTCTGAAACAAGAATTCCTATACTGAGTAGAACCACCAATTAATCTGTAAATACTAGTTACCCTCCGAAAGACTCCTCTTCAGACATGCAATTTCCTAATGATTGTCAGATGGGAACCCCATGGACAGAAGAACAATGTCACAATTTCACTAACCGCATCAAACTCCAGATCGGCGTCATTCATCTTCTCTTCAATACTCTCCCTCATTGTTTTTCTTCTCGCCCGTCGAGTCACTTCATCCACAGTAAACTTCGATCCTTCTTCCTTCACTTCCTGAATCAATATCCTTTCATACCGGGCGTTGATGCATTGAGTGTTTTATTGTACAGCAAATTTTTATAGGAACACGGTAGTTCAGAAACACATGGTATATTCATTATATTATTCAAAAAAACCCCTTCCAACTATAAATAACTCACCGGAGTGGGTAGATCATTGTCCTTTTCTCTCTCTTCCAGTCCCGTATCCTCCATGAATCTTCCCATCCTCCACAATCGCTCCTTCTCTTGAGCACCCACATTCTCCGCCATCCTCTTCTTTCCTTCGTCTTCTGGTTTTACTGAAATGTTTCTATTCACAATTTGAATGAGACAATAAAAGGAAAGAACGCATAAATGAACCATTTTCTATAACGTTTCTCTTATTTATCTTCTGACGCTTCATAATGCCAATCGGGAATTGTGAATCATGAGATTTTTTATTACACCCATTTGCCACCAATTCTTCACGCGTTACGCATTGGACCGAATAAACGTATCACGCATACCTTCTTCCCCATTCTCTCCTTCTTCTCCCTTCTCCTCTCTCGGTTGCAGTAACAATCTTGCAGGGTCGAAGGGCAGCTGCCAGTCTTCCTCACATGTAGCACGTGCAGCCACCAGAGGAATCAGCTGCAGAAGGGAATAATATAGGCTATACTCTAGTCGAGTCGAGTGAAACTAATACATTGAATGAATGCAAGCGAGAAAATACGGGAATCTAACCTTTCTTGCATATTCGGGAAACGTCTCCATGTCTTCCTTATCCTCTAGTGTCGTAGTTAGATTGTCCGTCTGAATGGAAGAAATATTGAAAATGGGGGACTCAACAAGAACTTTTTTCAAGTACGGTTTTCAAGTAAGATCGAATATCCTACAATTACTTGACTCACGATAAGTTTTTCAAATTAAGGCTCCACCGTACCTCTCCATAGTATATCATCCAAATGATATCCTTGAGGAACCAGAATTGATCCTCCTTTAGACACGATTCTTCGGGGATGTCGCTCCACTGGTGGTTACGCTTGCTTCGAGACTGCAAGAACTTCTTCGTCTTTAACTTTTCAACTACGTTTTTAAAGATCAGACAAAAATCTCCTCTGAATATAACCATGAGAAGAAAAGTATATACCTGTACTTGCTGTCTGTACTCCTCCGCCTCATCATTCTTTCCCTCCTCCAGCAGGGAGAAATGCACCTGAAAGGAGAAAGTCTCAATCTAGCTAAACGATCGTCGTTTCTGTTTCTTGCAATGAAATTAGTACTACGATTTGACCCCAATCCTGTCCTGATTTCCCTCTCACCTCCACTGGATGCATCTTGCTGTACATCTCGTGGATGCACTTGTGACGACCCGCCACTTCCGGAGGCTGTATTCCAACATTGTTTAAGTTAAACATAACCTTTTGGTAAGCTGTAGTAATAATACGGTGGAAACTGACACTCATCATGCAGATAATCAGCGCAGTCATAATCTCGCACTCGACGAGCGAAGTTTCGACCAGAATTGAACTGGAATGGAACCAGGATGGGTTGAATTCGCTTCACACTCAATGTCAGCCGTGTTCAGAACGAGAAATTTCACAACTCACTCCTGTTTCGACTTCATCAGAATCATCCATAGGTCATCGAGAAGAGACAGGCAGACTTGCCATTTTCCCCTCTCGGCTTGCGCCAGAATCAGATGGAAATAGGCCGTAGACTGCAATTGGCAGCATCAAACACACCTTTTCTTGGCATTCACGAAAGAATTCGGAATGAAGAGGCTACTTCAAGAACTCAAGTAAGTCAAAACCCCTCACCTGACTGATTCCCTCTCCCTCCAGCAATCGAATGGCCCTCTCGAGGAAGGCAATGGTAGTCTCTCCGTTGTGCTTCCAATCCTTAGTTGCAGTCGCTGCTTCGAATGCAGTCAGACCCGCCATCTTCAAGTCCTGAAGGGAACATTCTCTAAAGCTACCGTAACCTCCACTACATTCATCTGCATCGATAGATGGATGGCCTTGTTGAAGAGATCCTCGCAGGACGCACTCGTCAGTGGGGTTACTGCAAGGAAGAGATATCGATTGAACTGCAATCACTCCATTTGTCTGACTATCGATAATTGTAAGGTCTAAAAGAACAGGCGTTTGGTTCCACTATTTATTGAAACCGATTATCAAAATGCCTGCTGCCACCATGCAATTTCTCCCTCTACTTACGATAGTTCTGCTCCCTCCTCGCATCTTCTCCTCTCGCACTCAATCTTGCTGCCATCAGATACTCCTTCCTCGCCTCATTTCGATCGCCAACTGTCGGATTCTTGCCAGCCAAGTGCAACTGAGAGGATAATGGTAAGTAGAAGACTGATGTACAATATTTCATGATTATTGTAGAGAAAAAATCGATAACTACCAATGAACACTCACCTCAGCAATCTCTTCATGAATGCAGCTGGCTTGCCGTTCGTGGCCCAGATCTCTGGAATATCGATTTACTGAGAACCTTTTTCGATTCGCCATGGACTATACAGTAGTCGAAAGGTACCGTACCTCATCTCCGTGCTTAATCCTCTTAGCCACACTGCCAATTGAGGCATTTCCATCTTCGGTCGAGTGGGCAGACGAATCTTCTTCGTCTTATCTTCTCGATACCGCACGTACTCCGCCCACGGATTGCGCATTTGATGCGACATCAGAGATCTGAGAAGACAATAATCAAATTCCAAAACACGGACATCAGAGAGCAAAAAACAACGAATAGAAATGAAATCAATCGAAAACCATGAAGCATTTTATTGCAATGAGATTACTGAAAGATATCTCATCATTAATTTTGATGATCAATAATTTTGAAACTATACAAAAAAAATTCTGGAGCCAGCCGCGTCGATACAAACCCGTTACAAATCGCACACCTCACTCATTTTATTCAATCTATGTTCGTATTCTTCCTCGGTCATGAGTATCTCTCCCATGAATTTTCTCGTACGCTCATTGTTGAAATGCAATTGCTGTCAGGATTCTACTCATCTTCAAATTGGGGAACATCTCTCATACAATCTAAGGCTCTTCATCAACTTCGTCATCATCGCATCGATTTTCACTCTCTACTGGACTGGAATCATCCCCCGTAAGTTATCCCTTCATCCGATCAAAATACTTGAGCACTGAACTCTTTCCTTTCAGAGGGTCACATATTCCTGAGCATAGCCAACGACAGCAACATCTGGTCTATGTTCTTTTACTTGACCTACTCGGTTAAACGAGGTCTCGTACATCCTACCCAGTACGGAAGACTAGAAAGAATGTGACTCCGATATTATCTAAAGTGCATCACAATTCCCACTAAAATAAACAAAATTCTTTTTTTCTGCCAATTGTTTTATTCTTCTGCCAAAAATCTTTTCTTTTGCATCGCCATACTAATTGTACCTTTCGTTGAGTCTAAATTATGTTATGTGTAGCCGATAAACTATTTTGCCTATATTCAGGTGTGACAACAGGAAAAACCTGTCCGGGTGAAAACCAATAGAAGGTGGAGAACTAAAGTTTATATTATGAACTGGAGTTATAAATTGTTTGATATTTGTGTACGGTAGATAACCGTGATGCGACGTCAGTCTTCGATTCGCTTGTTTGGGTGAGATCTTTATGAAGTAACAACTCGTATGTACAACAACTTCTGAATGGTAATCATGGTCGAAGGGAGAAATGTTCCTGCAATTCCTTGTCTACATCGAATACAATCTTGGCTATATCAATACGGAGATCGTTGTGTTTCTTCAGCTGAGTCTTCAGTTTTTCGTCGCATTCGGCCTGGAAACGAAATAGTTTTAAAATAATTTTTTAACTGAGATAACTTAAAATATTGTGGCTTTACATTTTAGCAAACTATGTTGTTACATCCTCATGAATGAAGATAATGCATTATTCGTAATCTTTGAGAAAGTGTTTTAATATAACAATTCACTTACAATTAGACCAGGAAAGAAAAACAGGATCATTTGTATTTTCGAACACCGGGACTGATGATAAAATATAGTTAAATTCATGTTCGTTTGAATCAACGTAATACTACCCGTAATAAATAAACGTTAAAACCCGTAATAATATTTTTTATCTAGTATCTAATGGATAAAATAATAAAACCAAGCTCGCCCTCGACATAATATGAGGCCGTTTGCGTTAGGAATCCTTAGGATCAACAAGGTTCAACGGGGGTCTGGAACAGGTAACAAATCGAGATGTCTGAAAAGTTGGCCCTAGGGGTTATTTTTGACCCTCTACACGCTGGTGAGGTCGATTTCGCAATATGTCCCCTCCGCGCTCCAGGAGGGGCACCCCCCATTTTGGACAAATTCGCGTTTTTTGATGTTTTTTCGTCGGGGAGTGGTCAAAATGGTCTGAAATCATAATGTTTTAGTCAGAATTTCGAGCTCTTTCGAATGAAATTATTGACACATGTTGAAAAAATTTCGTTTTCGAGGAAAAAATGAAAAATTAAAGGGAAAAAGTGCGCGCGTTAAAATCTCTAGAGTAGAAAGAGCTCACTCTCCCGATCATTTTGCGCTATTGGGTGACTTTTTTAGATGAGCCTAAAGTTATTTTTTACCGATTTTAGAGAAAAGTCGAAAACTAACATTTTCAGAAACCCCTCGTTATGGTGCTCATTTTGAAGAGCTCATCGAACTGATCATTTCTTATCTTGAACATTTTTTCTAAAAACCTCTCTATCAAAAGTTACAAGTTTCGAAAAAACGTTCCTCGGCCATTCAGTGAAAATGATAACTTTCACCTATCATAACTTTTGATAGAGAGGTTTTCAGGATAAATGTTCAATATAAGAAATGTTCAGTTCGCCGAGCTCTTCAAAATGAGCACCATAACGAGGGGTATCTGAAAATTTTATTTTTCGACTTTTCACTAAAATCGGTGAAAAATAACTTTAGGCTCATCTAAAAAAAGTCACCCAATAGCGCAAAATGATCGGGGGAGTGAGCTCTTTCTACTCAAGAGATTTTAGCGCGCGCATTTTTTCCCTTTAATTTTTCATTTTTTGCACGAAAACGAAATTTTTTCATCATGTGTCAATAATTTCATTCGAAAGAGCTCGAAATTCTGACTAAAACATTGTGATTTCACACCATTTTGACCACTCCCCGACGAAAAAACATCAAAAAAACGCGAATTTGGCCAAAATGGGGGTGCCCCTCCTGGAGCGCGGAGGGGACATATTGCGAAATCGACCTCACCAGCGTGTAGAGGGTCAAAAATAACGCCTAGGGCCAACTTTTCAGACATCTCGATTTTTTACCTGTTCCAACCATTTGTTGAACCTTAGGCGGACGGCCTCATATAAGGATCGTAGGGCAGCACTATCTAATCTGGATAATCTCACGTTCTAGATAGAAAATATTAAAAGTTGAACGACTCACTTCAGCTTTCGATATGGCTTCAGTGAGGAAGTTGAAATCGTGGAGAATGAGAAATTCCTTGAGATCGTTCGTCAACTTAGAGAGCTCATCACAAGCACGCACCTTAAAGTACGATTTTGAAACATTGGCACTTCTTTACTTTGTTGCCCAAAGGTAGAGGGGAGATTTCTTACCCCTCTCACTCAATAGCTCGAACACTCATTTCTTACTCTCAGACAATCAAAGTCAATTCCTGAATTCCCCTACCTTTGGGCAACAAAGTAAAGAAGTGCCGAAACATTAATCTAATTGAATCGAACGAGAAAATGGTGAATTTGTGAATCAATTCAAAATAAATATGAGTGTTTTGACCCTTCCGACTTATGATCATCGACCACCAGAAGGAATTACCAAAACCATAACGCTAGCCAATAAATTTCAAGCTGGTAGAGAATATATTTGTACCAACTAGGAACAGACAGTAAAGCACCTGGCATTGAAAACATGACTATTCCAAAAGAAATCAATGATTGCTCATGCATTGACCAGGAAAATTTCCGATAAAGATTTCAAAATAAACTGACAATGAGCGCAGCTCGCACTTTCATCTCGTATCGAGTAGTCGCGTGTTCGGCCATTCGTCCATTCGGACACTTGTGCACCTCATCCTCTTGTTTGATCTGAATGGAACCGCTACTTCCAACCATAATTAGACTTCCAACAGAGGTATGAAGAATTCTACGTGCAAAAAATACCCCCCAGTGATTAATTCAAGAATGGGATTTCCCAGAATATTATTTAAATGAAAAGCTACGTGAGAATCTGAGGGAAACGCGCTCACTTTGGCAGCGTTTATCAATTGGACGAAGTTTTCGTTGAGTGAACGGATGTTATCTCTCAGTCGTCGCTTGTATTCTTGAATGGTGAGCACTTTCGAGGCGTTACCCTTCGAAGATTGGTTAGACTTTCCCGCGGGTTTGGCGGCTTGCATCTCCTTAACAGCAAGAGTTATAAAATTCCGGTATATGTGATAACAAACTAGAGTATGTGCTATATTCATAAACACAAAATAAGAATAAGTAACTCAGATAATGCTATTTTAAAACCTTTGAAAATTTTTTTATCGAGCTTGGAGATTTCATGAGTACGAGAGTAACGCATAATGCACGATATACACCATAACTGTAGATTTGGCAGTGTGCCAACGGCCCTTAATTTTTAGTCTCTTTCTTTTTATCGATTTCTAGGGCGCTACGCTGTAATATCTTATGCGCAAATCGTTTCAGGCCATTCGACCGCATCGTTTGAGCACAATAGCTAAGTGTCAAAAATGCCCGATAGAGCCGCCTCGCAGTCTGTTGCAGGCAAAGTTTCAGAAGAAAAGAATGAAGTTCCTCCTGATTTAAAAGGTCAGTAATCATGTGATTTCTTTCCAATTTTATAATAATCGTCATACCTATTGAATCTAAGGGCAAAAGTCACCCCCTTCAACTATGACGAGCATGTCCGCTCGTTTTATGACTATTGATTTGACTTGAGAGGCTTCATATGTTTCGCAGCTATTGCGCCTTTTTTCATGCTGCTGACGGTTTTTACTTTTCAGAGATAACATCCCGATTACAATCATCTCCATTGCTCATTGGATCGGCGAATACAAAACTGCCCAGTCTCATCCAAGTGAGTCCCCATTTGGTGTCAAGTTACCTCTTTATTGTTACCAAGATGTTATCGCCTTTGCAATAAGCAACCTACAACCTTCACTCTCACTCTCTCCTTTTCACTTTCGCTGATAAGTTGTAGCAAATAAGTTGATGATAATGAGATCACGTGCACTTCATGTGTTCCGCCCTTTTTGCCTCCTTGTAGTCTGTAATCAACCTCTCTCCTTTCCAGGGTTCGATTCCAGTCGAAACAGCAATCACAACGCATGCCAATCTCTACGGAACTTCTCCTGAGAAAATGGAGAGGTTCGTTTCTCGTTCATCTATACTTGTCTTTCTGTCTTTCTCAAGTGTCATCAACAGAGATTTCATAATTGTTGTTTTTTCAAACCTGCTTATGAAATCTTCTTGACCGAGTGGATACAGAAACAAATCAGCTATTTATTTTAGAATTCGTGATCTCTACAAGCGATTGGATTACGATAACGACGGGACGATCGATATCAGGGACCTGACTGCGGCTCTCAAATCGGAAGTTCCCCACATTCCATCCAGACTCGCACCCGTGAGTCATGTTTTGACCTGTTGCCGTTGTTTTGAACGACCTTGTTTGCACTATGAAAAACTAGTCACCTCACCAGACTAGTTCGATTGTGTTGATCATGGATGAATGGGCAAATTTACAGACGTTGCTTGCTCGAATGAGCTCGAATGCGGATAAAGTGACGTTCGGAGAGTTCGCCAAGTATGTGGTAGAACACGAGAAGAGACTGGAGATGATATTCCTCGATCTGGATAAGAACAGAGATGGTCAGGAATAATAAATCTTTTTTTTAAAGAGTATGAGCACAATTATGAAAAATTATTCATTACCGTATGAATTACGCGTTCCAAGAATTGATATCAAACAAAGAATATACCGAAAGTATGACATTGTAGGATTCATCGATGTGAAGGAGATAAAGCACTATTGCGATGAGTTGGGAGTACCCCTATCGGAGAAGAGAGCACAGAATCTTGTCTCACAGTCAGTTCATTCGTATTTTACTTGAAAATAATTTCGAAATGTATACTTATGTTGTACTATCCGCCAGGCATTTTTTTTATATTGAAGAAACAAGAACTCTTTCCAGAATGGACCAAACAGGAACGGAAGAGATTGATCTGAAGGAGTTCCAAGATTTCATGCTCCTCTATCCATCCACTGATCCCAAGGATATCATCGGATTCTGGAAGCATAATTTGGTATGAATTATGTATTCTAGTCCTTGAGACACGATTTCTCACATGGTGAATTTTTGCCAGAAGTTGAGGATGGCATGTGTAATAGTCCTTTGTTTGCAGATCATAGATATCGGAGAGGACAGTCAGATTCCGGAGGATTTCTCCAAGGAAGAAATGCAGAAGGGAATTTGGTGAGACATCTATTTTCCATCTTCTTGGTTTTGACACGACATCCTTCTCTCCCAATGTTCTTGTTTCTGTTAGTAATCGGTTCTTCTCATTTTCTCATTTGGAATTTTTATCAAATTGGATATCCTCGACACTATGGACTCGACATATTCGGAATATTCACAGATGTAGTTTACTTTTTGTAAAACTCTTTAAAATATTTTTTATCCATATTTTTTTTATTTATTTCGTATTTTCTCAAGGTGGAAGCATCTGGTGGCGGGAGGATTGGCGGGGGCGATGAGTCGAACGAGCACCGCACCATTGGATAGGATCAAGGTGTATCTGCAGGTGAGGGAGAGAGGGAAAGGGAAACCGTTAAGGAGAAGTAGACGAAGAGATGGCAATACATGTGACACTTGTGTAGGAGATCATTCATTTGCTCAACGGTCACTGATTGATTGCGACCGTCGATTAGATGGAGGAAGTGGACAATACACGTGACTATGATTGATGATCGCTCAGCGCCATGACTTTTTTGTTATTGTGTTTTCTTGGGTGGAACGATTTTGGGGGTCGTTCTTTGATATTTTCAAGTAAGATTTTGATTGGATGGAACAAGTTTCGACAAGGGATCATCAACGTGCAAATTTTGGCATGCTTTTAATTTTCTATTTTAAAACATTAAGTGTTATTAAGGTGCACGCGACGAAGACGAACAATCTCAACGTGTTCACCGTCCTCAAACTGCTCCACGCTGAGGGAGGAATAAAGTCGTTCTGGAGGGGAAACGGAATCAATGTAGTCAAGATAGCACCCGAATCGGCCATCAAGTTCATGGCCTATGAACAGGTCGGTTTGTAACACAACACACTTTGTATTTCTTTATGACAGCAAGTAAATTATTGAACAAAAGTTGATGAAATCCGCCGAGTTTACCTTTCAAATGATTCGTAAGTGTAATAATTGCAGATGAAGCGATTGATCCAGCGGGCGAAGGGCAGCAACGAGTTGGAAGTGTACGAGAGATTCGCTGCGGGATCGTCGGCCGGAGCCATCTCACAGACGATTATATATCCCATGGAGGTGCGATAGGAGGGAATATTGATTGATGGAAGAAGCATTATGTTCTTCTCTTATTCCTTCATTTTATACTCATTTTTATATCCATTTCTTCTTATTTGAGTTAAATATTAACCGAGATATATTGTCAGGTGCTAAAGACACGTCTGGCCCTCCGACGGACAGGACAATTGCACAAGGGATTGATACACTTCGCGGCCAAATTGTACAGGAAGGAGGGATTCGCCACTTTCTACAAGGTGAGATTCATGCTTCATATTTGCCACTAATAAAGAACACGTGTAATTTGATTACCTAGGCTAGTTTGGTGATATTGTAATGTATTATGATAGTGGATGAGTTCTTGCGGGTGATTATTGGTTTGTTACCGCGTAAACATCTTTTAAAAAATTGCTGATTTTTGCGAATAAAGCCAACAAGCCAATTTGAGGTTACAGTAATGCATTATGATAGTGGAAATGGGGCTGCCTGTGATTGTTGGTTGGTCACTACTGCATAAAATATAAATCATTCTATCGACTAGATTACGAGATGAAATATCTTTGGTGATGTAAAAAATAATTATCATCCTCAGGGTTACGTGCAAATTTGAGGTTACTAGGATGCATTATGATAGGACAATGTCGTTTGCGAATGATTACTGGTTGGTAACCGCATACAGTAATATCATTTTATCCAAAATATTACCAACATTCATGTTATTATTCACAGGGTTACGTGCCCAATCTTCTCGGCATCATCCCCTACGCGGGCATCGATCTGGCCATCTACGAGACACTGAAGGCACTCTACTGCAAACACTCCAAGGCCACCGAACCAGGAGTACTCGCGTTGCTGGGTGAGAATATTGTACTCCATCTCTAGTAGTAAAATAGGAGAGAATGGCCTTCTATCGTTGCTAATAAAAGAGGGGGGGGAAAGCATACGTTCATGATTATTATTTTTATCGGATTCTGTTTTTAGCCTGTGGCACGTGCTCCTCAACGTTCGGCCAACTCGCATCCTATCCACTCGCACTCATCAGGACGAGGCTGCAAGCGAGATGTGCGTTTCACAATTTAGATATTTTTTAGACACTATGATTTGCTTAAATTATATATCCTGACCACAGGCAATTGAGCTGCAGGATGGTAGCCTCTTGGAGGCATTTCCGATAAATAGGATAGCGAGATTTTTTGTTTTGTTGGTGAATAATGAAATGCATTGCAGCAATCTCAGCGGATCCTACTCAGCCCGACACGATGAGTGGCCAATTGAAGTACATAGTGAAGAATGAAGGATTGACCGGATTGTACAGAGGAATCACGCCTAATTTCATGAAGGTCAGTCACTTTTTTCGTGTTTCTATGATAGTGGAAGATGTAACGATAGTTAATGGACGATTTGAGTGAATTTATACTTGTTTTTCTGACTGATAATAGAATTTGCTATTTTTATGTTTTGATACTAAATTCCTCGTTTGCAGGTAATCCCAGCAGTGAGCATTAGCTACGTAGTATATGAGAACGTGCGGAAGCATCTCGGAGCACCCATGTCCTGATTATCGATCGATCGATCGATAACTGACGATTATCAATTATTCGATAACCGTCCTCCGTTCCTTAGGAATCAAATAAGTGCTCCCCCTCTCCCTACCTCTGTTATGCCCCAATCACAATCGATTACAAGATTACGGTATGTCTACCCGGTTGTCTTCCTCCCCTCGGTTACTGTAGATTACGGTACGATGGCACTTTATATGTGTAGTATAGATTTTTCGCTGTTACAGGTTCAGTCGTTTTGGCTGTCTTTTCCAAATGAAGTAGACAGATTTATATTGATGCATTCACTCACCATTTGCTCTTCTCGTCTAATGTGATGTCTAGGCTATGAATGTCTACGAGTTGTTCAGATTGAATATAGAGTTCTGAATGTTTATTCCTTGTTTAGAATGCTTGGCCTTTCATGCATCGATTGTCCTTCTAGAATATTGTTAAAGTAGGTTGTGCCAATCGATTGTCTTCTTCATACCGTACTAACTTATTCAATTATTATTGTTTGTTGTTGTAGATTGTTTGGGTTATGCGGTATGTATTATCATCCTCCATTCTTGCTAGTCTTTCTTCGTATGATTTTGAATTACTGCTACAGCGCTAAATTCTATCTGAGTCGGCATACGGTAGTTTTCTCGATTACGGTAGATGATGATAGAAGATATCCCTCTCATCTCCTTCCCCTTAGCCTCTGAACAAAGCTCACAGTCAATTGCACGCCATGAAGATTTGTTTCCCTTTTCTGCATAAAAGGTTTTACTTTCTATATGATTCTTTTCACACTACACTCAATCAACCTCGGAATTACACTCTAATAACAGCAAAAGTTTATTTTTTTCTGAAATTTAGATTTGTTGTCTCTTAATCTTTTTTTTTGTATTTTACAAGCTTCTAATTGCATCCCATTCACTATTAATTTAATTCTGAAGATAAGTATGCTAGGTGCTTCTGCAGTAATGAATGTGACATGCTTGAACTTACCGTAGTCTGAATGGACCACCCAAATACTCTAACCATCTTGTATCTCGTGTTCTTCATTCTTCAACCTCCATTTACATCTTCAAAAACTTCTTCAACACTTTTCAAACTGTTACTCTTCAATCTCATTCATTTTCTCTTACCAGACTCATAGATAATTCCATTCCTAGTATCTAATTGGTTTCATTCCTATCTATCACTGATGTTTACTGTTTCTTCTATAATTGTTTGAGATCAGAATCTGACGACGAGAAAGAAAAAAAAACTGATATAGATGATGCGCGATGCCCTCGTCTTCCCTACATCTCTCACTCCTGAAGAGAAGAAGTTCAAAGAAATGCAAGAGAATCTCAAGAACTTGGTCAGTAGAAATTGATTATCACGCCAATAAATCTGATTTCTTGTGAAAACAGCATTCAATTACAGAGAAAGAGCTTCGAAACGACCAACAGTGGCTGTCCAAATGAGATGCTGGAGCGGGAACAAAAGAGAAAGAGTATGTTCAATCGTCATCGTATTTTTGTAGGAAACCTCTGAAAATTGACCAATTAAGAAATCGAAGAAGCGGCATCAAACACTGAAGAACTAAAGAGGAAGATTGCGTCTGGAGTCTTCAGTCTGAACAAAGTGAGATAGCTTGTACAGAGTCGGTGTTCTTCTCTCTGTGTGAAATCTTTATTAATTATCTTACTAATTTATCTTTGCAGGTGGGAGAAAAACGCGAGTTCAAGCGATCGAAGGGCGTGGAGCGACGACTTTCCCATGAGAGGAAGGACTCGTTCTCAAGTCAAGATGGGGTTAGTTTGGAGATTGTTGTTTTCTTCTTCATTCAAAAAGTTTATTTTCAGTTGCTCTCTCCTCCAATTCGCGATCCGCCCAAGAAGGAACCGAGACCATCGACGATGTTGTATGTACGGTCAGTGGTCTTTGATTTTTGTGATAAGCATCTGTCTGATCTTTGATCGTTCATCAACTTGTAATTGTGTTTCAGTGGTATCAACCTCCACGAAGAACTTCTCGAGCGACTCTTCTCTCCCTTTGGATCGGTGAAAGCCATCGAGATCGACTCCAAACAGAGGTATGGTATTCAGTTATCGATTGTGAAGTCTAAATCAACCTCTCCACTCTTCTTCCTGACGCTAAACGACAATCTCTTTCCAGGACAGGCTTTGTGTGGATGGAATCCCTCTCCGAGGCTGCAGAGGCGATAGAGAGGGTCAGTGAAACATACTTTATGCTAAAATTGCGGCAGATTCCGAATTTAAACAGAATTCAGCACTATTCAGCTCGACAAAACCGGCGTAGATCACTGGACACTACACGTCTCCTACGCCCTCTACCCACGATCAGTCGGCAGTCATCGGAGTGAGTACTGTAGACTATGGCAGACATTAGGGTATGGTAGTTCATTGGGTCACGCAAAATCACAGGAACGACATCCGTTTCATCAACCACGTCGACGACGACATCAGAAGGTCTCGCCTCTCCTCCGATTCCTTCGCTGCTCGCATGGGATGCAGCCAGTGAGTGGTGTGCAATTTACACATTGCCGATCTATTTTTATTTATTCCCCTTTTACTCTGAATGATGAGGCAAGGTACACTCAAAATGTTGAACAGTTGAAGAAATAATAAAGAAGTCTCATTTCAGCTACGAAATCGTCGGAGCGCAAGCGAATCGCCCATTCGTCAGATTGAGCGATGAAGATTATTGAAGAATATTGATTGATTAGTGATTACTGTAGATCAGAATTGTATATTATGTGATAGTCTTGTACATACGATCTCCCCCGTATCTCATTCCCCCTCCCTCCCTCATACCTCGCCAATTCCAGCAGATCTCAAACTTCTTGCAATAAAAGATGCATATGCGCGAGTCTCGACCTTGAAATTGAATGGGGCAGTCGGGGGGCTCTCCCCTGGGCAACACTTATCGGTGGGAGCATCTCTCTCTCTGGGGGAGAGGGGAGATCTCTCTACCGGTATCCCCCCTCTGACCTTGCCTCGTCTCTCCCTTCTCTTGATCGAGAGGATTCGTGCATGGAAGCAGTGAGGAATAGTCGATGATGGAGATGATGGGAGACGGACTGTGGAGTGGTGAGCTGTTTTCCCTTTTCCTTATTCATAAATTCATCTTCAATCGCCGTCTCTGCTCAAAACGGTATGAAATGGGTACAATCTTCTTCACAATGGTGTTCATGATATGTTCAACAATTCGCTTCATTCCTATCAGCTAAAACAGTATTAAAGGTGTTCATTCATTCAACCCACGCGTTTGATGGGTGCATACATAAAACAGAATGTGAACCGTAGATAGCTTGATCACTCTCCTCCTCCGCCCTTCTCTTTCTACGGAATGTTCTCCCTATGTCACATACGTTTGACGGTATAAACGGTATAAAACGAAGCTTGATCACTCCTCTTCCTCCTCTCCTTGAATGCATGATCTAGTTGCAACAATCCACTCCCTTCCCCTCTCTCGATCTCTCCCTTACTCTACTCCATCTCTCTGCCATTCGCAACCTGGCACGGCGAGTGATTCCGCCCCCCAAGAGAGATCCCAGAGAAGGGAAGGAGAGACACTTATCGGGGCACCTTATTCACCATCTCCCTCACCTGTAGCGAAGGCCTTCATTGACATTTTTTTTCTGGCTAGATATTTTCCACTGCTCTGAATTCAGTATTCTTCAGCAATTTTTATTGTAGAACACGTTCACCGACGTAGACACTTTTGCATCTGGTGTGCGAAGCTGCTGTATAATTGCTGAAGATTGAATGCACCCCTCTTACTCTTCCATCCCCTTCTCCCAACATACTCCCTTAGTCGCCCCTCTCAGTAGTTCCTTCCTTCCTTCTCTTCGATCTACGGGAAAGGTCACTCTGTGCCACTCTGTACTTGCTCGACAAGAGCATTGTATCTTCCTCCTTCTCTCTCCTCTCCGAAAAGTGTTTCTCCCCCAAACTGCCAACGAAACTGTTTCGATCTCTGCTAATTTGTTCTACTTTTTGCTCAACGTCTAGACGAGTGACCTACCTCTAATACCGTACTCCCTTACCGTATCTCGTTACAGTATCCACGGTGGCGCACCATCCTCCCTCCTCCTCCTATGATCTTCATCTCTCCGTCCCCCTTCCACACTTCAGTGAGGCCCACTTCGCAAACTCGATTCAGCATCAACAACACGTTCAGACGCCCATTTTCTACACGAGGCAAGCCTTTTTGATGAACAATTGGGTAGTGATGATGCAATCTCTCCATTTCGAAAAGAATCATTTCAGTGGCGGGAGCGAGACTGCCAGTACATCGACCGATTCGGGGAAGCCCCGATCTCTGTGTGTGATTTGTGGGGATGGAGCGAGTGGAAAGCACTATGGAGTACAGAGGTGAGGAGAACTATAGAGCGATTACAAATTGACTCTGGAGACAATAGATCAACGAACGAATCAGATTCAGAACACTTTATCTCTGCATTCTCAATGTATTCTGATTTGAAACCGATCGAGACTGAATGCACTCGTTGAGTGATTACTTGGGAGGAATGGGAGTGTCCTTCTTTCGTCCTCTCTGCTTACTCTGAAGAGAGATCAAAGATCAATCCGTCAATCTACCGTAACCTACACGACTCTTCTTTCTCGAAACACTGCTCTTGTCCGTGTTACGAGTATCAGCCGTATGCTCTTTCTGGAAAGTCAGAATACGATAGGAAGGGAGTACGGTAAGACGAGATTACAGTACCGATGCAGTCGTAGTCGCTGTTCTCTCCAAGTACTTACGTTGCTTCGATTTCTTCCTTCCGGTTCGTTCATTCCTGAAGGGGTCGATAGTTAATCGACTACAGTATCTCGAATGAATCCAGATTACGGTACTAACATTGCCCTCATTTCATCCTTCATCCTAGTCGTGGGCACAACAGGCACCGTCTTCGGGTCAGTACCATGCTTGTAGATGCGTCCCGGAGGGAAAACGAACTGCAAGAGAAACGGTATATTGAGTACAGTATCAGTCAATATCACAGTATGCAGTATCTAATCGATCTACCGTACATTGGTGCTCTTCGTTCCTCTTCGTACGATGTGAACGAAGTTTTCTCTTCCATCTCTGATCGCCTTCAATACTTCCGGATCTACCTTCTGGAATACAGTAATCAATCGAGATACCGTACTCCTACCGTACCTTGAGAGTCCTCGATTTCTCCGCAGTTTCCTTCGAAGGGAGTACCGTAATCTCCTTCGAGGGCGATTTCTCCTTCGAAGCTTCCTTGGAGGGAGATTTGGCCGGAGTGCTAGCCGCCTTTCCCTGAGATTATCGATTGATCAGGGTTACCATACCCCCTCCTCACTCGGTTCTTAGCACGACTCGATTTGTCCACCCTGCGGACCTTCTTCGATTTGCTGGACAGGCCAGCACTGGGCTGAAATGGGAGGATGAGATACGGTAGGGGATACGGTATATAGAGGGGCGGGACCAACCGATGAATCGCCCTTCTTCCTCGTTCTTCTCTTCACTGACGCTTGTGAGTTATCCGACTGAAAGAAAGAATCCGATGGTGGGATGAATAGAGGGACGAACCATTCGATCAACCGTCTACGACGAACAATCGAGGGAAGAATAAAAAGAAACTGATCTGAGTTGTTTACCTCAACGAAAGTGAAAAATATTTACCATTTTGGGTTAATGCAAATTAAAAGAAGAAAAACAACTCTGATTGATCTTTGATCTTTGCAGTTGCGAGGGATGCAAGGGTTTCTTCAAGCGAACGGTGAGGAAAGATCTGAGCTACTCGTGCAGACATCAGGGATGCTGCGTCATCGATAAGAGGTCACTTTTTTAGTAGAATTCATCCAGAAATGGTGTGAATTGAACCGGAAACTCGCATATTTCACTGAAAGAGGATAGGAAAAACGCCCAGAATAAATGAAAAATTGCAGGCAACGCAATCGCTGCCAGCACTGTCGCTATCAGAAGTGCACCGAGATGGGAATGAAGAGAGACGCGGTGCAGGAGGTACCGTACTCCTGCAGTATACTTACAGTAACCTACAGTACCCTACCGTACCCTACATTATTTCTACAGTATCCTACCGTACCCCCAACCCCACCCTACAGTAATCCATCCCCCCAGGAGCGTCAAACGGACAAGTGCAAGCCCGTTTCCGTGCCTCGTGGATCACGCACCTCCGTAGACCAACACTGCTCATCCCTCGGAGACTTCCATCTAGCGCGACTTCGATCGTGGTCCATGGGCATACCCGCATTCGTGGCCCTCCCACCGAAGGATCAGGCTGCAATACTGGACTACGGTAGGATACGATGAGGTACGGTAATCGATGGATCGTTCGCAGGATGGACGGAGCTGATCCTACTGGAGATGATCTACCGATCGAGCGGTGATCGAATCTGGCTGAAGGATGATCAGAGCATGGGAAGGGCTGAGGCTGTGGTGAGGGTTCATCCTTTCTGTAAAATCAGAGCAAAGAATACGTAGCAATGATGAAGAATTACATTAAAAAATCATTTAGAAAGGAGGATTCATCGACCTCTTCGATTCTCTCCTTCTCCTCTCCTCCAAACTTCATGCTCTTCACATCGACCCGATGGAGTACGGTGCGCTCCGATTGATTGTGCTGTTCAATCCAGGTGAGATTGTGAGTCAAGTATTGACTGATGAGATCATTAATCTTAACAGATTCCGCTTCTCTCGAGTGTAATCGAGAACTGGAAATCCATCGAGAAAGAGTGACTGGCAGTCTGGTTGACCACTGCAGAAGTTCCTACCCGGCGGATGTGAGTTTTCGATTTATTGGTTACCTAGGAAGATCAAAGATCAATTCCGTCCTACCAGTCCTCCCGTTCAACTCGTCTCCTTCTCCGTCTCCCCTCTTTCCGTTATCTCGCAACTCGGCTCAGAAATCAATCGATAATCGTCCCTCCGCCCCCTCCAATGGCAGATCTCGTCTACAGTATGCCTATCATACAGTACCCGCACCACGCACAACCCCTCCTTTACTACTGAAACCCAATACCGTACTTCACCCCTATCTACGAGTGCGATTAATCGTTTTCAACAGTGCATTCCACCTCGATTTTCCAACGGTTCCCTGCCTTGAAACCACAGACTTCCACTGATTCCAATTCGAGCAAACACTTTTGTGATTATATTTGCCTTGTTTCCGGTTTTTAACATACAGGTTATGTACAGATAAAATGAAATAACGAATAGGTCAAAGACCAAGTTTGCAAGTGGCTTTCACGATCCAGTTATCGCTCGGTTTCACACTGCCACCGCTGCATCTGAATGAATTTCGTTGATCGATCATCATTGTAGTTTGTTGTTTGATCCCTAGATCAAGCTACAAACGGCAAAGCTTACTGGCACTGATATCCTCCACTGCATGGTTTGTTCTGCACTTTTACACATCCTCCCGACGCCCGACCCTTACACTGTCTACAGTAGTCAGGACAGTCCTTCCACAATATGCCAGTTGCTGAGAGAGATTAGAGGTCAAAGATCAAAGATCAGACACTTACCAAACGCCGTTTGAGGGGTGCACCTGGACCAGTTGTCGTAGCACTTGCCAGAGAGTACGGTAACAGTCAGAAGGGAGAGAAGAAGAAAAGGGGAGAGAGCGGATTGCATTGTTGAACTTCTAATTTTCCGTCACTTCGGAAGGGTTTTTAAAGACGAAGGAATGAATCATAGCAACACCTGCCGAGTTGAAAAGAAGCGTGACAGAGGTCAACAAAAGAAGAAAGAGGTTTGAACAGATGGGGTCATCAGATGAAATTTATTTGGAGTTATTGCTATTTTTGCCTCACACCAAAATAATACCCCATTCTCCACCCGTACAATCTCCTTCTTCTGACCTTGTGAGCACTGTAAGAAAAATAATTGCAAAATACGAAAAGTAATATCAAACCTATCCTCTTTCTCCTTCTCATTCGTCACACACACTATCCATTCATTCCTCCTCCTACCATCCAATGACACCGGTCCCTCTTTCTCCGATCTCTCGACCCTATTGATTATTACGTATTTTCAGAAGAGGAAATGAAACAATGGATAAAATTATTAGACAATGGATAAAATTATCCTTTTTCTTTTTTTCGAAAAATGTACATTGTAATTTTCCTCTGTAAGAAATTCTGAAAATGCCTCAACCAATCAGGATCATAACAACAACACTTTATCCACTTCATAATGCAGTCCCAAAATTATGTGCTACAAAGAAAACGTAACAGCGAAATGTAACAAAAAAAGAGGTTGAAAGCTTCTTATCACTCAAGCTCATTCGGAAATTGAGCTTAACCATAGGCGGTGTTGTGCAATAAAAGGAGGGAGGAAGATCAAAGATGAACCTAGGCAGTGGACTCTTTGGGGGTCTCCTTCTCGGCCTCCTTGTTGTTGTCTTCCGGTCTCATCGCAGGGAAGAGAAGCACCTCCTGCAATCAAGTTCATCTTATCAACTCCCTTTTCCGATTCATTCTTATCACATCATATTCAATCCAATACAATCTATCAAAACAGTACGTTTTTTAAATGTTTTCCTCACCTTGATATTGTTGCTGTCGGTGAGGATCATGCTCAATCGATCGATGCCCATTCCCCATCCAGCAGTGGGTGGCAGACCGTACTCGAGGGCATTGCAGAACGTCTCATCGACGCATTGAGCCTCGTCGTCTCCCGCATCCTGCATTTTTAAACATTGAATATATTTTTAACCAGGAGATTATCGCAGAAACACTCCATGTTGTTCCATTTTTAGTCAATGTATTTTAGTGTCTTTACATCAGCCATTCTCACCTTATCCTTAGCCTGCTGCTCGAATCGCTCCCTCTGGATGATGGGGTCGTTCAACTCCGTGTACGCATTCGCAATCTCGCGAGTCACTGCGAACAACTCGAATCGCTCAGTCAGACCCTCGATCGATCTGGAAACAAAAAATATTGGGGCTGTCGCAATTCGGCCAATCAATATTATAAGGTGAAACGTGAACTTGCCTGTGCCACTTGGCGAGGGGCGACATGATCTGGGGATGGCCGATGAGGAAAGTGGGCGAGATGAAGGTGGACTCGAGGAACTCTCCCACCTGCAATACATCTGTTCATCCTCCCATCCCTTCTCCTCCCCCTCTCTCTCTCTCTTCCTTCCACTCACCAACTTATCGAGCAGTCGGGCGGCAGTTCTCGGCTCAGTGCAGTCCACGTTGTGCTTCTTGCACAGTGCGTCGAGGGCGTCACGGGCCTCTGCAATATTTCACAATTACGTTTCCCAATTTTCTCAGTCTTTGCTCCCACCATCCCCCGAAGTATTACTAACCAGGTGTGTGGAGGCTATTGGGCGGGGGCAGCTTGCACTTGAGTACCTCCTCCAATCCGTCGTACATGTGTACGCGCTTGAAGGGAGGCGTGAAATCCACCTGCAACACTCGCGTTTCACACCACATTTAACTCGTTTAGACTCGCCTGGTAGCAGGGCTCGGTTCCCTGTCCGTTCGGGTGGTACTCGATGACGTACTTGCCGTGGATGAAGTGCACCATCTCTGCAAGATAAAACAAATTTTAAATTCACTATTTCATCATCAATAGGCAATAAATGGACTCACTGGAGAGAAGGTCCTCAGTGATCTTGATCACGTCCTCGTAATCGGCGTACGCCATGTAGAACTCGCAGGTGGTGAACTCCGGATTGTGCGTCATGTCGATGCCCTCGTTACGGAAGAGACGACCGACCTCGTACACTCGATCGATACCGCCCACCACGAGCATCTGATGAAGGGGGATTTATTGACTGAGGGAAACGTGAATTAAATAAAATGATGAAACAAATATTTTTATAAAATATTTAGGAAACTTTTTTAATGGAAGCAAATAAGATATTCAAAGATATTCAGAGAAAGGGCAGTGAAATATTAGCAAAACGAGATGGATCAAGTAAAGATAATCGTCAAAACGTCTTCTCACCTTGTGGTAGAGCTCGGGCGCGATTCTGAGGAAGAGGTCCAGCTTGAGATCGTTGTGATGGGTGACGAAGGGCTTCGCAGTGGCTCCTCCCGCGATCTGGTTCATGATCGGGGTCTCGACCTGAATATCGATTGATTGGGAGGAAGGGAGAGGGGTACGGTACCTCGAGGAATCCCATGTTGTCGAGGTATCGACGGAGGAAGGTGATCAGCTGAGATCTGACCACGAACTTGTTCTTCACTTGGGGGTTCATGATCAGGTCGAGATAGCGCTTGCGGTATCTGAATCAGTCTCGTCATCTCTCGTCTCCCTCCCTTCTCCTCACCTGGTCTCCTGATCCTTCAGTCCGAAGTGAGTGTGGGGCAGCATGTGGAGGCAGGGAGTGAGCTGCTCCGTCTCGACGGGAAGAATGGACAACTCGCCCGCCTTCGATCGAGTGGGGTGACCTGAGGAGAGAGGAGTGATGGGAGAAGAGAGGGTGGGAACTCACCTCTGAATCCGACGATGTCTCCTCTTCTCACTCTTCCATGGACAGTCGCGAAGTCGTCCTCGCCCTTGTGGTACTTCGCATTAGCGAGCACCTTCAATTTGACAGATAAATGACGGCGTATTGTATGTTAGAAAAAAATCAACGATAAATTCCCCAAGACTCCATCGACTCGGAACAATAAAGTGACATTTCAAAATGTGTTATCAGTGCTCCCCCTCCTTACCTGGAGGTTCTTTCCCTCTCCGTGGATATCGTAGAAGATCAGCTTGGCTCCGGCCTCGCGCTTCGAGAAGACACGACCTGCAATCGTGATTCTTTTACAAATGATTTCATAATTGATCTGAAAAGATCTAACAGCAAAATGAACATTCTTTTTTTAAAGTATTTATAGCACAAATTTACCAGCAACGCTGACGACGACGCTCTCGAGGACTTCCTCATTCTTCACGTCTTTGTACTTCTCGATGAAGTCCGTCAGCGAGATCGAGACGTTGAACTTGTGCGGGAACGGGTCTGAACGGACAGGATTATTGGTGTCTCAGGTGCAATTGAAGGAACTCACTCTTGCCCTCGGCACGTCTTCCCTCGATCATGCGCACTCGCATGTTGAAGTATTCCTGGGGGTCGGACGGATCCGCCTCCTTCTCCACCTGAACAATATCAAATGAAAACAAATTTTAAAGGTAGAAAATAAAACCTTAGCGCCAGCAGGAGCAGCGGCTGCCTTGGCGGCATCTTTCTCTGCTCGCTCCTTCTCCTTCTCGGCCTGCTTCTTCAGCCTCTTCTCCTCGCTGCAAATTGGTAAATATAGCCTAAACTCGGATAAGCACCGATTCGAGATTAGTGAATGCTCACTTTCTCGCTTTAGAAGCTAGTAATCGGGCTTGGAAGGAAGCGGGCCGGCCAAAAACTGCTCGCGAAACAACCCTTCCAACAGAAAGCATTCTTCTAGTGGGGGCGTAGTTACCTAAATGCGCGCAGTGAACCCTATCAGGGGCAGACCAGGGGGAGAACTCACTTCTTACTCAACTTGGCCGGTGCGTCAGACATTGTTCGGAAGCGGGATGCTTCAGTTGCCCAGACTGCAAGCTAACGTTAGATACCAGTGACACGTCAATCGACGAAGATATAAAATCGGCGAAGACGATTAAACGACGATAAATCACGGATGTATGAGAAATGATTTATCATGTACAAGGTTGAAACAATCAGCATGAGTACATACAAAGTGAGATCGGGAATGAGGAAGGTAATAATTTATTCCTCGAGAGGAGACTTTTCGAGGGGAGGTCCGCAGGGCTGCACCATACGGTTGAGCAGATTAAAGCGAGTGCGAGCACGCGACTCATTCTCCACGACGGAGATGAATGAGAGCATTCCCGGATGGCCTGTAAGAATAGTAGTAAGTCTGATGCAATACCCTGATGCAACCTTGCCAAACAAAGAGTCTTTCGAAAGGGGACTCACTCATGTTCGAAGCGTGAGTATCTCTGTGCTGGTTGGTGATCCAGTCCCAGCGATTGCAATCGGCATGCCCCGTACCCGTGTACTTCGATTGCAAGTGTTCCAATTGTGCGAGAACGTGGAAACGCTCAGTTACTTGAGCTGCCATGATCTACAATATAGTCGAGTAACAAACATGAAATATAGAGGCCCACAAGAAAGAGGTACACGATACAATCTTTAAAAATTAACCTGATTAATGAATAATCATTAAAGAACGCTTGAAACAAAATAAATTTTAAAATGCAAATTGAAATGTACGCAGTTACACGAAAGCAGTACCGTAAGATTTGATCACGCTATCACTAAATAATTTCATATTTTTTTATTTGCGCAAATATGCAAATTTTAAATTCAAATAACTTTTAAATTAAATTTTGTGAAATTAGTGCTTATAGTCAAACAAACTCAAGTTAAAATTAACACAACTATTATTCATTTTCAATAGAAAAATAGATGCAAATATTTGAAACTTCCGTTGTTTAGCAAGGCAATATGATATTTACACAATCTGCACCGTTAAAGCTCAATTATTGATTGATTGTTTGCATCTTTATTGATTTTTAATTACTATTTCCACACTTCATACACTATTGCAGCATCCATGGGATGGCTCTGAGGTTCTCGGTGGTCCGATTGGCTTCATATCTCGGGCGCAAGAAGGATTTATATCAAATATTGGAAGTCGAGTCTTCCGCGACTCAGGATGAGATCAAGAGAGCTTTCGTGAAGCTCACTGCTCGATTGCACCCTGATACACGAGGTACCGACAAGGAATCGGAGCGATTGCAATGGAGTTCGCGAAGTCTCACGGAACAGTTCATGGAGGTACGGTATTGTATATCAACTGTCCTATCATTTCTCGTCTAGGTCAAAGAAGCCTACGACGTCCTTCGAAAGCCCGAGAGGCGAAAGGAATATGATGAAGAGCGACGGCTAGCACAAGGGTTGGTGAGTTCAACTCCCCTTTCTTCGTGATCTATCGACATTTGCAGGATGGCCATTTGGTAGAGGCGACTACCGCCAGATTCGAGAAGAATACGGTCATTAATCTGCAGCGGGATCGTAACGAGATGTACACTGGACCAGGTACTCTTTTCTGTTGAGCATTTGAAATGGAAAGTGATGCAGGAAAGAAGAGGCGCGATTCAGCCTCGGGTCATTTTCGGAACCCGGAAGAGGAATACGAGAAGGAACGACAGAAGAATCGATCTCTCTACCTCATCGGTGTTCTTTTTCTCTCGGTTGTTCTCACTAATATAGGGTATGTACACTATCTTAGATCGTCTGATAATAGGAAAGTTTTGTAGTTGTCATAGTCGTTGTTGTAGATTATCTGTTACTTGTTGAGATGAATCTCTTTATCTGAACACATTCTTCGATATAATTTAGCGTCTGACGTATCCAGGTCCAGTTCTGGGAGGAGGGCAATGGTCGCACGATCCGGGCTGACCTAAATTGACCATCGCATTAGGATGAGATACGCGATACTCTCGTTTCCCGCACTTTCACTGCATATCCTCATTTCCCAATCACCAATCAATATGCTTACCAGGAGGTCCACGGGGTCCTGGAGGTCCGTGAGGTCCGGGCAATCCATCGGCTCCCTTCTCTCCAGCATCTCCAGGGGGACCGGGAGGTCCGGCCTTTCCTGGCTGACCGTCCTTGCCAGGGGGCCCGGGTGGGCCCTGGGGTCCGGGCTGTCCAGGAGGACCCGGGGGTCCAGGAGGAGCTCCATTGATGACCTTTCCAGGCTCTCCAGGGGCTCCCTTCTCTCCGATATCTCCGGGCGGACCCTGAGGTCCCGGGGGCCCTGGCGGACCGGGCAGGCCGGGGATACCGTCCTTTCCAGCGATTCCAGGATCTCCCTGGAGTCCGGGCAATCCCTTGGGTCCAGGAGGTCCGTTGGGTCCGGGAGGACCAGGCGGGCACTTCTGGCAAGGCGGTTTGGGAGGAGGTCCGGGTAGAAGGGTACCATCTCTTCCAGGAGGCCCGGGGTTGCCGGGTCTTCCTGGGGCTCCGGGTCTGCCGTCCCTGCCTGGGGGTCCAGGGGGACCAGGCGGACCGACCTGGCACTGGCAGCAACTGCCGGGTGCCTGGCCAGTCTGGCCCGTGGTCAGGGGAGCGGCATCATACGCGTTATCACGAGCCACACGATGCTTCACTGCTCCAGAGGAGACGTGCACTGAGGCCATCTGACGCCACATCTCACGAGAACGAGTCTGCAAGGAATACGGTGAGTAGAGTGATTATAACTGTAAAACCAGTGTTTCTCGTGTTTAAATCAGTTGGGAAAAGAGCTGATGTGATAAATAGAGGGATATTTTACCTTGCAGAATTCGACCTCATTCTGCATGTATGCCTGGATGGAGTGGACATGGTTGTAGACTAGGGGAAGGGCGATAATACAAGCAAGGAGAGAAACAGTGGCGAAGGTGACTGCGCAGAAGGCCGCGAATCGAAGAGAAGTCTTCTTCTTCCCCGAGGGAGATACGGGGGAGGGAAGTACCTCTCCCTTCTCGTTCATTGAGAGACACTGAGGGAATGGATGGGAGGGGCTGGATAATGATCTGAGAGAGGGGATACACCGTTAGCCACTAGATCCGGGATCGAAAGGGAGGAGAAAGAGAGAATGAAAGTGAGAGTCGCCCTTGGCTTTCTCGAGTGTGAGCACTTCACTGCCGCTGCGATAATAAGAGCTCTATACTTTTTATTGACATAATCGTATCGACAATTTAACGAATGAAGAACTGGTCGGCTTCTACTATCTAGTGCAGAGTCCCTTCTTATGCTGACGCCTTGATGCTCTTCTCTTCCAGAACCTGCAGATAGGAAAGATTAGAGATGAGTAATCCCGATTGACCCAGCTGAGTCGAGAGTGAGAATTACCAATTGAGTTCTCGAAATTAGCCCAATCTCTTACCTGCTTGTGGAACTGCTCCATTCTCGCCTCCAATTCCGGTCGGAAGTGTCGGATGAGACCCTGCAGTTTCATCAGTTATTGATTACTTCTACCGTAATCCAATCAATATCCCTCCCGTACCGTACCTGAACAGGCCAGGCGGCGGCATCTCCGAGGGCGCAGATGGTGTGTCCCTCGATCTGCTTGCTCAACTCCCAGATCATGTCGATCTCCTTCTTCTGCGCCTTTCCATCCACGAATCTCCACATCATCTTGTTCAGCCAATTGCAACCCTCACGGCACGGAGTGCACTGCAATCATCAACTATGGAGCTGGTGATCGATTGGTGTCCGCAAAATAAGGTGGATAGCTTCAATTTTTTAACGCACAGAGGAATATAACTTGCTACGCATACAATTTGTAAGAGAGTCTTTAGATTTTTTATTCACTCAATGTGTTGAGTGAATAAAAAATCTAAAAAGTAATTTGTAAATACCGTTTGATGAAGTAAAAATGGAAAAAATAGAAAACAATCTCACCTGTCCGCAGCTCTCGTGCTTGTAGAAGAGCGAGAGACGAGCGATGCATTTCACGATGTCGGTCTGCAGTGAACACCATTTAGTAACGATTTGATCTTTTCTTCCATTGAACACGACCCGATATGAGGAAAATATTCACAGATCCTTTCGATATAATTTTCTCCATGTCTAATAAACCCCTCGGAGAAAGAATCTTTCATCCCTAAAACAGACCTGCTTGTTCATGACGATAACAGCGGCGGTTCCGAGTCCAGACTGGGCCGCGACCAGTGCATCGAAGTCCATCAACACGTCATCGCAAACGTGCCTGATGATTATCAAAATTAATATTTAGATTTGAATTCGAAAAAAAGAAAAGATCGAGTAAAATATTAATTTTAAAAAATGGAGTAAATAAAAAGGAAATTCACAAACTCATAACAAATGTATTCTCGAATATATTGCGTATAAAATCAAGAGAATAAATTTGTTTAGGAGTTTCGCATTTTCCTTATAACCTACCCTATTTTCGAATGTTCAAAGAGAACTAAATCATACTTGGGCATGAGAGGGACGGATGATCCTCCGGGGATGATTGCGAGTAGATTGTCCCATCCTCCAATCACTCCTCCACAGTGTCTCTCGATCAGCTCCTTCAGGGGAACGGACATCTCCTCTTCCACCGTGCACGGATGGTTCACTTGACCGGAGATGCAGAACAACTTTAACGAGAGATAAGTTATTCATTCATCCCTCATTTATAAGCACTGCTATTTACAATAAAAGTAAGGAAATATAGCACGATAAAAAAAGCACTACAATAAACGAAGTTCCAAATGAAAGCGCACCTTGGTTCCTCTGTTTCTCTCCCTTCCGAATCCGGCGAACCACTCTCCTCCCCTTCTGCAGATGGTAGGAGCGACGGCCACAGTCTCAACGTTGGTTACGGTGGTGGGGCAACCGAAGAGACCTGAATAGAAAATAATGGACAAAATTCAAAAAATAAGAGAAATACTTATTTTAGGGCTCAAACAACGGAAATAAATATATTACCGATATCGGCGGGGAAGGGAGGCTTCAGACGGGGTTTGCCCTGCTTGCCTTCGATAGATTCGATCAGAGCCTCAAATAAAAGGAATGGAAATTGTAGAATTTTGAAATATTTTTTTAAAAATAAAATAAGTCTCACAGTCTCCTCTCCGCAGATGTATGCTCCCATTCCACGATGGACGAAGATGTCGAAGTTGTAGCCAGTTCCCAAGCAATCCTTGCCGAGGAAACCAGCCTCAATTTAGAGAAATTACTATCATGATTTGAAAAATACCATGGATTAAAGCAAAAAATACCAACCTTGTAAGCCTCATGGATGGCCTCCTGAAGGATGACGGCCTCGTTGTAGAACTCTCCACGGATGTAGATGTACGCGGCACGAGCACCCATCGCCACTCCTGCAAATTAATTTCGATAATACTGACATTGTTTTAATTATAAAATAATTAAACAAAAAAGTAAAATACATACCAGCGATGAGGCAACCCTCGATGAGCTTGTGGGGGTCGTGTCTCATGATCTCACGATCCTTGCACGTTCCCGGTTCTCCCTCGTCAGCATTCACCACGAGGTACTTCGGGCTGGAAATTAAATTAGTCAATTATAATAGATTGATCCAATTATTGTGTACGTGAAAAGATGCCTCATTGAAACAAAGGCAAAATATAATGAACGTAAAGAAACGTACCGTCCATCGAAGGGCTTTTTCATGAATCCCCACTTCATTCCAGAAGGGAATCCGGCACCTCCACGACCACGAAGGCCGGAGGTGGACATCTCCTTCAGAATCCAGTCCTGTCCCTTCAGAATGATCTCCTTCGTCTTGTGCCTGAATCATCTAATGAGTAAGAATGTGAATTCGTTGGATTCATCATTAGAAGGAAACTGACCAGTCTCCTCTCTGCATGGCTCCCTTCAGACGGTAGTCGTGACGACCGTACAAGTTGGTGAAGATGCGGTCCTCATCCTTGAGATTACCGTACGAGGTCTTCTCCGGCTTCTTCTCAGCAGCCGCCGCACTCAGCGAGCGGAATGCGGTGGGAGTTCCGTTCTTCTGCAGAAGTCGTGCCGCCAGTTGGCTCATACCC
The DNA here is from genome assembly GCA_900490775.1 of Pristionchus maxplancki. Lineage (NCBI taxonomy): Eukaryota > Metazoa > Nematoda > Chromadorea > Rhabditida > Neodiplogasteridae > Pristionchus > Pristionchus maxplancki. The sequence goes on along the minus strand of LS591075.1, from coordinate 104,387 downwards.
GATGCCATTTCGACTGGCCGGCTTACTCCCAACTGCAATATGAACTTGAGGGGGATATCCACGAAAACAACAGTTGATGACCAGAAGAAAACATGTGACAGAATGATATTTCGAGGAAAAGAGGAACGAACCAGGCCATGCCAATTGAATGACTATTCAGCCTAGGGCGATACTACATTATAATAGAAACAAAAATCAATCAAGAAAATCGATAATCTAATAATCAAAAAAATTTGTCGCGAAAGTTTTAGCGATTTTACTTACAGTATTAGCGCGTCAATTCGCGGGGCTTGTCGCTGTGGGAATTTCAAATGTACGATATTTTAGGGTGCTATGGTTACTTAATTTTAGGAGTTCGCGCGCGTTTTTGTATTTGATTTAGTCGATGTTTGGTGCTGTATTGTTGTTTCATATGTGCTAGACTACCTCTAGTACACCTTAATGCATGAATAAGACGTGAAATCTCAGCCCAAATTTCGTCTTCTGTTGAAATCTGGGCGTCCTAAGCAGTGTATTGATCGTTTCGAAATATTGTGAATCACGCGTTAGCACGCTTAACTAGGTTGTTGTTATTTAACCAATGAAATGCCCTTTTATCATCCATGTCGTCTCGCATCTATTTACACCCGTTTCCATAGTTTTACACTCCATTTACCCTCTCTGCGTCTGCGAATTGATTTCGCTCTCTCGCCAGAAACGTCACAAATTCCTCCCTTTTGCATCCCATTACTTTCGGGCATATTCGCCTGAATCATGTCAACAGTTCGTAAATGAGTGCGTGCAAACGCCAGTTCGTCTATTTTGAGCTTTCTCGTCTCTCAATCAATACGAAGACGACTCTATCCAAGGCTTCTCTCTCTCATCTCAAATCTCTCACACCTCCCTCCATAATCGTTTGATGTTGCGCGTGTTATTTTCATGTTAGTTTTAAGTAAATCCTCAATCCCGTGCTATTTCAGCGTGAATAATGTCCATCGCTACCGAAGAGGGAGGAGGAGACGAGTCTCTCTACCCCATCGCCGGTAGACTATTACTTATTCTTTTCACTAATTAATACGATGTAATTAATTGTATTAACTTAATTATTTAAGTGCTGATCGACGAGCTTCGTAACGAAGACGTGCAACTCCGTCTGAACTCGATCCGCAAGCTCTCCTCCATCGCTCTCGCCCTTGGAGTGGAGAGAACTAGGAATGAGCTCATCCAGTTCCTCACTGGTAAGATATTTTATCATTTAAATAATATTTAATAATTTAATATTCAGACACGATCTACGACGAGGACGAAGTGCTGCTCGTTCTGGCTGAGCAGCTGGGCAACTTCACCCCTCTAGTAAGCGCCAGTTCTTTCCTTTCAAGTTCAAAATAACTAATTCCTGAATTTGTCATATTTACTGATGTTGAACTACCTTTCCTCTTCTCATTGTCTCATACTTCACAATCATTCATTCCTATTGTAAGAAGTGCATCCAAACATTTCAAGCTCCTTTATATATATTTTTATATTCTCATTCTCGAGAAGTAGCCAGATATTCCTCTTCTTTCTCATATTTCCTTCTATTGACTTCTCCTTGAAAACAGGCGATGTTAGATCCGTTAATCGCCTACTTCCATCATTAATTCCCATCTTTTCAGGTGGGCGGTCCCGACTTCGTGCACTGTCTGCTTCCCCCTCTGGAGAATCTGGCGACGGTGGAGGAGACAGTGGTGAGGGACAAGGCAGTGGAGAGTCTGAGGAAGATCGCCGACAAGCACTCCGTCGCCGCCCTCGAGGAGCATTTCGTGCCCATGCTCAAGAGACTCGCCACTGGTATCTTTCCCCTCCTCTTTGTTTGATCGTGTGTGGTGCATGTACGCTTTGCCGTCTTTTTCGAATTCAGTGAAGCGTAAAAAAAAGAAAAATAATAATAAAGTAATGGTGAAACATACAGGCGACTGGTTCACGTCTCGCACCTCCGCCTCTGGCCTCTTCTCGGTGGCGTACCCGCGTGTGAGTCCCGCCATCAAGGCAGAGCTCAGAAGGTGGGTGGTACAATGTGAAGCATAATTCCACCAGGTTTAGAAAATATTTATCTGAGGAACGCCGAATTAATATGACTCATTGTTGGCTCATCCGAGATGGGTAATCGGTGGGCGAAGGAGCGAATGGGTCGATGTTTCAGCATGTTCCGCACGCTCACTCGTGACGACACGCCCATGGTGAGAAGAGCCGCAGCCTCCAAGCTGGGAGAGTTCGCCAAGGTTTGGAAATGCATTTTTTTGAAAATCAGACACAAATTTGCATTTTTGGACTATTTTTGTATGTGAAAGACGGGCTCGAAAGACTTAATTGTACACGTCATATCCATGTTTCTGCAGGTCTTCGAGAAGGACTTCCTCGTCGACGAACTCCACCAGATGTTCATCGATCTGGCCGTCGATGAGCAGGTACAGTTTCTCTTTTTTCCCTGATTCTCGATCGATAACTGACTTTTCATCCCTTGAGGACTCGGTTCGTCTGCTGGCGGTGGAGGCGTGCGTCTCCATTGCTTCTCTCGTCTCGGAGGAGCAACGAACGGAGCTGGTGAAGCCATCGATGCTCGCCCTCATCGAGGACAAGAGCTGGAGGGTCAGATACATGGTCGCCGATCGATTCACCGAGCTGCAGCAGGTGAGGAGACAGAAAATCAAATGAGATGGAAAGAAAAATTGAAGCAAAGATATCTGGTCGGGAATAGTTTGTATCGGATACGTTTTGAAGCGGGAAATTTGCGTGAAGTCGAGCACGTGAACAATACGTGCATTCTAATTGAAATTATGAATGAATTGCGAGGAGTTGAGAAATAGCACAAACAATAATGTAATCCTCTTCCTATCATTAATCCCTTCTCTTAAAATTCCTGCTTCCTCATAGGGAACTAGCGCGTGAATGGAACCTTATTATTTTCGCATTAATTATAATTATTACAATCCCTCCCTCCTCCTCAGGCGGTGGGCGAGAAGATGACGCAGGAGGAGCTGCTGCCTGCCTTCTCCAACCTCCTCAAGGACAACGAGGGAGAAGTGCGATCCGCCGCCGCCACCAAGATTGCCAGTGAGTGAAACAGCAAATTGACAGTGAATATTTGACGAAAAAAAGCATGAATCACTCCAATTTTTCGAGCATCGTCATTCAATTATTCCTGACAAATTGAGGACAAGTGAAACATAATTGAGAATTGGGACAAAGTGATGTCTGCAGAGTTCTGCGAGTCCCTGCCTCTGGCGACTCGCGAGCAGTCGATCATCAACACGCTCCTTCCCGTCATCAAGGAGCTCGTCAACGACCCCAACCAGGTGAGGAGGGTTTTCAGGAACACAATATATTTTTAATACTGGAAATGAGTTTTTGTTGACAAAGGAAAGGGGTGTGAATAGATTTCACAAATGGGCGTTATTCTCACAGTGGAAATAGTACCGTAAAACCAACGGTACAATAACTCCCACCATGTGTTTTTAGTCGTCAAAAATTGTCTACCATGTGTTTTTTTGACGAAAAAATGTCAAAATTCTCCCACCATGTGGTTTTTGGTTCGAATTTTCAACAAACCATGTGTTTTTAGAACGTCCCTATATTTGGTATTTCAACTCTGGTTATTCTGGAAGTGGGTTTTTTTTGTTTTGAAATAGAATAGGCGGATTTAGATTTTACCAGTTGATTTTAGCCTGGCATGTGAGAGTGGACTGTTTTTCGGCCTAACAATAACGCGGATAGGTGTATTTTTTCACACATAGGCTTTTTCACACTTCGTTATGATTTGACTTTGGGTTTCACAGACGGGTTCTAGTAGTGAATGGTTTACATCAATGATTCTCTCGCGACCTGCTTTTTCAATAAACCAAAAACATTTGTTTCTAATCAAGAATAAATCAATGTCTTATTCAGCACGTGAAGTCGGAGCTGGCCTCTGTGATCATGGGTCTGGCTCCGATGGTGGGCAAGGACAACACTATCACCCATCTCCTACCCATCTACATGACCCTCCTGAAGGACAACACTGCCGAAGTCAGACTCAACATCATCTCCTCCCTCGATAAGGTGAGTGGAGGGAGGGAAGGGAGAGGCGGGGAGATTTAAACAGCAAGATGTGTACCGTTTGACGAAAGTTTGCGACGAAATAATTAATCGATCGTAGGAAATTTTATGTTTCGTGTTTCACTTTTTGCATAACTTGAGCTAGTGAGAACATTGGTGATCAAAAAAGCTCTTGTAGGAGAAAAATATAAATTTTATGAAATTCGAAATATTTTTTCGTGCTTCACTAAAGATATACTATAATTTGAATTCGTGAGGAAAGCGATTATAAAATAACTCGTTTAGTGCTCACTTTTATTAAATTAATTTGTTCAAATAATCAATTGATAATTGATCAGGTGAACGACGTGATCGGAGCGGCGCAGCTGACGCAGTCGCTGCTGCCTGCGATCGTCGACCTCGCAGAGGACGGAAAGTGGAGAGTGAGGTGAGGAGGGGAGGGGAGGAAGAGACTAGGCGGATCCCTGCTACAATTACTTATGAAAGTGACGCATTTTTGTGCCGAAGTTGATTAATGGGCGGTATGAAGACTCTATGTATTTTCAATTAAGCAGTTGTTATTGGGTTTCGATTGTGCTAAATAAGCCTCGTTTCAGACTGGCGATCGTGCAATTCATGCCGTTGCTGGCTGCTCAACTCGGGCAGGAATTCTTCGATGAGAAACTACTCTCGCTCTGCCTCAACTGGCTCACCGACCATGGTGAGTGGGAAACCTGACTGATACATGGTACACTGGGGAGATATTGCTAATTGGTCTATCGTGTTTAGAAAAATAAATACACCAAAATACTTGGCACTTCCATGTTTAATTATGTAAATATGTCATCTAGAATCGTATCAAAAATGATAACAGCTCGATTTCGCTTAAAGAACAAAATACACAAACATCCCTGCGCACATGACTCTTTCAAGTTTCACTGGGGAAATGCATAATTTGACCTGGTTCCAGTGTTTTGCCCCCATTACTAACTCCCTCTCTTTCCTCCAGTGTACGCGATTCGCGAGGCCTCGACGGGAATCCTCAAAGAGCTGACACTCAAGTTCGGCGGCGAATGGGCAGCCAAGAACCTGATCCCCAAGGCATCCACGCTCGCCAAGGACACCAACTACCTCCACAGGTACTGTAGCGCCTTAGTTATCGATTGAGGATTACTGTAGATCTGTTTACGGTATCGAATGGAAATCCTTCCAGGATGACGTGTCTCTTCTGCGCGGCGACCCTCAGCGAGGCTCTCTCCAAGGAGCAGGTGGTCCGCGACATCATGCCCATCATCAAGGATGTGAGTTACTGTAGGATACGGTAGAGGCTGGAGTACGGTATCTAATCGTATCGATTCTCAGCTCTCGGAGGACCACGTGCCGAACGTGCGATTCAACGTGGCTAAGAGCCTGGCTCGCATCGCGAAGAACGTCCCCGCCCCGTGAGTTTGATGATTCGACATTCATCCTTTGATTCCATGACTGATTTTCATGCATCGGATTTTCCGTTTCAGCCATCCTTCTTGCACTCTAAGATTTTGAATTTTTCTGATTAAATACTTTCATCCAGTAATATCGTAACATTTAATGGAACCGATGGGAACCGATGTTTATGGGAGTGTGTCGTATATAGGAAGTGATGATATGGGATGTGAGGGTAAATTTATTGATCCCGTTCCTTTGCAGCTTCCAACAATCGGACATCAAGCCGATGCTGGGCAAGCTGTGCGGAGATGCCGACTTCGACGTGCGCTACTTTGCAGATGAGACGAAGACAGGTACGAGTACCAGATAGGAATTTAGAGAAACACACAATAACCTTGTGACTGAAAGTATTTTTCGGAGATAGGGTCAAAAGGGCTGAAACAGACCACTTTGAAGGATGTGAAAAATACAATTACAATAATCACTTGATGTTTCGATGACACGAGTGTTTGGCCCATGGATAGAAAAAAATGTCCGAAAGGCGATTGCTAACTCCCTGTAAGCTATTCAATCTACTTCCTTTCAGTGCTCGCCTTCTAATAAGTGACTCGTCCTTCATCTCAATTTGATTCATCCTTCATTCATCTTTACTTCGTTTCTTCCGGTTGTCTATCGATCGATCCTTGATCTTTGATCTTTCTTCTCCAACAATTACTTTACCCCCACCCTCTTCCTTCATTCTGACAGAAAAGTAATTGATTAGATCTGTAAGTGTACACGTTTTGTCTCCATCTGAAGTATGCATATTCGAAAGACTTCCAGCCCCCGATTACTAAATACTCCCTTTATATAATATTTATCTCACCGATTATGTAGACTGGCCATTCGATAAAGACTATCATTACAACGGTGTTCGGTGCTTGGTTGAAATGGGGGTTTGCTTGTCCGGGAAAAGTTGGAATTCAAATGCGATTTGACTATCTTCTCATTTCATTCGCCCTATTGTGTTCAGTCTAATCTCGTTTTCCTCCCTCCCTTTCATATTCGCCTCTTTCCCTTGTAGCGAGCGGTCGCCATGGGAGCCGATGACGAGTGAGTATATCGACTATTCTCTCCGTGATCTACCGTACCTACCGTACCCCATTCCACCGTATTGCAGCGGGAAGACTGATGGGACGGGCGCCTCTACGGGCGGAATTGCGATGCCAGAGGAGGACTTCGCAGATTCCCTCTCGATTGGAATGTTCGCCGCGACGATCAATGCTACGTGAGTTACAGTACCCTTCCGTACCCTGATGTCGATCGATAGTACCATATCCCTACCGTACCCTTCCAGGTACTCGTTCGACAAGGAGCAGAAGCAGTGCACGTTTGTGGGAACGAGAAGGAGCGATAAGCTGACAGTCGCGTGAGTACTGTAGCCTACCGTAATCTACAGTCTCTTCTAATCCATATCGATACAGTAACCCGATTGCAGGCTCAATTTGGAGAAGACGAGTGAGGATCCGACCAAGTGGAAGCTGAGGGTGAGATGATGAATTATCTGTGTATTTTCGAAACTCTTTCGCCCTGTGATTCATCTAGGTCTTCTCATTTGTAGCAAGAGGCGTTCATCTCTGATCTCCTCTCCCACGACGATCGATCGCTCTCCAATTTCCTCCACACAGCCCTTGACTATGTGAACTACCGTATCCGCTACAGTATCTTCAATCAATCGATAATCAGGCCTGTCACGAACCGTGGTTGTTCACTGCGAGCATGGGCTTTGCCGAGACGCTGCCCGCCATGATCGAGTCAATGAAGGAGAAGGAGGAACTCGAGTACGGTAGATTGGAGAGGGGTACGGTAATTACGGTATTGCAGTCGAGCGACGATTCTGAAGGCCGCGACGCACATGTATCTGGGCATTGAGGGACTGCATCGGGCCAAGATCATCCATGGGAATATTCGGGTGAGGAGGGGAAAACGGCTAACTGATTGGAACTATTTGTTTTTCCTACTTCTATTGCGCAGGAATTGATCTATCAGTGATAAGCAGAAGTTGCTTCAAATCGAGCTTATCAAGTCATTCCAATCGATCGATGGATAATCTCTTCAGCCGGAGAACTTCGTGGTGGGATCCCGTCACAACAACCGCAAGATCATGCTCATGGACTTTTCGTGTTCAACGGGAATGTCGACGGAGTTTCCACGGTGAGAATTCAATTGTGCCCTTTTAATGGGTCGGATTTGGCTTCCGACCTGTAGAGACCTGATGAAGTTGGCCTAACAGTTGAAGATGCTTGACAGTAGTTGAAGGGATTCCAACAATATCCTTCCCAGTCCCCAGCAACTCACTGATCTCACGTACGCATCGCGCGCCCGCCAGAGGGAATTCGAGCCGACGAGAAAGGACGATCTGGAGAGTTGGATGTACTGTGTGAGTACCGTAACCTACCGTAACCATACCATTACCAGTTCTCGATAGTTCTTACCGTATCCTACCGTAACCTCAGGTGATGGAGATGTACGCGAAGGAGCTGGTTCCGTGGACGGATGAGAAGACGGTGGACAAGTCTTCCTCCGCCTATCTCACCAATATGCTCAAGCTCAAGAGGGCATTCTGCACTGGAAAGAGTGAGTATACTGTAGTAAAAATTACGGTAATAATCGGTACTACAGTACCCTTGCAGTGTGGAAGAGCATGCAGCACGTAGTGCCCGATGAGTTCAAGCGGATCATCGAGGCCACGCGGGTACCTACCGTAACCTGATATCGATTGATAGGTACCGTATTCCAGAAAGTGAGACGGTACCACACTCCCGACTACAGTCTGACCTGGCATCTGCTTGTGACGGCGTGCATTCGATACGAAGTCGAACCATTCGCCTACTTCTCTTGGAATCGAGGAAATACGGTATCGATCTGATCTTTGATCTCTGCTAATCGATAATCACAGGGCAACCCGGTGGTCCACAGCAAGTACCAGACTGCTCCAGTAACTCTGCAGTTCGCAGATTTCGATTAAAGAGTACCAGCTCTACACCCACGCCCCCTATTTTCCGGATTCCATGTAATCGTAATGTAGTGGATAAACAGTTCTGGTATTCGTGCATTCTCGAACAATGTGCAAACATCTGGATAAGAATTGCATGAAAATAATATTTATCATGTGTATCACAAATTTGACAATGAATAACCGTCTTAGTTACAGTCGAATGCTAAAGACGATTCCCGTAATATTACTAGGTAGGTCACAGTACCGCTCAATCGATATTCCAGCCGTAGTTGGGCTGTCGTCGCTGTCTCGTCGATTCTTCCATTGCTCGACGAATCTGCAATGATCGTTGTTGAGGACATGTAATCACAACCTAAATTTGTTATCGAGCGAGCTATCGAAAATACAGATTTTGGTTATTGCTCAACAAATTCTAGGATGTCTTGTTCGATCATTGTTCCTCAGTCACTTGTCATTAATTAACCTATCTCACCTGTTCTTCCTCACTCAATCCTCCAGTGTATCTCTCGTAGTTGTTTCCTCCTCTTCTATCCTCTCGTCCATCTCCCCAAGTCCGCCCTTCTCCCTCGTACGGCGGAGCAGATGCGCTACTGTAGCCTGTAGAGAAATAATAATTGCTCAGCCCTTCAGAAAATTTAAAAAAAAATTAGCAATTGTTTTTAGCCAGTTTCACAAATTACACATTTCAAGACCAAATCGGGCTTATTTCTTCAAAAATATTGTAGCCAACAAACTTAATTGAATAATTTTTGTTCTGTTTTGATGTCTCACCTCTCTGCCTCGTCTCCCTCCACTCTCCTCCTCTTCCTCCTCCGATCACTCCTTCCACCACACTCGCCACTCCATCCACAATCCATCTGAGTGGTCCCATCGTGTACAGAAGACCAGCCAGAATGCCCGCCAGATGACCAACGAAGGAGGCATTCGGGGAGAGAATCTGCAATTATACATTTTTACACACCATCGTCAGATCGAGATGATTTTTCGAAAGGGAGTTCCCGTGATTTTTCGGTTTAAGAACTGGATAAATGGGATTTCACTAAAAACATTTTCCCGTTCTCGAAGTTTTCAAGCATCATCAGATGCTAATAATTCTTCCCCTTCCCCCTCACCTGAATGAGCACCAGCTCAGCCCAGCACGCGTATCGCGAGGGCACGGGCAGCCATCCCATCAGCCAGACGTCCTCGGGGGTGTACGTGGACGAGAGCACTTTGAGTGCGAAGATCACGCCTGGCAGAAGAATGGAATTGAAAAAAATCCCTTTCGTTCGCGTAATCTTTGATCTCTGGTATTGTAGACACCTGTGCCCCGCAAGGAGCCACTGCTGAGTTATATTACAGGGCGAGTATTTGACCTCTGACACTTTTAAAAAATCAGCTCATAAAAATAGCTCTCATGTTCTTGTCATTTCTTACACTGCATAAACCATGTGCACTCAAGTGTCAATGAGGTGCATTGTATTTATCAGAATACTGGCAAGTGAGAGTGAGAACAAACAGAGACAAAGGGGTGGAAATGAGGCGAAAAGCTCGGTTGGTAATTCTGAGAATCTTGGTTCTGAATGATCGAATAGCAGGTAGATTATTGCTGCAGAGAGTACTGTGGGCGGGATTATGAGGCAGTCTGAATCAATTGACTGAGAGTGACACACGATTAAAGACAACGGAAAGACCGGGAGAATAACTGTACATGAAAATGGCGCCTACTACAAATCACTCGAGTTCCTACTGGCTTTTTATTCTCCATGTTTTCTATATGAACGAGAATATTCACTCTACTCTTCCTGGGGCAACACTAGTAATTCAGCAGCAGTCTGCATGGCTAGAGTCAGTCTGGCTAGCGACTCTGAAATGGTCTCTAGCAGAGATTCCTTCTCGGATAGATCAGTCGTCGACCAGTCGTGAGCAGTCTCCCAAATAAGAGCGAACGGAGTTCGAGCTGTCGCGATTCTGCAGATAAATCAGTAGTAAAATTGACTGTCTGCAAATTGACTGAAATGGCTCCCATCACTCACTTCGACGGAGAGAACACAAGATGTTTGTGAAGAGGCGACGAGAATGCCTCTCGATCCAGGAATACTCTCTCCAGTCGCATCAATCGATCGTTGATCGCATTCAACGTCGTTACACTGACTCCCTTTGACGATGATGTTATCTCCTGCATTCGATCGATTCTCTTTGGAAAAGCAAAGGCTAACAATCACCTTGGCCTTCTCATCGATGGTCTCGGCTGCTTCTCTGAACTTAGAAGATGCAGTGATGAGTGCTCGGAAACGGAGATCGTAGTTTGAGAGATATTTGGGCACGTCTAGATGGTCGAGCTTCGCATGGAGGAGGGTTAGCCATTGGGAAAGAGTCTGTGCATAGTCCGCAGCGGAGAATGGGATTACCTGAACGAATTACGAATGTCTTGTAGACAGTTCGACATAATTGCGCTATGACACTCTACTCACCACATGGTTAGCCAGCCTGATCGTTGCTTCCGTCACGAATCGTGCGACAGTAGCCAGAGCAGCTCCATCACTCGACACAAATCTCTCCACTGTCCAAGGAACTTCATGCATCGAGTGGTAGAGAGGATATGAGGATCGGCCTTTGGCTGTCATCTTGATGTCCACTGAGGGTACGCCCGCAAGAGAGATGAAGCGCTGAGTTACGCAATGATAGTTTCGAAACAGCACTCCTGTCCTACCTGATGGTCAGAAGCTCCTCCTGGCAATCCGATATGGGGTAGGTTTCTATCTCCATCTATCGGACTCCTGCCTCCATGGTACTTCCATGAATCAAGGAGGGTCAGTCGTCCATTATCTCGCTCCAACTCATCATTTTGTTCTACTCTGAATTGATTCTCTTGGATACATTGAACCTTTCATCTCATTCTCACTTCTGGGCTGCTTCACTGAGTACTCGATAGAGGAGAGGTACTGCTTTCACTTGCAGAGAAGCGTTCCCCGCCACATGATCCACGTTGATCATGGCCACTGCCCTAGCATCTAGTATCTTTCCCATCTCCTCGATCCATTCAGATGATCCTATCAGTCCGAACTCCTCCGCGTCCCAATGGCAGAAGACGATGGATCGACGGGGAGGAGAGAGATTTCTGCTTTCAGAGAGCACGCGGGCCACCTCAAACCGAATAGTTTCAAGTTATCATGGAATCTCAGCAACTGCAGTATTGAATAAATGTTATTGCAACCAACCTCCAGCTGTGCCGCAGTTCCCGTCGCGGGATCGATGGCTCCCTTCACCCACGCATCCACGTGGTTGCCCACCAACACCCATCTATCGGGTTCTACCACTCCTTGCATCGTCGCGACCATGTTCCTTATGGGTCTACGCGTGAGATGGGAGTGCACTGATAGACGGAATCGTCTCGAGCCACTCAACCGATAGTCAGCAGAAAGGCCACCTTGCCAACGATGCTCCTGTAATCAATTCGCTCTTCCTCACTCAGCCGTTTATAACCATTCATCTATAAGTTGCCAACTCTACACACCTTTGACAGTGTCCCATCCAGCAGTCTCATTAATCTAGCTGCTACATCTGATCCCACAGGAGTTGCGGGTATTCTAGGCAGGGCGCCCGTTCTCCTCAATTTCTTCGTGCTCTGGCGAGGAACGAAAGGAAGCGAGGGCATGGAGGGTGTCTCGGGATCGCCCACCGACCGAAGGAGACCTCCTCGTTGCACGTCGTCTCCGGGTAGAGACATGTCCGTGGGGAACGACTGAATGAGGAGATTGGATGAGATAGAGAAGGCGAAGGATGCACATCAAATTCGCATTCAACCTCTCCGTTTACGTACATTATTTCCTGATGGCGGCCCTGACAGTTGTGGATCGGAGAATAGAACAACTCCAATCGCCCCTCTGCTCTCTGCCTCGGCAATCTTGACGGCTCTCGAAACGCCGCCGAATCGCATTAGCACTATCTTTCCTTTCACGTCGATCTTCATCTAGAAGTGGAACATTCTCTCCCTTCTTTGAACAATTTCTCTCACGTTCTTGAGCATCTCGAAGTCAGCACTTCTTCCATAATTGGCATAGACAATCGCTCCTTCGACAGTTCCATTGGCCGAGTAGGCAGACCACCAGACACCGCTACGCGAATCAGATTCCTGCACTGACTTTTCACTTTGTTCTTATTTTATGTAGTTCTCACCTGACTCCTCAACTCCTTTGGACCTTTCGGCCTTCCGAATCCTTCACTGACTGCCAGCCAATCGCCACTCTCATCATCAAGCACCTCAATGGTGTTCGGCCGAGTGTAATTGGGATAGGATAGGAGGACGGAGTATTCGAAGAAGCGAACGCTGTAGCCCCAGCCAGAGTACTGCAATACTTACAAAGTCGATCAATTCAATAGACCCTACTTTGACACTGACGCTGCAGATAATATAAAGACTAACCAGTTTTCCCAGTTCGTCGAGAAGCTTATCGTTTTCAGCCGTTCCCGCTACATGGACATCTTTGGCCAGCCATTTTATAGAATCTAGTATTCGTGCTCCCGAGATTCCCTGCTGCAACTTGCGGCCGAGTAGATCGATCTGCAGGGACAAGCCTTTTGCACAGCCATTGTCAGGATAACCAACCCTCTTTGTCTCCTCCCACACTTGAATCCTGTATGGATCGACCGGAGGCGGGAGGGGTGTTCGGATGAGAAGAAGGAGAAAGACCGTGAGAAGAGCACCGAATGAGATCAGAAGGGATGAAAGAGCGAGGGGCCAAGAGGTACTGACAATGAGGTATCATCATCTCAGATCAAAAATTCATCATCATCATAACTTTCGGCATAGAAAAAAAACTTACTTATTTCTGCCAACCAGACTCGATTTACTATCCGTGAGATACACAGCGGACTCCTTTCTCCACGAGGTGGGAGTTCCTTCGAGTAACTCGACGGAAGAAGACGACATTGACGAGAGGAAGAGGATCAGTTTCGTCGTTCACTCTCCTCCATTAGAGATCTGCAAGAGAGAACATCCAGTCACATCTCGGCTTACTCGATGATATCGCGATTCGAATACAATGAGAAGCGGAAGCAATACGAGCTATAGATCAACGACGGTACACTGCTCTACTCTTCACTACAACCAACGATCTCTCAAGCACATCTCTCAGATCCTTCTGGGATTCACGCTTTCTCAGTTCACAAGTGGTTGACTGATCCCAGGATAGAGAGGTTACAGAGATGGATAACGTGTCAAATAATCTCCCCCCCCCACCCCTAGGCGCGAGAATGGAAGGAGGGAGATCAAGCACAATGTTGTGTGCACTCCAATAGAAATGACGACTGAGAGGGCGAGAAATACTCAAAAAGGAAGGGGGAGGGATAAGGGGGAAGAAATTGTCCAGGGTGGGCATTCAAAGAACCTTTTGAAAGGACAAAAAAGGAGAAGGAAAGGCGAAGAAAACCCTGGCATCGAAGTATCATCTGGGAGTGGGGGCAAGTTAGCGAGATTACGGGAATTATGATTGTTTTTGGAGTGGACGAGGAGAGAGGGGAATAGAGCTGTCACCTACTGGTTGAGTAGTAGAGTTGTAGATGGGATGGAGATAGGTTGGAGGGAGGAGTGATCAGTCAATGGAGATGGACAATACTGATAGAGGGATGGACAGAAGGTCGGCCATTAGATTCGCTGATTAGTCCGGAAGTGAGGAGGATTACTAAGGAATATGAGGGAGTGAAGGACAGTGACATCATAATTATCCCCACAAAAAGGCAGTAGCCGAAAGATGAGACAGTTCGGCGCTGCTGAGAAATTATTAGATTGAGGTCGCAAAAAGGGGACAGATTCAATGATCTACCGTTGATTGAACCCACAGAGGTCACATCTTTTCCCCTTCAAATGTAATTGAAGTTGAGACAATCCGAGTGGAGATTTTCGAAGCGAGAGTGAGAGGGAGAGAGGTGGAATCTCGATGAGATGAGACAACGAGACCAGTCAGCCGAAGGGAGTAATAGGATCACCACCCTCACAGATATCTCGCTTCTTCTTCCCCCTTTGTAGTACTTTCCCATTCCACTATCACAGCCAATCAACGGGGCGACCACAAACAAAGACCAGACCATTCCGGATTACCACTTCTCTAATCTGATTAGCCTCTTCATGGATGTACCGAAAAGAACTGTCACCTGTCTCAACCCTTCTCATCTCCCCCTCCCCCCTCTCATTCCCTCATTTTCTTCTCCCCTGCAGTGAATCCATTCCACGCTATGAGAATGGGTTTCCTCATTAGACTACCGATTCAAGGGAGGGGGAGGGGAATAGAGGGGCGGGAAGGTGAGCGAATCCCCTTAGGTCGATTACTTCGAGAGAGAGAGAGATTGGAACGGGAAAGGTGCGAATTAGATCGAATTCCTACCAATCGAATGAAACCAGCCTAGACTACCTTCTCAGATAGGATGACCAGACGACTACTCAGGTGGGAAGAAGATCAACAATGGACTATGAGAATCTCCCCTTCCTTCCTCTCCTCTTTCCGATCTGCTATGCAGAGGAAGCAAAGGGAAGAGAGAGGATGCATGAACACCCCAGACTGAATGGGAGTACTGGAAGAGAGAAAGACGGAAGAAGATACATGGGTATACCTTAAGGACCAAGAGTGTTACGTAACACAGAAGAAAACAAAGAACAGTGCATCACCTCGAGATATTTCCGAGGTTCACATCGTTCAAATAAGATAAACAGAGCAAAAAAAGAGCCCCACATCCAGATTCGTAGCCCATCCTGCGAAACCATGTGATTGGCAAATAACGCATGCAGAAGAACCGTTTTGCTAGAGGGGTCGGCCGAACAAAGACCAACTAAGCCCCTCAGTGAGGTATTATCTTGCAGTTGGAATGGAGGGAACGTCGCAATTGTCAATGAAAGGGATATAAAGCTGCCGAGTCTTCTCAAGTTGCCTCCTCCCCTCTTCTCTCATCAAATATTCCCAGCAACAATGAGGGCAAAAAGTAGATGGGGCGCTTCCTGAAGAGACTCAAAGGGCAGAAAAAATAGAGAGATGAGAGGGAGGAAAGGAAGAGATCAGCCTGATACGGATGAAAACTGCGAGGAATGATAGATGAGGATACGCGGGAGACTGGGAGGTCTACAAATCTCGAAACTCTCGCCAGTTATGGCTACAATTGGATTGGCTTATCTGCAGGGGTGGGGGAAACGGAGGAAGAAAATAAGGAGACGTGAAGATGAGAGGAGGGAAGAAGGCGATTGTTTGGAAGTGCGAGTAGGGGATTGGAGGGGGAAGGAAGACGATCATTTTGAGATGCGTGTAATGGAGTGCGAAAGGAAGGTGAGAGGAGAGGAGAGAATCCCCTTATAGGGCGGAAAGATACATTGTTATTGACAGGTGTGTTCACACCTCATTCGGAGAGGTGACCAAGTTTAGGGAGAAAGATCAGGCTGAAGATAGACTCATGATTGATGCTTCCCCACTGTGACCTGTCTAGTGAAAGTGAGTGAGAGGCATCCAGTGAACACTCGAGGGCCATCCATCAAAGTAGTTGAGTAGCCGAAAGAAGGAGTCAAACGGGAGAGAAGAGAGAAGAACAACTCAATTGAGACACAAATTCCTGCCTTGATCAAGCGTTCAAACGAAGAAAGAAACGGGAAGTCTTCTGATAGGATTAAATGGGAGAGGAGAGGAGAGGGGTTGATCAAGAGAAAGAATAGCAATTCGTCTTTGAGAAGAAGGGATGATTGGATGATGGATAGAAAAGAGGAGGAAGGAGTTGAAGAATCTCTCTAGGGGCAGAAAAGAGGACCGAGTTATCATGACGAACTATGAACCAGTGGAAGGAGAGAGAGGGAAGAAATGCGGGAGAGACGAGGGGAGAAGCTGAAGAATCCCTCTCCCCATCCTCCTTCGGTTCTGGAGAATAGTGCAAACAAGTGGCAGAAAGTTGAACAGACGGGGAAAGAAAAGACGTCGCCCGAAGGCAGAAAAGGCGGAAGAAACTATCGAGATCCCGCGTGATCTACCTTATTTTGGAATTATTAAATACCGTTATCTGCAAAGAGAACCTTGATAGCAACTGCGGTTAAGTGAAAGAGCGGAAATTCCGGGTAAAAATCAAGGAATGACCTCATTTAATTCAGCAGTTCAGGCAAAGGTGTGATTGTCAAGCCTCAAAGAACGGCCCGCTAACTACTCACTGGATAGAGCACCTGGGGGACAGGAAAGAGGGAGGAGGAGGAGACACTAACAACCATACCCTCTAAATGCTCCGACCTTGCTTCTCTCTACAAAGAGACTCGAATAACTGAGCGAGACAGTCTATTCTAGGCCGTTCCCCCTTCTGAATAGAAGGGGACACTCAATATGGGTGCTGCCCCTTCTCTCAGTCTCTAACAATATTACAATTATGAATAATCTAGGGTAACCCTTTAGGTGGACAGACATTCGGACTGGCGGGTTTCCTGGATCGTTTCTTGATCGAAAACGTCAGCGTTTTCTCATGCGATGAGCGACAGAAATGGGTCGCATGGAAGGGAAAACCGCATAATGATCTACCCCTAAGGATTTAGTAGCTATCGGAACACCAGTTTCCTTCTTTGAGCTGAAATTCTTTGAGATGACTCAACACCTTCAAATTAGAGACAGAAGGAGCAATTGCATAGTCGAGAGAAACGGATGAATGGAGGATAGAAACACTTGTGGGTTCTAATTGCGAGAGGAATTATGAAGAGATCGCCAGGCCTCTTAGAACATATGGAACAGTCTGAGAAATTGCATGGCACGAGTGTCTCTAATTCTGAGATGAGTACAATAGAGTAAGGAGAGATAGGGAATTCAACCTCGAAGCGATCAGAGACCTGGTTGAAAGACGCCATATGCTGTCACGCCCATCTTTCTCCACTAGAAAGTGTCTAACTCAGACAAAAGGAAGCGGAAAAAGAGAAGTTGAATTAACGAGGTGCAGACAAAAGTAGAGTTTCATCAGAGTCCGAAGGCTGGAGCGAAGAGGGAATAATTGGATGTAAAGGTAGGTGTAAAACGAGAACGAGATAGGGCAATCAGATGAAATGAGATGATGTAATGGAGATGAAGGAGACTGAAAGATGACCGCCTGCCATCCAGTGAAAAGAAAGTGATTGAGGCATGAGGGATCGAGGGAGGCCAAGTTTACAGCAACTAACGCTCTCGATTTAGGAAAGTGTAGGAAAAAGTATCGACTATTGCTTCACACGTTCGAAACTGATTCAGAGTTTTAGGAGAGGAGGGATTACTCATTGCAACGATAAAAGAAGGGTGAATGCTGAAAAGAAATGTATACAAAGACAGACAAAAGATGAGAAAAGAAAAAAAATTGCGATGCGCGTTCGGGCGCATTTTTTCGAAGAATGAAATGAAAGCACGCGATCTCGTGCGAGACCTAATCATTATCTATTGCCAGACAAATTTCAGGCATTCCTCTTTTTGTGGTTCGAATCCTCTATAGATCAGATAAAAAATAAAACAAAAATGTCTGTTTTCGAAATGTCTCTCATGAAAGGATAAAAAATCGGTTCGTTGAGAACTCACCAGAGAATCCTACTGCGCACTGGGAAGAGTAGTTGGATCCGGGCATGACATCGTCCAGGAAGCTACTGAAATGATCACAAATAATAGGATTTTAAATATAAATTCAACAGGGAATCTTGCTGGTAGCTTTCTCCTAATTGTAAGTAGTACCTATTGAGTTCTGAGATGAAAGGTTTAATTATTTTGAAGTAAATCGTTCAAGATAGCGGTAAAAATCACTGGCCTCACTCCCACAGTGATCACAGCCGATGCAGCCGCGAGTGAGAGGAGGGTGAGGGCGTATCGGATGGGACCGAGCAGAGGCTCCAATCGACGACCCTGCAGAATTCCATTTTGAAATACCCCGAGCCAATAGATCAACGTCTCGCGTATGACATGCACAAAAGTGATCAAGTGTAGTAAACATGGAGACGTGCAATTATGCAAGAAGCAAGGGACGAAAAATGAATAAAAGAGGATAAATTAACCTTCCAGATGAACGAGACCATATTGTAGTAGAGGTGCATGTCGTCCGCATGCATGATAAGGGGCGCGAAGAGACGAATCCACTCCTTACGCCTGCAGAGATCAGGATCACTCTTTTTTTAGCACATCCCCGAGGTCTTTGTTAGTCTCACAGTCAAAAAAGGAGACAGCTATACTGAATATCTTTTACTTTCCTTGAAATTTCATAAATATGAAGAGACACAAGAAATAAACTCACTTCATGATTCTGCTGGGCAGAAGGCAGAGACTCTGCGTGTACCGAGAAGAGAGGAAGGGAACCATCTCCAGGAAAACGGCCACCTGAAGTTAAATCAATTAAAAAGTGCATTCTAAGAACCGTCCAAATTTAAAAAGTCTATGATCAAAACCAAAAATATAAATAAAGGGGTTTCAAACGAATGAATAAAATAATAATACCTGTGCAGCCACTGCCGCGAGTGTGATTGGAGGGACGGGAGCTCCTCGAAGAATCTCATTGAGAAGGAGAAGAACACCCAGAGTACGTCGATGATCTTGTTGACGTTGTCGATGCATCGTCACTGAAAGGGGAATTGAATGAGGTTTCGTAAGCGGCGCGCACAAGTCGACGTGTCGTTAGGGGTAGGAGGAGTTCAAGACACACGAGAGAGAGTAGAGAGGTAGAGCGATGGTAGAGCGATATCATAATAAGAGAATTGTGAGAAAAAAAAACAAGGAGAAGCAGCTAAAAACAATGAATAATAAAAATGAAGAGGATCGAGCCGGAAAAAGAAACCGGAAAGTTTGAAAGATAATACTTACAGTATCGCCTAAACCAGTAATTTCAGCCTTGATCTTGATCTAGCTAGACATTGTAAAACATATTTCACTATTAGTTTCGAAATGATTCATTCATGTTAACACGGGAATGCGTAGGCAACTCTTATCAGCGATCAAGATCACCGCGCCTCTCTGATTCCTGCGCAAAGCCACGCTCTATAGTAATGATTTCAGTCGATGAGAGATCAATTGCATAATGTGCCTACCATGATTCCGAAATAATTTCGTCACGAACCGTGAAAAATGTGCGAACTGACTCAGAGGACTGAGACAGTGCAAAGTATGTCATGGCAGATGGGATGACGGGTTCATTCCGTCGAGACACGGAAGACACTTCTATTTGACACAAAGTACGCAATCGGAATGGATGCCACACAAATAGACACAAAAAATAAAACAAAGCGCAAAATTGTTCAAATTCGAATATTTCAAAATCCGATCGATGGAACTAAGTTACGGTATCATGATGTCGATGATCCGGACGCGGAATTTCCGCGGAAGAGACGAGCAGGCGCAGCTCCTTCTGTAGAACTCTTTCACATTTCTTGTTTTTTTTCTTTTTTTCCTATTCCTTTATTTTTTGCCCTAATTTCGCCCCGCATCTTGTATTTTATGTGTTAGAAAATAGCCAGATATAGTCGAATAGTTTATTCAATTGCATATTCTATGTGCGAGATCGTTTGAGGCGGGTGAGATCACTTTGTCTTCTTCGTAGTCGATGACGCTTCTCTCGGGGCATCTTATGCGATTGAGTGCAGGACAGTTATTGTGCTTTCTTTTCCTTTCTCGGTTCGCACATTTTGAAGCGTTCATCTCTTGAATTTGCGTAGTCTCTCGTTTCGATTCTGCAAAAAGAAAGATTGTTGAAATGCAATCAATTCAATGAATTCATCTCTTTCACGGAAGATTGTTCGCTGTAACATTGATAAGAACTAGAAAGGGGAACGTACCGAGGTAACATCGATTCTGATCCGTGAGTTGAGCTGCATTAGGTCGTAGCACTCATCACTGGAGCATCCCATGGGAAGGCTGATCATTGCTAGAGGCAGTGGGGGATTGAAGTGTCGTTATCGGACTGTGACGAGAAGCGTCGTCCTCTCGTCTTATATACAAAAGACGGGGCGGGGCTTCCCTATCAGGTTAGCCGTGTTTGACCGTGTGCATCATCTAGCCCCCTTTCATGGTTTCCGGAGTGACGCCGAAAGGCGACAACCATTTCATATTTCCATTTCGCATTTATTTCGAAACGTTTGTAAATGTTTTACGCTAACTTTTTTTTACGTAATTCCTTTTGAAAAGACAACTCATCTATCCTTGGCCGTTGCTCTGTAAGAATGTGTGATCAGCGGTGATAAGATGATTTCACTTTGATTTCCTCGTCAGAGAGACGAGAAGCCAAGAGAGGGAAGAGTGGGGTGTTATCACTTGTTCTGTCGCGAATCACACCTTTCAGAGAATCTGAGTGAGCTCTGGTCGTGCAAGAGTTATGTGTGGTGCAGAGAAAGAGAGAGAAGAGAGACAAAGAGAGATTCGAGTCGGCACACGTGCTCATTTCTTCTCTCTCGTCCAGTGCAACACACCACTCACTATTCCACTGCTTATCGTGTGTTATTCTCTGTCACGTCCCTCCAATTTTCGCTCATTTTCCTGTTCCAGATGGCTACTTCTCTCCTCACGGGCGCTTCAGCTGTTGTCACCGGTGAGTACAATCACGTTTTTATGACCTCTAGGCGATTACTTGCCGATAAGTTTATTTAATTGTTTCCGGACTGACTAACGCTTGTTTTTATTGTCGTCTTCTAGACGGATTGCATAATCACACGGTGATCGGGTGAGTGTTTAATCTGCTCTTAATCGGTGCTTTCGTCTTTTATTTTGTGGTTGATCGAGCTATTTTCGTAGGGATTTCACTGAAATTGTGGCTAAAAGTACTGAAAAGGCCCGTTCAGGAGGTGGATCGGGCATCGGACGGGCGATCTGCTCGAGATTGGCTGAGAGTGGAGCGAGGATCTTCGTTGTCGATCGAAGCGTGGCCGCTGCTCGACAGACGATCTCTTCTCTTCCCAGTGAGTACTTCACTGATCACTCATCATTGATTGACCCGATTCTCTTCTTCCTTCTCTCTCCCCACTTCACTCCATTCATTCAGACTCGTCTGCCCACGTTGCGATCGAGTGTGATGTCTCCCAGGTTTGGTTCTTGTACTCATTTCGGTCGATGTGCACTTGGGATCAAGGCGATCAACTTTTAACGCTAGGGGTGCTCTGTTTACACTCCATATCAAACATGTGGGTTAAAGAAATTCAGTTTATCCCGTTCAGAGTGCCTCGGTGGCAACACTCAAATCGGAAGTGATCAAGTCGAATACCGTGCCTCCCTCGATTCTCGTCAATTGCGCCGGCATCACGAAAGATTCGACGCTTCTCAAGATGAAGGAAGAACAATTTGACGACGTCATCGCTGTCAATCTCAAAGGAGTTCACCTCGTTAGTCAATTATTATTTTCGCCAATTACAGCATTTATTTTCTATCTTCCAAATCAATAGTTACATTTAACGGAGGTTATTAAATTTTAAATTAATTAACTGTTTGATGATTATTAAAGATTATTTGTACTTCAATAGAGAACATAAATTAGGACACCTTCTCATCTCAATTTACCGTTTAACGTCCTCCTCCATTGTCAGGTCTCGCAGTCTTTCATCCGTGCTTCGGTCGAGGCACAGAAATCTCTCGCCATCGTCAACATTTCCTCCATTATCGGCAAGGTTGATACTTGAATGGGATATGTTGCATATAGACGTTTTCAATAGATTCTGAGGCTAGTAATGTATATTCCAATATCGGCCCTTTCGTTTAAAATGCAAATGTTAATTTTGAACATCGAACGTGAACGTGATAGCAAAGTCTATGCAAATATCAGCCCTTTCTTTTAAAATTACGAACATGAATCTCGAATATCATGAGTATGCATATTACAGGTGGGCAACTTTGGCCAGACGAACTATGCAGCAACGAAGGCAGGAGTGATCGGATGGACCAAGTCTGCAGCGAAGGAGTTGGCGAGAAAGGTGAACAAGCTGATGTCTAATCATGTGGGGGATTATCCTTATTTGTGCATGGCAAAATATGATCTGGAGGTGACCTGTTGTGTCGCTGTCAGGTGAAAATGATCTTATAAGATTATTTTTCGTCGTAAATGTAGTGAACCATCTGGTCTAAACATGAGCTGGATTAGAGTGTGATAAGATGAAGGTAATATGTGCGAGAGATCGAGTGGTGCTCAAGTTCGGTCTAGCACACTCCAGGATTATCTTGATAGGAATAGTTTGTGCTTCTTGTCAGATAGACAGTCTAGTCTGTGAAGCCACTGTACATCTAGGCGTGAATTATATATGGAATTGAGCACTGTACATAGCGTACTATATTCTCATCTCATATGACCGAATGTTGTCTGTATGAGCATCTTCTATCAGCTGGTCGGAGCATTCGGCTCGAGAATGTGAAAGAGAAGGGCGTGTTTATTACTAGAGTTATCGAGAAAGATGAAGGCGATGGCGAGCATCGCAGATCACTCACACACATTTATGACCACGAAGATGAAGTGATCAACGATTTGTACTCCAGAACGTGCGAGTGAACGCGGTTCTGCCCGGATTCGTGAAGACTCCGATGACTGATGCGATGCCCCCCGAGGTACTCAAGAAGATCTGTGAAGGCATCCCCATGAACAGAATGGGAGAGGTGAGTTCAATCCAATTTTAGATCCAAGAAGAGTAATCATGGAATACCAGCAATTGTATTGGTGGACACGAGTATTACTGTATCCTAATGTGGATTTGATGTTCAGGTAAACGAGATCGCTGATGTGGTTCTGTTCCTCTCATCCCCACTGGCGTCTTATGTGACTGGGACAACAATCGAAGTGACGGGAGGACTGCACATGTGATGAGATACGGGCAAATCTAGGCACACTGACGTATTACTTGTTTTGCTTCTCTTCTTATTCTCGCTCAGGTTCCTTGTTGTATATGAATATGTGTAGACGACAGTAGTAAAAGATTCCGATGTTGTTGTGTCAGAAGAGATAACATCGTCACAGATATCATCATCACTTCCTAAGGGCGGACAGAGGGGAGAGAGCCACATTTCTCAATGTGATGTTGTTAGTAGTCTTGACGTCCTCATCGGCTACCTGAAAATAGATAGATGAGGATTAGGAAGTATTCTGAGATGGGCAAAATAGCTTCGTCAGTGGTTTGAGACTCGTCTTTCGTAAGAGACGTTATCTATGATGTGACACTTACTTTTCGAAAATTATCGGGTACAAATCCAGGAAGAATTTCGGCCTTTGGAGCAGGGCTAGCTGCTCTTCCAGCACTCGAGTGTGGGCATTTGTCACTGAAAGGGTGAATTTGTGGTTCTGTATGTCATAAGAGACGAACGTGTAGCTCTTGAGATACTTGGATGAAGTGGGGACATTGTTCCTTTCCCATCCAGTCATCACTTGGTTGGCCATAAACCGAGTGATCGCTCTCCAAATCGCAAGTAGCTGTGTTCGGTTTTCTGATGATAGAGGCCCTTCCTTGCTACGGTTGGATGTGACATCGACGATCACCTCAAGATCGTTTGATCACCATCGATATTCCGTGACTGTCAGTGAGATAGCGTGTGATAAGAAGAGAGGTGATAATTCCCTTCGGACTATCTTAATGAGCATCTACCCAAGCCACCATTTGCGTCAGCGGCTATAATAAGCAGTTGGGCGTTAGCAGAAAAGAGGCTGGGATGCGCACCTCGAGTGAGAGAGGCACAAGAATAGCCTATTCGTGGGATCGGGCCTAAGAGATTTCTGTGCAGTAACTGTATTGGCAAGTGTGAAGAGTATTTCAAGATGCCAATCATCGACTGACGTTTTCGAGCAACCTAGATGGTATCATCTCTGTTGACCGGACCGTTATTGCAAATGGGTGGTGTATCCTAGGTAAGCGATCAAAGATGGATGCGCAGGCCTGGACAACATTGTGTGCACCCGAATGGTACCTCTGGAAGAATGGCGAAGAGAAGAGTGAATGCATCAGGGTTGACTCCGTCAGCAATCGCTCGATGGAGACCTCCCAATTCACGGAGATTATTGACGAATGTAGCGAGTGCATCAGTGTCACCGTATCCGAGAGTATTCACGGCCTCAGTGAGAAGCTGCAATGAAACGAATGGAGTGAAGTCCCACCGAAGAGTGAGAATATGATTTTTGAATTATATGGCTCATGCGGTGTTTTGTTCAGTAGATTGCAAAACAACGGAAAATTGTGGTATCGCTTTTGTTTTGTCTCTGGATTGTGAGATGGGAGCGACTTGTTGTGTCTCACGTGCAAATTGTGTTTCGCAGTATTGTTTTTGCAATCGGATTGGACACGGGGGAGGGAAGAGAAGTAGTGAGAGTACCTGTTGAAGTGAGAGTACCATCTTCTTGATTCTCTCATCTTCCTTCCATGTTGAGGATGGATCGTTTTCCATGAAGTCAAAGTGCTTCTTCAATCCCGGATTGTGTGCGAATAGTTTGTCCCAAGCCTGGATCTTAGTTCCTCATTAGAACTGAATTGTTACATTTTGGTTGTCCCGTCCTATTGTTTTCATTTCACAACTTGGTTGATGGAATCATTGTGGCGTTTCTCTGTCCATGTATTTCACATGGTTAGAATCAAGATGTATCAAATTGCAACCTATTCTTTTGGGTAGAGTTATGGAATCGGTGCCTTGTTCGAAAATGTTTACGCGCATAAAACGAGCTCACCGCAATGCCCATATCGTAGAGTGTTCCGTAGTGGGAGGGCCATAGATTCGCCATGAAGTCAGTCTTGTCTTTAGTCAGTCCGATTTCCATCTGCATTGCGGAGATTGAATCTGAGTGCATGGTGAGACGACTGGATAGAGGCACAATAGCCTTATTCCCCCCTTCTCACATACTCTCCCGCCTGGGAAACGGCTGTTTTGCTGCGTTAAAGCAGTGCGAATTCACTGGGAATTTCCCACTATCGGACAGATGATCAGGAAGCAAAGTTGACAGTTCTCTGTTTCTTGTTTTTGGTACGGGTTTTTAGGAACCTGTGTTGTCTTTTGGAGCGGTCGAGCATGGGTCAAAACATGGAGTTGCTGTGTGTTGTGTGGGGGCGAGTGGATAGAGATCGGGCAGAAATCAAGATTGGTCGACAGCGCGAGTAACGCGTGTTCTGTGGTATACAGAAGTGTGATGCCTGATTGAGTGGGTGGAAGGGAGGAGGGAAGGATACCTCGAGTGAAGGGAATGGCGAGGAGGGCGATAGCATCAGACGGTGCATGGACGAGCCATTGGACGGGAGGGGAGAAGGACAGGGAGGAAGAAGGGGAGGGAGAAGGAGGACTGCCTTCTCTCTCTCTCATAGCAACCACGACCGTCTCCCTCCGCCCCTTCCCCACTATCACCTGTTGGAGAAGGAAGAACTTAGAGAGAGAAGAGATCGAGGATGCTGAAGGTGGTCTGATAGACGAAACAAAAAGCACTGCTACAATTCCCTTTGGGTTCATTAGCACGAGAGGTGTCTACATTCAAGTGGTTGTCTAGCCGAAATACGGTAGGTCTGATGATCGAGAAATGACGTGGTGTTCATTCTCCCCACCAATCCTCAACTCGTATCCATCCTCCTTTCGCTCTCGAACAAGACTACTCTACTCGTATCCCTCTCCTCCTTTCCTCTCCCCGTTCATTCCGTCCATGACCTCCTTCTTCCATGTGGAACTCCCCCCTTATCCCCCCTCTCACACTCCCGGATTGAGGGGGAATGAGGTGTATTTTGACTGGGTAGATCAATGGTCTTCCCCTTCCTCCTTCCTTCCCTCCAAA
The DNA here is from genome assembly GCA_900490775.1 of Pristionchus maxplancki. NCBI lineage: Eukaryota > Metazoa > Nematoda > Chromadorea > Rhabditida > Neodiplogasteridae > Pristionchus > Pristionchus maxplancki. The sequence continues at coordinate 78,244 of LS591075.1, read as the reverse complement.
CATCAGATCGATCGATGTTCCCGTATCTCTTCCCATCTCCACCCCTTCCCCCCTCTTCCTCCTTCTCTTATCTCCCCTCCATCGCTCCCTCTCCTGATTCTCGTTCTCGAGATGACTCCTTTCCCTCTGTTCCTGTCTCGTACCATCCACTCCTCCACTCCGGTCACCCCACTCATTCTGTCGTTGTGTTCATTCCAAGCTTCTTCCCTCCACTGCATCGTATGGGAATTCCCTCGCCTGATTGTCTCTAATGCCCCTACCATCGCCTGATTCTCAGAATTATGGCTGTTATTGTGAATGATAACAGTTTTGTAGCTGGTATAAAAGCATGGCCAACCTTCGACCCTCACGCCGTCTATGGCTTTGGTCTTCAGTTTCTGATTAGATTCAGCGCGCATCTAGGTTTTTCTCTAATGCTAATATGGGATACTGAAAACTGCTCATTAAGCATCCCTCCTTTCCGCAGATCTGCATATTGGGAGAGGAAAAGTTTGCGTTTATCTCGGTCCCTAGCCGCAGAAAGATGAATCTAGCCCGCGCAAGTCTCTGTCATTCTAGAATTTCTCCGATTCATCCCTTCCGTTTTCTCTTTCCTCCTAGTTCTCGCGTGGGAATCTCGTTATAGGTTAGCTACTGTCGTCATTCCTGCCTTGCTTGATCATTCCGTCTTCCCTTCTCCTCTTCCATCCTTCCATCCTGCCTTCTTCTCCTCCTTCTCTAGGGACGCCTCACTTCCCCTCTCCTCCTTCCAGCTTCTTTCTCTTCCTCTTCTCCTTCTCACGAGATTCCGCCATCTCCAATTCCCTCTGAATTCAGTGAATCTCTTCCCCCATCTCTGATTGCATCATCCTTACAATTAGGTAAATTGAGAAAGTGAGAGCCCTTCTGACCTTTTATCGCGCACCATGATGACCTTAGATGTTCTACCTCATTCCCTCCCTCCAATGTCTACTTCTTGCAAATATCATGATCTTATTATCATCATCACGTTCCTCCTCGAAACTTGCCGATTCTCACGTAAGCCCGCCGGAGTTTGTGCGCGTGGAAAGGCCTATATAAAGAGCTTTCATTTTCTCTCTTCCAAATAAGTGCCTACTGTCTACTATGAAATATCTACTATCCCTTCCAAATAACCTCCTTTCTCCACTCCAAAATAAGAGTCATCGCAGTCACTTACTTCCTCCTTTTCAGACGAGTGTCTTTTGAAACCAGCGAGAGTTAGGGAAAGAAAGGAGTGAGTGAGCGGGGGAAAGGGAGAGAGCGAACGAGAGATAGGAAGGGAGCGGGACGAATCCTAGAAAAGGCGGTGGTGTGGTGAGGATTTCATAGCCGCGGAGTTCCATTCTCTTCCCATTCCCTTCCCTTTTTCGCTCTCCTGACCCTGATCAGGAGAGACTATTGACTACTCTCCTTCACGTGAAATTGTGCTGCTCCTCCTCCCTTCGGACTCTTCTCTTCTCTCTCTCTCTTCTCTCCTTCCACTCGATAACACAGTCGTTCGTTTGTCTCTTGTCGTCCCCTCTCTTTCTCTCGGTGGTCACTCCTTTTTCACAACGTTCTCTCAGCCGGCTTCAATCCATAGCTACACTGTCCACACGCCCCTATCTGTCCTCACTCCATTCCCCCTCGACTAGTCAAGTTGAGTGCCTGATCTCCGTTCCTTCTTTCCTGCTACCCCAGGCAGTGGAGCTGATCACTAATCACCCCACCCCCTCTGTTTCTCCCCTCCCCCCCCTCCCTCCCCTTCTCTCTCAGGTGTGGCCGCCACTGCAAAAGTGACAGCCGCCGTTCGTTTCTTTCTTCTCTTTTTTCGTTTATCTATCGGGACTCCCCTCCCTCCCTTCCTCCTCTTTTTCATCTCTGTCTGATGCCAACCATCAACCACGTGGCCTCGCGTCACCCGATTTTACTCTATTGTTCCTTATTCTTCCTTGATTCTGACGCCATTTCGTCGTGTTTTTTGCGGGATTTTTCGTGAATTTAAGGCTTTCTTTGGTTAAAAAGAGGATATTTGCAGGATGTCAGCGAAGCCAGTGAGTGAGCTGAGCGGGAAGGAGCTGCTGTATCGGCACCTCGGCCATCTCCAGTATCTGGCCACCCCCAAGGCACTCCGACTCACGGAGAGAGACGACTACGAGACGCAGAGGAGGAAGGTCGACTGGCTCGCCAGAGGAGAGGTACGACACCTTCTAATCAACGAAGACGTGCTCATTTATGGGTAATAGCCGCGTTGAAGTAATCGGTCTGTCTGTTCCAATCAACAGAGATTGGTTTTTTTTTACATCTTTGCCACGTATATTTGAATGGGGATAGCCGCTTTCTCGCCAAAGGAGAGGTTAAATCGGTTCCAATCAACAAAGCATTGCCCATTTACTAACTGGTTTTGACTTTTATCTGTGTGATTAATCTAGCCATGGCCGAGAAGGTTAGCATGTTGCTTCAAACTGGTTCTGGTATTTTGCATGTGCATTTGCACGGGGAGTTTCCGAAGATACTGCATTTAAATGGTAGCGATTGGTGTGAATACGATGAAGGAAGTAAGTGCCCCGAATCAGATCGCGCCCAAATTGGCCGAAATAAATCCGATCTCGCGCTCTTTTGATTATGATTGGCTGAGATGATCTCGAAGAATCAAAAGGATGAAAAAGAGAGAGCAGAAGGAAGAGGTGTAATGGTGATTGGGTCAGTGCCACTCGACAGTTTGTAGTGGCGGATTGATTGTGAAATAACAATAGAGGGCAATCGAGGAGGCATTTGGGGAATTCGGTGTTTCATTTTGAGTCGAAATCATATTTTGTTTATTCTAGGTACATTGTGGGTGCACCATCACTTCCTGTTATGATCAAATATATTTTTAAATTTATTAATTAATAATTTGCAGAAGGGCGTTTTCAAGCCGGATCAGTTGATCAAGAGACGCGGCAAGCACGGACTCGTCCATTTGGGAGGACACGAAGAGTTGAAGGCGGCATTCCACAAGAGAAGAGGAGAGACCATACAGGTAGAGTTGGAAACATGCCGTCGAAATCTACCTGGAATCCGTGAACATCTGAACCCCCCTGCACTTTTTACAATTGTAGATAAGAGAGCAGTCTGACGTGTAAAACAAAAGAATGACAAGTTTGCAGCGGTCCAATCAAAGAACCAATCTAGATGACCCCTCGTCACTGACCATTGGAAAAGTGGCCCCATCCAAACAGCAAGAGGGTCCATGGCTCCATTTCACATGCTCACTTCTGACTGATTAGTGCGAATGTGGGTCGGAAATCTTGAATCATCCCGGTAGACTAGAAGAGAGGCTACAGTCTTGTACCCATAGTGGCTAAGATTATGCAAATACAACGATACCTGTTGAGTTTTTCGAATGTGCATTGGTATTTTGCTCATATTCAAGTGATTGGATCTCGATTTTTTCCCATTTGCGTGCAAGTGCTTATCATCAGAGTTGTGTCCACTTTTGATTGACCCTTCGTCTCTGATTCTCTTGCGATGGACCCATGTGAAACAACACAATCGGGTCCACGGTTGCTTATCACGCGCTGATATGTTATCAGGAGAGTAGTAGGATGAGGGACTGAAGGGAGGAGTGGAGTGTTGTTATCGAGTGCGGATTAGAGTGGGGAATGTGGATGATAGACTTGCAAAATGAGAAGATGGATTGATAGGATAAATAAATAATTTATGAAACTCAATTTCTCCTTGTTTGCAGATCGGGAAGACGACTGGTCGTCTCTACTCGTTCATCGTCGAGCCATTCGTCGCCCATGAGGACAAGTGAGGAGAAAGACTCTCTCAGTTTTCCATGCTCTCTCGTCTCTCCTATTCCTTCTTCACAGTTGATTTTGTATTTTAGTCAATGGTTCATTCCTGATGAGGAAGACGAGAGAACGTGGGAAATTAAGAGACAATTGAGACTCGAGTATGATTGAAGCCAATAAAAATAATGTGTAGGGACGAACTGTACGTGGCGATCGTCTCTGGCCGCGAGTCCGACGTGATTCTCTTCTACGAGCAGGGAGGAGTCGATATCGGAGACGTCGATGCAAAGGTACGGTAGGATACGGTAACTGTATCGATTGATTCCCTGATTCAGGCCCGTCGTCTCGAGATTCCCGTGCTGTTGAATGAGGAGGAGCAGAAGCCGAGCGAGGCTCAGCTGAAGACACTGATTGGCGATTTGGGAGAGAAGACGGGGTGAGGAGAGGGAGGGGAAGGGGGACAAGTTGGGTTCGGGTGTGGCACAATGTTGTCGAGTAGAATGAGTGCGATTTGCCCTTTCAGTGTTCACAGTTTTTCCGAGGGGGGGGGGGGTTCATGATAACACTATGATACTAGGAGAATGAAGGAAAGAGACAGTTGCAACTTGTGAAATTGTTTTGATAGATTTGTGGTTTTCTGGGGGACAATTGAGAAACATTGTACCAGAAAGGTATCCAGGGCTTGTTTCTAATGTGTGAGACGAGAACTTGCCAGGCTACAGAAGGAATTTTAATTGAATATTTTTTATTGATTTTGTGAGGCAAATATAATAAATCTCGCATTGCAGCATGGTGACCGAATTCATCTCCGAGCTCTATCGTGTGTACAAGCAGCTCCACTTCACCTACCTCGAGATCAACCCCCTCGGTGAATACAGTACTTGAACGATACCGTAACCTTATCGATTTCCTCTTGCAGTGGTGGTGAACGAGCGTGTCTACCTGCTGGATCTCGCTGCCAAACTGGACGAGACGGCGCATTTCCTCTGCTCTGAACTGTGGAAGGGACGAGGAGGAGAGGAGGTCGAGTTCCCCGCTCCCTTCGGAAGAGATCTCACTGTCGAGGTAGGCAACATCTCTATTTAACCGTTTTAATCCTGCAGATTCATGCTTTATGGATGTTACTGAAGAGACTATTATGCATTGAAGCCAATAATAAAGAACAAAGAATGGCTTCAGGAGCAATACATCGCCGATCTCGATGCGAAGACGGGTGCATCTCTCAAATTGACCATCCTCAACAGAAGAGGAAGAGTGTGGACGATGGTGGCAGGAGGAGGAGCCAGTGTGGTGTTCACGTGAGTGGCAATTGTGAATATACACCGTGCACCAGTACTAGAAATGAGTAATGTGGCAATGAGTAATGTGCACCAGCTCACCTCCTCTGTTGCAGTGACACGGTGTGCGATCTGGGAGGGGCGACGGAATTGGCCAACTACGGAGAGTACTCGGGAGATCCCAGCGAGACGCAGACGTACGAGTATGCGAAGACCCTGCTGTCGATTATGACCGAAGGCGCGCCCCATCCCAAGGGAAAGGTACGGTAGAGTACGGTAGACAGAGTGATATCGTTGATTGATTGCAGGTGCTGATCATTGGAGGATCGATCGCCAACTTCACCAACGTCGCCAAGACATTCTCGGTACGGGAATGGGATCAAAACAACAATAACAATACTCAGTGGTGTTGTGGATGGCAATTTGCCCAAGATGCTCTTGCAATTTTATTGTTGCGGAGAATTTTCGCCAGACCATGTTGTTATTGCCATTGGAGTGGATGATGTCAGTGGTGTCAATTCCTTGACACTGAATGAGGAGTGAGAAGAGGGATCTGGATGATTTCCTGGTAACTCCAATGAATACTTTCTTTCCTTGCAGGGTATCACGAAGGCATTCGAGACGTTTGCGGACAAGATGCGCGAGCATCGAGTGACGATCTACGTGAGAAGAGGAGGACCAAACTTCCAGGAGGGTCTGAGGAAGATCAAGGAAGTCGGTCAGTGAATGGGAATGATGATTTATTCTTATTCTACTCTCCTCAATTTCGAAAATATCTTATTCACTCCCTTGATAGATATTGTATTTCTGCAATGCGCCTATGCCCGGGAGGTTGATGTTTCAATCTTCTCATATCTCAGGCGAGCGTCTCTCCCTCGATCTGCACGTCTTCGGTCCGGAGACGCACATGACGGCAATCGTGGGCGCCGCGTTGGGAGTGCGGCCGATGCCCGAGGCCACGGTCGAGCCACACGCAACCGGAAGATTCCTGCTGCAGCCGGAGAGAAATGTGAGGAAGGATACGGTAGTTGAGTGGTTCGATAGGACAGATTTGTGGTTACTGTGGATATTCAAGAGAAGACTGTCTAGTGTAGACACGCTACGTAGAGAATAGAATTGTATAGAACTTACCCAAACCCCTGCTTCGGTTAGTAGACTGTAGAAGAGAAGTCTCCGATTCCTGTGCATCCCGAGAGATGGAACGATCGATGTTTGTCTAATACAGTAGCGCCGGAAAGTCATTGGTCACTTTTTCAATCTGCTGTAACTTTTTAGCCAGTGAATGAATCGAGCTGAAATTTGGAGAGGGTATAGGAAATGTATGGAGGATTATGGTGCTTATGAAATGGGATCGAGAAAAATCGATATTATTGCATAGTGATGATGCAATCAGACCCTACTTTTTCAAAAATTCATAATTCTTTGGTTGATTTTTTCGTTCGCTCCAAACTTTCTGTGCATGGAGGTACGGACCAGGTCTACCTAAGAAAAAAATTTGGAGTTGCTATGACTTGCTGCAGGGGCTGCAGGGTTGCTGCAAGTTCTGGGTCGCAATTTTATAACTCGGCTTCTAGACGTGCTAGAGACCCGTTCTAAGCGTCAAAATGATTCTTTCAATGAGTATTGATGATCCTGAGAATATGGTAACGATTGCACATCATTTGAATTTGGGACGCTATAAAGTCACTTTTTCAGATGACCCGATTTTGACCGGTTATTATTCCAAGGGTGATTTTTGTAAATTCGCAATTTCTGTGTAGGAATGTTGCACAACCATGGGAGAGCCATGCCTCAAATTTGTAGAGCATTTGCACAACTCTCCATCTTGTGGTAGTCGATTTTCGGAGGCACATTTCGATCAAAAATGCTCGCCCCGCCCCCTTTGAACATACTTCCATTCGCATATTTTTCCTTGTGGTAAAGCTACAGGTCTCAAACTTGGCAGAGGTAATTAGAAAGGTAGTAGCAACTAATAGCCGAAGTATGAGCCCGATTGAAGGCGTTTGAAAAAATCGATAGTGGGCGGGGCGAGCATTTTCGGTCGAAAAGTGCCTCCGAAAATCGATCACCACAAGATGGAGAGTAGTGCAAATGCTCTAAAAATTTGAGGCATGGCTCTCCCATGGTTGTGCAACATTCCTACACAGAAATTGCGAATTTACAAAAATCACCCTTGGAATAATAATCGGTCAAAATCGGGAAATGTGAAAAAGTGACTTTTTGGCGTCCCAAATCCAAATGATGAGCAATCGTTACCATATTCTCAGGATCATCAATACTCATTGAAAGAATCATTTTGACGCTTAGAACGGGTCTCTAGCACGTCTAGAAGCCGAGTTATAAAATTGCGACCCAGAACTTGCAGCAACCCTGCAGCCCCTGCAGCAAGTCATAGCAACTCCAAATTTTTTTCTTAGGTAGACCTGGTCCGTACCTCCATGCACAGAAAGTTTGGAGCGAACGAAAAAATCTACTAAAGAATTATGAATTTTCGAAAAAGTAGGGTCTGATTGCATCATCACTATGCAATAATATCGATTTTTCTCGATCCCATTTCATAAGCACCATAATCCTCCATACATTTCCTATACCCTCTCCAAATTTCAGCTCGATTCATTCACTGGCTAAAAAGTTACAGCAGATTGAAAAAGTGACCAATGACTTTCCGGCGCTACTGTATGTCCAATGCCCGAATACTACTTACACGTACACCTAACTCGCTCACTCTCTTCAATTCACACACTCTTTCGCTCCGTCTGATTGACGAAAGAGTGTGTGAAATAGAGATATGCCGTAACCATTGCTCGCATCCTCAATTGTCTATCTCTCCGGTGGCAGGACCTCACCTCGCCCGTCCCTCCGCTCAATACTAACGGATCACCGAAGAAGAAGCAAAGGGTGAGCATACGGTAGAGGTGGAAGCACGATTGAATCGCAAACTGCACTGAGCAACGCACCACTACTAGGGCTGCCAGGATGAATGATTGAACTGTTCATGTAGTTTTTGGACTAGAATTCATCCTGTCAGCCATGCACTATGCCTCCTTCACCCAATCACTACTAGAGCTTGGCAACGACCTTTGGTTTGGTGGCCGGGACACTTGAGCAAGTATGAAGGCATTGCGCTTCTCCGGACATTCTTCGACGACTATTAATCGTACAAACCACATGCCATTAGCCTACTATCTAATAACATTTGCACCTAATTGCCCGGAGAGGTGCTGGATCCTCTTTAACTTCTGACGACTAGGCATAGGAGGGACAGGATATCGATCGAATGACGATGTGGGAATACGGTAACCGGGGCTGGATTGCAGACTGGCGGTACGGTTCGTGCCGAGGGTGAGCCAGTGACTCCGCCCATCGAGGGAGAGGGATCGATGGGAGTGGAGGGACCCGCCTTCGATGCCACCACCATTGGCAGTCTCTTCGAGAGAGGAACCAAGGCCATCATCTGGGGCCAGCAGCAGAAGGCCATTCAGGTACGGTGGAGGGGAGGGAAGGTTGATCGAGGACTGATTGTAATTGCAGGGCATGCTCGACTTTGACTACGTGTGCCGTCGCGACTGCCCCTCTGTGGTGGCGTCGACGTATCCATTCACGGGAGATAACAAGCAGAAGTACTACTTCGGCCACAAGGAGGTACGAGTGGAACGAGAAAATGGTGGATGTGGAATATACAATGTCTGGATCTCCTAACAATCGCTCTTATGTTTCACTGTTAGAATGTAGTGCATTCCATGATGACTTGTAGATAATGATAATGAGTGATAACTGATTGCAGATCCTTCTGCCTGCCTACAAGAGCATGGAGCGGGCGTTCTCCTCTCACTCGGATGCCTCCGTCCTCGTCACTTTCGCCTCGCTGCGAAGTGTCTACGAGACGGTCACCGAGGCACTCGAGTACCCACAGATCAAGGTACGGTAGAGTGCGGTAGGACAGATCGATAAATCGATTGATTGCAGGTGATTGCCATCATCGCAGAGGGCGTCCCCGAGAACCAGACGAGACGGCTGATCAAGCTGGCCGCCCAGAAGGTAGGATTACAGTATCAAGAGGATACGGTAATCAATCGATAATTGCAGGGAGTGGTGATCATCGGCCCTGCGACAGTGGGCGGTCTGAAGCCGGGCTGCTTCAAGATTGGCAACACTGGCGGCATGATGGACAACATCCTCGCGAGTAAGCTGTACCGACCCGGAAGGTGAGCGATTATGGAGGGGTGATGGAACATGAATCCACTGGGATCGACGTGACTAATTCAGTGAAAGGGAAGGAGCCTTTGACATTGATTATTTTTTGGAGTTGTGTCTTGTTCTGTTGTTGTGTGAAGCCTGAAACATGATTACATTGTTACATTCCAAGACTTCTCGTGAAACCCGAATATTGCAGTGTTGCGTACGTCTCCCGCTCTGGCGGCATGAGCAACGAGCTGAACAACATCATCTCGGCGAACACTGACGGAGTATTCGAGGGCATCGCCATCGGAGGAGATCGATACCCTGGATCGACGTACACCGACCATGTCCTCAGATACCAGAAGGATCCCAGGTAATCATTAGGGAATGAGAGCCTGGGTCTTAAGAAAAAGACTACGGTAGTAATCGATGGATTGCAGAGTGAAGATGATCGTTCTGCTGGGAGAGGTGGGCGGAGTCGAGGAGTACCGCATCGTCGATGCCCTCAAGGTATGGTAGCTCGATCGACAACTGACGTCATTGATTGTTTTGCAGAATGGAGAGGTGACGAAGCCGCTCGTCGCCTGGTGCATCGGAACCTGCGCCGACCACATCACTTCGGAGGTGAGATTACCCTTAACTATGAAGCGACGAAGAACATTGACGGAGCATCGTCGATTAGTCTAATGAATACAAGTGTAAAATATTTAAAAGTCAATCTCTGCAGGTCCAATTCGGTCACGCGGGTGCCTCTGCCCACGGCCAGGGAGAGACTGCGGCATCGAAGAATGCAGCACTCGCCGAGGCTGGAGCACAGTGAGTGGGGGAGATTGAGGGAAGGAGAATCAATAGGTCTTGAGAGGTAGAAGTAGCTAGAGAAATTTCTTTATACTGAACTGCTCAAAGAGTGATAATAGTATTTTTGTTTTAGAAAGATCGAATTTTTGGGTTTTTTCGGCACCAAATGAAGATGGCATTGGTGCTCACTGTTGCACTGGGGTTATCCAATTTGTGTGAAACGAGTCTACACCTGGTACGATTTGCAATTGTCATAAAGAGAATTTCCAATGTTTTCAAACAAATAGGCCAATTTTTTATAATAATTTATTGCGTATTTTTCCAGTGTGCCCGCTTCGTTCGACGACCTCGGGAAGACGATCTCCTCCGTCTACGGAGATCTCGTCGAGAGGGGCGTCATCGTGCCCAAACCAGAAGTGCCCCCACCCGCCGTCCCCATGGACTACTCCTGGGCAAGGGTGAGTGAAGCGATCGATAGAAGGATACGGTAGTCAGGCAAATACTGTACCCTAATCCCATCTTGCGCTCAGGAACTCGGTCTGATCCGCAAGCCGGCCTCGTTCATGACGTCCATCTGTGACGAGAGAGGAGACGAACTGCTGTATGCAGGTAATCGATTGGGTGGGAGGAGAGATATGGATGATGAAACGTTGATTCTGCGGGCTTAATATTTATTTTTGTTTACAACTACTGCCGTTTGCACCACTAATGTACAGTGTCGCGCTGATGTAATCTCTAGTGCGTCAAACAAGAACGCACCTGCATAGGTCGAAAAGCTAAGTCGGAGGCAAAATCATACCATGAACCCCGGGTCATGGTCAAAAAAATAAAAAATTGAGTTCTCTACAGATATGGATAGAGGGCACAAAGACAAGTAATAATCAAGAAAGACCGGCAGATTTTTCTCAAAGGAAAATATTTTTTTGCTGTTTAGTCAAACTTATATCGTCGATCAAAATA